>CM025792.1:26000529-26600529 GCA_014635995.1 Sarcophaga peregrina | reverse complement strand
TATTTTATAAATAAGAAACCCAATATTTTATTGTAATACTCAGCTAATTGTAGTCTTTTCAGTTTATGCTTCAATAAGGATTAAATTTGTTACGAGTCTTTTCAGGTTCGGTATTGCCATCTGAATTATGATTACGAAAGCGTGATGAAGCAAAACTTTTGGTACGATGAACCCCAGTTGTTTGGACTGGTGGTCCACCAAGAGTTGCCAGGCCCCCTAATAAATCGGACAGACTACCTAAGGCGGTGAGACTTGTAAGAGCATTTAGGGCACCAGGTTTAGCTAACAATTGAGCCAATGGTAATGCCGATGCTAATGAGCTAGCAGCGGCTGCTAAAGGGTTTGTCAATGGTGTTGGTGTGGTGACTGGAGTTGATGGCGATGTTGTTGATGATGTGTTGTTCGAATTTAAAACACTAGTTGTTGTATTGTTTTGTGGTGATGATGTTGTTGTGTTAGTGTTATTGCTATTTGTAACGTTGTTACTTAATGTGGATGTAGGTGTTGTTGTTGTGTTCATACAATTTGTGTTTGCTGTATTATTTGTATTGCTGTTGTTGCCACTATTGATTTGACCTCCGTTTGTGGCGCCTGCTGTGCCATTAACAGTTGTTGTAGATGTTGCATTACTGGCCTCTTGGAGATTTGCCTTCTGCAATTCGACGCTGTAAAAAGGGATAAATAGAGAGAGAGAAAAGGAAAATAGGATATTGTTTTTTTTTGATTTTTTTTTTTGCTTTAATGGTGAAGATAAGGTTTAACTTGTAGTGATGGTTAATTTTTAAATAAGTATATATCACTGACAATGATGATTTTGTGGAATTGAGTTGAGGTTTTCATTTAATAACGTTTTCAATTACATCAAATTACTTTGATTTATTTTTCTTTTTTTTTTTTTGCTTTTTCAAAAAGGTTAAGGAGGGATTTTCGGTGGATAATCAGGGATTAAGATAAATTAAATTGTTGCAAAAGCGTTCTTTTTGCAATTAAACAAAATAATCTTTCTTTACACGAATTTATTTGAATGCAAATAAAACCAATAAACAATAACCTGAATTTTATATATTTTAAAAAATTTAATACATACATGCATACAGTATGTATGTCAAGTATGAGTTTCCACATTAAAGAAATTCATATTATTAATAATATTTACAAAGACAACAAAAAAAAATATATATTTTTATCAAAAATTAAGCAATAATTTATTAAAAACCATTAATACTTAAATATTTCATTGTCAAAAAACCCTTTTCACAATATTGTTGGCTTTGTCTTGTTGGTAAACATTAGATAATTAGCGGTATAATACCGTTAATCTTGATGTATATCTATTTTTTTTAGTTTCAAAAATCATGTATACCAATGTACCAAAGCATGTACGCCAATTTTTTGTAGAGCAGGCGAGTTATAAAGAGTTAAAAACAATGCCACAAAAAATGTTATCGCACAACGTAATTCAATGTAATTTATTGCAATCACAGAGAGGTTTTCGGTATCAAGAAGATCCATTTAGAATGTGATTAATTATGCTGAAAAAGAGGGTAGGTTAGAACTAAAACGTGGAGGTGGTTCCACGACTAAAATTAACAATCGCACAGAGAGCTTACTTATAAGGAAAGTTATCCAGGACTCAAATATTTAAAAAAAGAACTCTTCGAAAGAGCTTAGAAAGGAATGTAATGTTGTTTTTTCCAACGAAACTGTTCGGCAGATCTTGTTAAAAGACAAATATTCTACGAGAACAGCCCGTAAAAAGAAACAAAGGCGTTTGGCATTTGCTAGGAACAACATTTCGCAACCTGTGACTTATTGGGACGATGTAATGTTCTACGATGAGATCAAAATAATGGTACACTATGGCGATGGACCAAGAAAATTTTGGGCAAAAAACGTTAACAGCGTCAGAAAACTGAAATATAATACCAACTGTGAAATATGGAAAAATGTCGACAATGGTTTGGGGTTGCATTTCGAGTAAAGGAGTAGAAGACTTTTCCTTTATAGATACAAAAATGGACCTGTAACAATATTTAGACATTCTGAAAACGAAATTCTGCTCAAAATTCGGCTTCATGGAGGAAAATAAACCAAAATTATTACTACGTTTTGAAAAGAATTTTTTGACAATGAAATATTTGAGTATTAATGCCTTTTACTAAATTATTTCTTATTTTTTGATCAAAGTGAAATTTTTTTTTTGAAAATAGTATTAATAATATGAATAAATTAAAAAATATTTTTGTTTTAAAATAAGAATAACTTTTTTTTAATGAAATAACACAAAAATTATAAATTTCCTTAATGTGAAAACTCATTCTTGACACACTGTATGTACATATCTATGTACATCGTGTTAAAATACTGAATTGCTTAAAGTGTTATTCGTATATTTATATTATAATTTTATTTATTAACTCATGTTATAAAGATCTTATTTAAAAAGAAGCAAAATGTTTGATTTACTTATGAGACCATACAATAAATCACTGACAAAAGTTTGTCAATTTTTAATTAACTTTAATTTGTTTATCTGAGAAATTTCCACTTAAAGCACTGCAATAAAACATTGCAATATTGACGAAGAGAACGAAAAAAAAAAAATTAAATGTCTTTTATAGGAATTACAAAATTTAATTCATAATATCATTCAATAGCCACTATTTTATTAACAATTATTCTCAAAAATCCATCTACCTCTAGCCCGGTTCATAATGCCTGTGAAGAGTAACACTTTTCTTCCAAACTAATACGCATTTCCGAAAAAATGAATCCTGAGAAAGCACCGATTATTATCTTAATAGTCTTATTAAAATGCTGTTGCTGACTTCGATAAGATCGCCAAATAGACAAATTCCATTCAGTGGCAGATTGAATGTAATAGAATGTTCTAAGTAGACGTGGAAAAGAGAGCTTCTGGAAAAAAATTTATTCAGAGAGAGTGGCAGTATAACAGATTCTCTCCAAATATAATAATAAGACATAAGGAATACATAAAATGACTTAGAGGAATACTACAGTCTCAAGAATGGCATTGCTTACGATATATTTGCTAGACTTGATACTACATCAGGGTTAAATTATAGATTGTGGGATATCGCGTTTACGAAATTTCATTGGGTGAAAAATGATTCTGTGAAAGGTACTTTATTAGACTTAGACTGGAATGCAGCCTTCCAGTATAGATTCCCATAATTTTTTTTATCAACAGCGTTATTTAGAACTAAAGTTTGACATCACGGCGCGTACTAACAGGAATACATTTTCTAGATAGAGCAGTAATTAAGTAACCGTGAGTGAATAAAGGTAAACATGTTCCACTAAAATTCTCTTCATTCAGGATACGTAAACAATCATAGAATTGAATTTTTTGCTGGTGTTGGATTGGACATAATTTATCTTTTTGGTAAATACACGATTTCTTTCATATGTTGTGGTTCTATATAAAGATAATAAAAATAATAACTGAAGGTAATGTTCGAGCTGACAATAACTAATTCGACTAATTCGATCTTTAATTTTAAACTTCTTATTTTCGATGCCATTCTATCCTTAAACTAAGCTTCTGTAAAGTTCTCAAAAAGGAGATAGAACTGTTACAGTGTAGTGTTTACAATAATTTTTCAGTTGATATTTGTTATACGTTTAGCATTAACGTTATCTCAAAATTGTTGTCCGGTGGCAATTGTTCAAATGACTATTTTCCTTTAAATTTGGAGCATTTACATATTTCTATAAATTTTATTTAACAGAAATAAAATAAATTGAGTATACTGTTAATAAGTGTATTTTGTTGTTTGGTAGTTCTAATGATGCATTTTTGCAATCGTTTACACTACTTCTTGTGTAATACTCCTTCTTTTACTACAACTATTTCATTTTCTGTTATATACAATAATATTAACGTATGTTTGTATTTATTATTGAAAATTAAATACAGTGAAATCTCTCTTTACGGACACCTCCTATAAATAGACACTCCCCTATAAAGACCGAACTTCTTGGGCCCAATTTTGGTACAAATTCAACTCCGTCAGACAGAATTTCCCTTGTTCGCGAACTTTTTTGCCTGATAAAAATCTAAAAAAATTAGAATATGAATCAAATATGTATAATACGGACATTTTCTTTTTAGATGGTTATCCCTAATTTTTTTTTTCATGGCTGCTTTATGTGTATTCTAGTAGGTAGCATTGTTCACTTATTACATGTAAGGCCTCTGTTCGAACCCCAGGCTAGACGTCAAAACGAAATTTGAAAAAATATTTCTTATCCAAAATCTGTCGTTAGGCGTCGATTTTAAACGTTAGGTTCCGCCACTCATATTTAAAATTAACACACACAACATGAAGGGTTGTAAAGGCCGAATATGTATGTATGCTTTAGGTGTATTTATTTTTCCGGTGTACCTATGTACAAACTACCTTTTTATGTGTGTATAATCAATATTAGCGTACATAAGTAGTTAGGAAATGTCCATTATCTCTTATCACCACAACAAAGATGGCATTGCTTTGTTTAACGGCGTTGCATATTTGTTAAAGCTCTTGGCGGGACATTATCGAGAAAGTGCTAAATCCAGCATAGTTTCATTATTTATGTACCTAATCAGAAGTGAATTTAAACACTTTAAAAGTCCATCAGTAGCTGTAATCTCAAATATAAAAGAGTTTAATTGCTACTATTGAACTAATTGAATCACAAGTGTCACCCCTTTAAGCTGACACCTCTCTAGACCGGATAAGAATAGCTCGATTTCACTGCATATAGTACATACATACATACATAATTGGTCATTAGAACCCATCAGTCAGGATTATTGACCTAGTTTCTCACACCACTTATGTTGTGTGTGTTAATTTTATACATGAGTAGCGGGACCTACAGTTTAAAGTCGACTCCGAACGACAGATTTTATGAGAAACTTTTCATGGCAATCTTATTTACTCTCAGAGTTTTTGCCAGAAATCTGCTGTCTGGCCTGGGACTCGAACCCTGGCTTTTACGTCTAATAAGGCAGCACACTACCTACTAGACCACTGGATATAGTAAATTATTAAAAATAAGTTTTAATAAGAATTTTCAACAAAAGTAATTAAACACGAAATAGAAATGGGAATTAAAAATAAAAATAAAACTCCATAAGTATTTGAAAATTATTTGCATTCAAATAAACGGGGAAAAAAGGATTGTCTGTCAAGAAAATTAAATTAATATTTTGTGATCAAAAAGAGTAGGAATTATTAAGGTTGTAAACGCCGATCTATCTCCAATTACCGTTAATTTTAAATTAAGTGATGGTTGTTGGCGGTGTTAGCTGATTGATTGATTGATTGATAGGTGATTGATTGGCTGTTTGTAATCGTCGATATTTTTTGAATTTATCCCTTCTTTTCTTTCCATATCATTTTCGATTGATAGTGATTACAATTAAGTAGGTTTACAGTAACACTTAAAACTATCCAAAATAGGTAGAAAATTGTAACATAAATTTAAATAGTAAATACAATTCTTTAGATTTAACGTACGATATCTCTACTTTATATTTTAATTATATATCAAATAATCGCTTAATTAATATCGTTTTAATATTTCAATGAAGCTTTCAATAATTGTATTTAAAATATTTTTAAATTCAAATAAATGAATTGTATAAAAAAACAATGACGAAGTAAGTTCTTGTTGGGATTACAAGGGAAAAAATTTTGGATATGGATTATTTTTATTATATTCCTTTTGGGATATATGTATGTATATCGTTAGGCAGGGTAGATTTTATTTAAAATAACCTTAAGATTCATCAATAATAATAATTTCAGTTATATATTAAAAGTTAGGTATTTTTGTATACAAAATAAGAGAAAAGATAATATGAACGCTTACATATACAAAAAGTAATATTTTGTTAAACTATTTAAAGAGAAAAAAAAAAAAGATCCTCCTCTCCTTTTATAATGATTTTTTTTTTAAATTGTCACTATAATTCATAACAAATTAGACTATTTGTTTCAGTTCAAATCAATTCGACAAAATTTTACAACTACAATTATAGTTATTAATAAACAAGTGGAATTAGTTACAAAAAAATTAAATAAAAAAAAAAAACACAATCATTAAAAAAAACTCATACACACACATACACACAGAATTGTTGTTACATCGAAATCAACAATTACTGTAAGAAACTGAAAGTGGTGTAAAAACAACAAATCTTAACCTATACAACTTACCTCATGTTGATTAAGTATTGTGCCAGGGCTACAGAATCTGGATTACCGCTAATGGTGATAGTGCGATCAGTGTTGCCACCTTCACGTTCCTCACAATTTGAAATGCGTATCATTGCACCAGAGATCTGACGTATTTCGGCAATTTTAGTTCCACCCTTACCGATAATGCAACCGATCAAATCATTCGAAACGGTCATTTCGTGCTGTTGTTGTTGAGCACGATTTGTATTGGCTGTTCGCAACTGTGAACCAGCTAAAGCAGCCAATGCTGTTTATATAAATAAAATATAAAAGTTTAAGATATAAAATGGCTATTAAATATCGCTTACCTGTCGGATTAAGACCACCAGTATTAGCAGGAGCCATTCCAGCTAATCCCAATGCAGCCAAACTAGCCAAAGGATTTTTAGCCACCTGTACGAACGAAATACATAATAGATATGTTATCTATAACTTTTATTTTCACAAATTACATTATGAATAAATCGAAAGAAAATATTAAAAAACAAAACAAAACAAAACGAACTTAAAAATAATAAAAATAAATCAATAAACACATAATAACAACGAACAAACGGATACAGAGCATGTACAATCATATCGTATATTATGTATGTATGTATGTATGTATATAGAAAACGACAAATAGGCCAAGTGATTGCTCTGTTCTTTTTTTTTTACAGAAAAACTAAAATGTTTTCATAAGATTTCCATTTAGTATGTATAAATTTATTATTAATTTTACAATGCATTTCCAATGAAAATGAATCACTTTGTCTACCCATCTACTGAACAATCCAATAATAAGTAAAAATTAAAAAAAATAAATAAATATTTTGTATATGTATATACGAGTATATATGTATATATATAAAAAAATAACAAATAATTAAAATTAAATTTAAATGATGTAAAAATAATCTTTATTGTGTAGTGAATGAATTGTATTTATTTAAATAAGCTTGTTATCGAAAGTGTATAGAGTTTGGGATTAATTTAGTGGAATTTTAGTGGGAAAGGTATGCACATCTATTAAGGTTTTTATAAAATATTAAAGATATAAATGGAAAGGAACTATGGTTTTCATAAGATGAAATTAGATTTAGAATTAGTATTGTCCGGTAGTAACCACTACAGTCTGTACAGAAAACAAGTTGAAAATGGAAAGATACTTTGGAGACATTCGTAAGGATTTTTGTACACCGATTACCTACAGCATTTATCAAAAATACACAATATATTTTTCGTTTTAACACAGATTAACATGATGTACATATGTTTTCTAAAGACAAGTGTGTATATTTTTAATAATTCTCTGGACATGCATAATTAACAATTATAAGAAACAGGCAGTTAAAAACTAAACAAATATTTAAAAGAAAAATACAATTAATCAAATAAAAAGGCCAAGAACTCTGTGACTCTTTTGTTGCACAATTCTATTTCAATATTTTAAAATATTTCAATAACAATATTAATAAATTTATGAATATGTATATCGAACCATAAGCGTGAAAAAAGCTCAAGTGACAAACACTATATTTTTACAGGAGAAGGTTTTTATTATTTATTTCTTTTTCAAATTAAGTTAGAAAATTGAAATTTGTGAGTGTGTCGCTGAAAATTTTATAGATGGTGCAAATGATGCCAATGAATTTATTTATAAAAAAAAAAAACGATATATTAAAAATAAATATTTTCGATGTTATGGCTCGATATAATAAATAAAAAAATTTCCATGATTTAAAAGAATTATTTTTTAAATTATGGTTTGAGAAATTATAAAATTACAATTGTGCAATGTGAAAGAAAGCTCACTATTTTTTCTTAGTCTTTATATTATTATTTATGTGAATACATATTTATAAAATATTTATGAGTTTATTGAAATATACACCTAATTAGAAAGAAAAATGATAAGAAAAAGTTGTAATTTGTAAAATGGCTAGAGCTAGCCATTAAACACAGCTAATTACTATTTTACAACGTCTTATTGAGTGGGGGTGGGGGGTATTGACTTTCGTTTTCATGTTTGATGCAGGGTAGAGTAATAGGATCAGGGTAACAATGCTAAAAATCAAACTACATTTTACTTCTTTACACAATGGGAAAAAACACTTTATTGATCATTCCTCATTTGTTAGACATTTTAGATGGAAGGGAATCGTAAAACCAGATCTTATGTGATATTGATAAATATGTTTACGGTGGATTTCATAAAATAACCAAGCATTTTTGATATTACAGAACATTATAGAACAGGGAATTTAATCTTTAATTACAGGGAAGATAAACAAAAATAAATGCAATGCTTTCAAACAATTTCGTTCAACCAAAACTCACATCGGGCAATTGCTGTAGGTGATGGTGTGCTGGTACTGCTCCTGGTAAATGTGCGCCCTTTAATAAAGGATCCGTTAAACCCGATATACCAGCATGTAGACCACCGGTAGCCAAAGCAAGTGGAAATACTGGACAGGTCTAAAGTGGTATATAGTTGTACATAGATTTTTTTGATTGATTTTAATTGCAAGTGTAGTAAGTAAATATAAGTGTCATTGTAAACATTGAAATTGAAAAATAAACAGATTTAATGAAATATAATAGAGTTCAGTAGAGTTGTTATAAGTATATGTATAAACTAATTTTTAAAACGTATAATTCTTTTAATAATTTACTTGTTTTGTTGTTGTTGATGTATATGGTATTTGGGATTAATTTTTTTTCTTTTTTTTTTGATATATCAAAATAAAATGAAATCAATATTTGTGTTAAAAAGAAGAAAACTAACGATAATAAAACTAAACATAAAACGTAAATCAAATACTGAACATTTGTAATATTTTCAATGTAATACAATACTACAAAGTTTTATTCTATGTAATTAGAATTAAAAAATATATTGTATTATTTGTTAATTAAACAAAATTTTGAAAGCACATGAATATTAAACATTTACGAATGATTTTTCAAATTCACACCAATTAATTGAGCTTATTGTGACATACAGTGGGTGAGTTCGTACTGATAAAAATTGATAAACAATTTACTTTTAAAACTCTTTTAAAAGCGTATATGTATTCGTTATAAAAAAACACTGCTTTAAGAATTTTACAAAATTGTATTAAAATAACACAATTTGTTTTCATTTAATCTTTCAATAATATAATAATTTAGTATAAATTGTAATTGGAATAAGAACATACACAGGTCCACAAAAGTATATATGCGATTAACAAATTCACAAATTTCTGGACCAATGTAAAAGACCATATTAAGATCGAGGAAAATTGTCAGACAATTATATAGATTTTCAAAGAAAACGGATTGGTTAAAAAATTTCTGAAATTTCAGGACCAAAATTTTCAACGAAAACGGATTGGCTAAAAAAATTCTGAAATTTTTGGGCCAATGTAAAAGATCGTATTAAGATTGAAGAAAATTGTCAGACAATTATAAAGATTTTCAATGAAAACGGATTAATTAAAATATTTCTGGAGTTTCTGGGCCAAGATTTTCAACGAAAACGGATTGGTTATACAAATTTTGAAATTTCTGGACCAATGTAAAAGACCGTATTAAGATCGAGGAAAATTGTCAGACAATTATAAAGATTTTCAATGAAAACGGAATGATTAAAAAATTTCTGAAATTTCTTAACCGTTAGTATACTTTTGTGGCTGAGTGTATTTCTCGAAGGATAATACCGTCTACAATATAAATCTTGAAAAAGGTAAATACAACTTTCCAAAATGTTAACAAAATATACAAAACTATTCACCCCAATTCCAGTTGTCGACGTTAATATCGCCGTCATTTTTAAAACAATGTCACTTCGTTTCAACGTCGATAGCAATTTATGTTGGTAACGATTTCAATTTGAGGCTATCGCAACCAAAATTTCCAAAATTTTGTCATAAACACTGGATGCATTGGGAACGACAGTTTGTCGGGAATGGGATAAATTTGAAATGACAGAAGCAAAATTAGTATTTTTTGAAAGAAAAAAACTGGTTTTCCTGGCGTTATTGTGTCGAAGTGTCGAAGATACACATATCAAAATTATTGTCTCAAAAAAAGCAAAAGAGCAGCATTTGTACTTTTTTTTATTTTAAAAATCATGGTTGTAAGTTTGCTAAATATTTTATTGAATTTTGTAATTACTGGGAACAGTGCCTCTGCGAAATTCCACTGCAAGAGAAGGATTCCTCCACTAATTTTGCAAATTGGGTTGCATTTGTTATTTTTATTGTTTTGAAGAAGTTACCAAAAATGTTGACGAGAAAATTAAAGTTTCTTAAACACATTTTCTTGTAGAATGTAAAATATATTCGATTATATTCGATAACGATAACTAGACAATTAGGAGCAAACAATTCAGAACGATGTCGTTTTGTTTCGACGGCGACAACTGGAATAATGGCACCAATGTCGTACAGGGGACATAAGAGCATAAAAATGCATTCACTCAGATGTCAACTATCAGTGAAGCAGGTTCTCTTCGCTTCTTTTTGAAATTTATTGTATATCAATTATACACCTAAAGAAAAATTACAGTAGGATTCACTATTTTCTAATGAGATTTAATATTTTTGGAAGAATATTTGGGAAGTTAAATAGGCATTCTTTAGGGGTTTGGTGCTGTACGTTTTTTCTATATTTTCCACTACATAAACATATTGTTAGATTATTACACTTGAAAATATTATTAACAATTTTAATCTAGCTTATACACATGCCTCTCACAAAATGCCCTCACATTTTTAACATGTTCCCTTTGTGACGACGACTGAGTAAGGGTGATTATTAAAAAAGAAATCATTCTTTAAATGAAACACTTTACTTAACCGTAGATCGAACCTTGTATCAAAAATGATACATTTCAATTCTGGATGCTATATAACTTTAATTCAGATAAAATTAGACACCTGATATTTTTTTAATACGTTCGTATTGTTATCGTCATTATTTTAAAGCAAATAAAAAAAGAAAATTTCAAACAGGGGTGAAAAAATCTAAAACTTCATAATTCTGGCTAATGTATCATTTTTGATGTTGTGTACGTAAGTTTGTTAGGTTTTCAAAAGGAGGAATTGAAAGATAAGTGTTGGAGGAAAGTAAAAAGTTTTAATTTTCTGTTCATGGTATGTCATTGATATTGACGGCAGAAGCCGTAGTCTAGTATGTAGCGTGTTACTTATTAGATGTCAGACCAAGGTTCAAACCAATTTACAACAAAAGGTTGTTATAACCGAATATATATGTATGTAAACATGTAATATTCCTGTTGCTGAAGACTCTAAAGAAGAAGAAAACAGAAACTCATCTTATGAACTGACGAAAATTTTGGCAGGAACATACATTACAATTGGATGTTTATCGCCGAATACAGTCCTACCTTAGTAGTTTGGGAAGAGAAAATACTCAAAATTTTCATGCTGATTGCCCTGTTTCTTGAAATGTTGTAGAGTCTTTCTTACAGCTCTCCTCATATTTATCTCACGGGATAGACAAACATTATAAAAAAGTATTTTGTCCTATGTTTAATTTCATTGATATGAGAGAAGGATAATATTTCGGTCAACTCTACTCGGAAATGATGATAAATTTACACCAATTACGCCTTTTCGAAAAATGAGCTGAAAGTTTTTCAGCTTTTAATAATCCCAATAATTTTGCCACTCTAGATCAGGGATTACCATTTCATAGCACAATTGTGCAGAGAGAATTCACACACATTGCTTATGCTCTTTTATTTAGTCGTCGATTAGACTGCGGCAAGCACACATGTCAGCGGATGCTATGTTATTTTTCTTTAGGTTTACACTCAAAAAATATTTTATGTTAAAAATTCCTTTTTTTTAAACTCAAAGTCTTATATTTTCTTAAAACATATTTTGATAGTTTTAATAGTCAAGTAAATAATTTAGATGATATGGAAAGATATCAACTTTTTTTTTTATCGACATAAAGCAATATTTTGGAAAAATTAAGAGGTTGGCTATTAGCAGGTAATTAGGTAATTTATGAACCAAAATTGGACCCCAGTAAATATTTAAAATACATTACCTAATTATAAAGTCAAAGCTGTGTAACTTTATGTTTGTTAATGAAATAAATATCTAAATAGCGTATTTTACTAACATTTTTCTACGACTTTAAACTCTAAACTTATTTTCCCACACTCACTCACTAATACTCAACCAAAAAATTTTTGGTAACTAATTGAATTTTATGGTCGATATAATTTTCGCTGTCCACCAAAACTGAATTGGCAGTTTTGCATTCAAGTACATGCTACGTAAGTAGCAACTACTTACAGCCGTATTTGTAGAAAGTCGTATAGTGGAAACCAGAGAGGAACCCATGAGAGAACCTTTTTATTAGCGGCAAACTTTTTTACCTCACATGACTTTGAAACCAAATTTTTCTAACGAAATATAACAATGGTTTGTACCATTAGGTTTCAGCTATCCCTCAATTGAGATTAATACTGATGCGAGTAAAAATAAGCTACCCCATCTAAACAATTGGAAACTTATAAATCGCCGCAAAGCAAGGGGGCTAGATGTCAAATTATTGCCATTTAGATAAAAATAAAACCAATCTGAAATGAAGTGTTTGATTTTTAATAATTTAAAATAGTTTTATTAAAATGAGTTAAAATAAATCAAAATATTAAATTTTTTAAAAAAAAAATCTATCAATAATCGGAAAAATCCTAAGTACTACAAGCATGTATCAAAAGTGATACATACACGTATGTGATGAAAATCGATTCATTTTCAAGTAAAATCGAATTTGGATAACGAACGTTTTGTTACAAGATGTGATAAAATCCGAACAGTTTTAGTTTTAATTTTTTGTTTTATTCTAAATCGTTTCATGTAAAATGACAAGCTTTTTATTAAATAAAAATATTATTTAATTTGTAAAACGTAACACTGGCATTTGCTTTATCAACCTCAATTTTAATAATCAACAATTCCAATTAAGGGATGCATCAAACACATAAAATATGTCAGAAAAAAGGAAAACCCCATAATCTAAATTAATGTGTTTAATAGCATATATTACATAAATATTTATAGTTTTAAAGAATGATTTAGATTAAATAAGGAAGCTTTTTCCTATATATTAAACAAAATTGAACCCCATATACAATCGAAATTAATTCCATTGATAATCGAATTAGCAGCCACATTAAGAATGTTGGCCGGAGGAGGTTTTCAACGGTCCGTTGGGAATGACTCCATTGTAGCAATGCACAGAACTACATTATCTAAATCATTTTCTAAAATGATAGTTGTATTGAAAAATGTTTTATGCGAATATTGGATAAAAATTCCATCCGATGTTCATTATGTTCAAGAGTCGAAACATCATTTTAATGTTTATTCAATTTTATATGTTCATATAAACAATACATTTTCGTTTCAATATTTTAATCACAAAAATTTTTTGTTATTAAAACAGGCAAATTTTAGCAAATCGTATACAAATGGTTGCTCGATTTAAAAATGAAAAACAAACTAAATTTTCGTTTTCATTCACATTCTTATTTTTTTAAATTTTTATAGAACAAAATGGAAAATGAAATCGTATTCGGTTTAATAACAAAAGCAAAATGAACAGAAATAAGTGGTGCAATCACAACTATTTTCGATTTTATTACGTTTTTTGAATGAAATCATTTTTCATCACATACCTGGGGGCAAGGTAGATTTATATACGGTAACCGTCAGTCTACCACAAATACAACAATGCAAAAACATCAGGGATTTTGTTTTTGTTAAAGAGTATGCGGAATGTCAAAAAAATTAACCCTCAAACCTCCATAGGAAATTAATAAAAGCAATTAAAAAAACTATATAAATTTTATATATTGAAATTTCTTTTGATTTTTATGTCATGCTTAACTACGCACCTATAAAATAAAAAAAAAAATTATTCTATGCAGTCAATAACCTTTCCACTTTATGTAAATAACATGTTTGTATACGACCATCGAGAGTAATGGCAAATGTAAACGTTATTTGTTATTGCTCTTAGTTTAGGCAACTAGTTGGAGAGATCGAAATCTTTTCTGGATAATTCATCACTCTCGTCTAAATAAAGTACATCCAGGTTGTAGTTTAAAAGATATATGTATATAGTGTTTAAAGCTTAAATATTATTAATCATTTTGCAAATTTTTTTTATAAAATTGGCTTTCAAATAGTAATCTTGAATAATTTCTAGAGTGTGTATCGTTAAGGATACATACGGTACAAATGAGGGTTTATAAATGCGAAAATTATTATCGAAACAAAACACAAAAAAAAAAAAAACAACAACATTTTGACATTTGAGAAAAGGCTACCTTCTATGTATTAACCTTGTTCTCTTCCTTGTGTTTTTGTTTACAATTTTTGGATTTTAGTCAGTGCTGTAAAACGAAATAATTAACTCGTTTCAGAATACCTAAGCGACAAATCGATTCGTTTCGTATCGAGTAACATCATCAGAAAATTTCTCACTATCGAAATCGTTATCTATTCGAATACAATTTCGATCACGACTGCGAGAATTAGACCCCAGATAAGCTAGACTTATGAAGTTTTTAAGGCTCGATCTACGGTAAAACACAATAGAGTGAGGTACTAAAAGAGAAAAAGCTCTGTATGTATACAGTACCGACAAAACGATAACTATTAAACTTTAATTTTTTTTAGGTTGCAGATGTAAACGTACTAAGAGAGTGTTACGTGATGCCTCTAGGCAAGGAACATATCATCTTTCTCTTAATTATCTTCTACTTGTTAATGCGCAGTAATTTTTTTAAAAAAAGCAACTTTTATAACCTTCACCACATAAGTACGAATGATTTAATAAAGATTATATACAACTAAATTAAAATGTCTTCATATTCTACATTAGTTACAATTTTGTCAAAAAATGGGGAACAATTAACATAAACATAGAAAAGTATATTTGTTTTATAATTTTAGCAAATAGTGGCTATTAATTTTTTTTTTTAATGAAATTAATATTCTATGTAAATGTTATAATTTAAAATTTTAAATTCATATACAATTTTGGTCTTTTCCAATATAATATGTTATATTAAGTAGGCTGAAGGGTATACACACACACACACACACACACACTCATATACACAGATTAACAGCGGCTGGTGTAAGTTAACAATTTCAAAAAGTTTGAGTCAATGATTTAAGATTAACGTTCAATTTGTATATATATATAGTATAGTATATAGCAAGATGATAAAACGACATGAGTTTTGGGTTCTTATTTTTCAGACTTAGTTATATTTTGGTTTTGTTTTTTTGTTTTTTTTGTATATTTTTAAGGGAACCAAATAAACAAAATATATAGAAAAAGAAAGAGAGCAAGATAGATGTGAGGGCTCGGGCAGGGAATTTTGAGTTGAGTTGAGTTGATTTGATGTTGAATTAATTTAATTTAATCTAATTCATAATGAATTAAGTTGTTTTATATTCCTGGTTGGATTGTGGTGTAGTAGTCTGGAATATTGAGGTGAGAGATTGTTATGCTAAGGAAAATATCTTGTTTAAGTCCAGAAATTAAAAAAAGGAGGTAGTATTATTAATTTAAAACAAAAAAAAGGTTATATTTTTATTTTTATTTTTGTAAGTAAAGTACAATAATATGGGCATTTAAACAATTGATTAACTGATCATTTAATAATAATCGGAAATTTAATTGTGATCTCTGGTCTAATTGTCTATTGATTTATGATGACATAAAAATGAAACAAACAATTTTTATATACCAAACTCTATATAAGAAATGTTAAAAAGGAAAATTGGTTGCTGTTGTTGTTTTTTGGTTGGCAGGTACATATTTTAAAATTCTTGATGGGACATTTATAAATCGAAAGATAAAGAAAGTTATAGAGGATAATTATGTTTCCATTTTAAACAATTCTATTTAGTTGACTGATTCGATTGGTTTGGTAGTGGTTTTTTGTGGTTGTGAATACGGATAATTTTGTTTGTTTTCCATAAGTTGATCAAAGTAATAATAATTCATTAAATAGTTACAAAAAATTATATATATTATATATATGTAAGTGTAATATGATGATAAACCTACTTTTATCAACTGCTCACGAGCCCTCGTATCCTAGCGTTACTATGTCGCCCACGATCTTATACATATTTTCTATTTCAAGCTCAAAATATATGAACCTGGCAGAAGAAGTAGTAGCAGTAGAGTAGAAGAGTAGATGTTGAGTGGTAGTAGTAGAGTAGTTAAAGCTTTAAGACTGTGTGTTTTATTTTTTTTTAATTTTTTATTTTCACTTAATCAATCAAGCCTTTAATGCTCACAGCCGATCAAGAGCAACTCATTACAGTGTAGAGATTACATTAACATAGTGTGGGAGACCACCATCGTAGTAGTGTCTGTCTTCGAACATTTGTTACCCGCAAATATCGAAAAAATTTTTATTGTATTCAAAAATATTTCATTAACTTTTCAAAACTTAACCTAAGAGAAAAAGTGCAGAATAATAATAAATAAAATAAGAATTCAACTAAAACTTATGGTAATGATGAATAAATACATCAACAATAACAAAAACAACAAAAACTGTTATGTTAGGAACAAAAAAAAAAAAAAAAAAAAAAAACGGTTGGTTGAGGCAATTAAAAGTAAAAACTCTAGATTGTAATTCTTTTTACTACAGAACTAAATTTAAGTAAATGCTTCTAATTTCTGGATATTGGACAATGTAAAAGGGGGAACCATTATCAATCAGAATTCCTTTATTTTAAAATGTTTAAAATGTTATACAACACATGTTTATCAATTACCAAATATGACAAATAAGTAAAGATTTCAAAGTAGGAAATATTTCCAACTAACGACATCCAAGCATATGTACATATATAACTACTGAAGATGTTGATTTCTCCTCTTTGGACAGATGACCTAGTGGCGGTAAAACCAGTTACTGTATTGATACAATACCAACTGAGCAATTAAGAAAAGGATGAGTCATGCGTAGAAATAACTTGACTGGAAAGTGAAGGGTGTATGAATGGCAAATTAGTGGTGAAACAGGACTAATCGTTTACTGTTTCCAACCTTGTCTAGTCCGTGTAATTTGCCTCTACTCAAAATGTCCAAGCTTCTGATATAAAGTTAAGATTTTTGCTTCCTGTGATAAAACAGATGCTAACCTCAATAGCACTGTGGCAGCCAAGAATAGAGTACAAAATAATAAGATTGTTGAAATTGAAATACCTCCTGTTAAAAGGTAAAATAATTCGTCCACAAAAAACAGAAAAAGATGAGGCGGACACCAAAGTTTACTTACTTATATTGCATATGGCCGGCAATTGGATTTTATTACTTTTTAAGGCACAGACTTTTAATATTCAAATGGATAATCCGGTTTATGACAGTGTTATTAGACTTAACTGTTTTTCTTTAGACCTGGCTCGCTAGGTCCTGATACTGGCATTGTAGATATGGAAGACATTGACAACGTCAATATACTATTAGGTAAAATGTTGCTAGAAGGACCTGCCTTATCCAACATCAACTGTTAATGCTAAAAGGCGTGCAGATAAATCTAAAGCATTGTCGAGTTGCTATCAACAATCTGTGAAACTTTCAGCAGAAGAATATCTGATCACAGGTATCATATAAAAAGTTTGTGAATCCAGAAATAAAGGTTTGTAGGACGCAAAATATCAGGCAAATTCCTGGAAGAATCAAGTAAGCCGAGTCGTAAAAAAATTATAAATATTTCTTTCTGATAGACTTTGAAGGTAAAAGTCTGTATATTGTCTCTGATTATAAAGTCTATTCTCTAGTTACCCTCTTTAACGAAGTTCAACTCTGAAGGGAACCGTTTATAAATTTAGTGGATGGGAATAAGCTGATATTGATTATGTAATTAAAAAAGCCGTACTATTGGTCGCTATTTTGCACAGGTCACCAGAACCGAATAGAATTTTTCCAAAAATTAATGCTGCAATATAAAGGGTAGCTGGTTCCATTATGGCTAACTGCGATGTTCCGCATGTGCAATATTATTTCATGATAGCGGCAATTTGATATTAAGAAAGTGGATAAGCGATTTAAATTACTAGACCTTAGTTTCTGAACAAAATTGTTCACTATATAGTCAATATAATCACTATATACTGCATCTGTTTGCAATCGAGATGTTTATCCGAACTTGACATCTTTAGGAGGTTTAAATGTTATTACCTATTGATATACTTGAACCATGGTACAGATATATTTCTTATACCATGCTTGATACCTTGTTTAAAATATTATTAAAAAATCATTTTTAATGTAAATTTCAGTTCTTCATGTTTTCGACAGTGAGATATTTAGTTTTTTTTTTCAAGGGAATATTAAAAGAAAAAATACCTATTGTGTATTTGAAAGTTGGCTATATGATAAGTTGGCTATTAATTATAGACTTCTTGTGCTTATGCCACGATTTAAACTGCCAAGTTATTTTTCTACACTATTTCTTAAGAGTAAGAGTCTTACTGTATTTCTTTATTTCCTACTTCGAATTATTATACAAATTTGTTATACTCGGTAAATAAATAACAAGGTTTAAACGTTTAACATTTTTATAAACTAACAACAGACAGAATGTTGTAAGGTTTAAAAATTATTGTACTCTCAAAAAGTAAAGGATTTTATGGTGAGGGATTAAGGGTGAGATTAAGGGATGTTGTTTGTTAATAAAGAGCTGTGAAAAAGCATTCATAAAAAGAAAATGAATAAAGAAAAATAGTGAAAAGAAATATAAATTAAAATGTGGTGGTTTTGAATACGCAACAAAAATATTAATCGAGAAATGTATGTAGAGAAGAAGAGTATATGAGAAGACGGCATCTTATACAAAAAAATATTGATAAATAAATAAAGCCAAAATTGCAATAATAGTAGAGTATTATAAAGAAGGACGTAAGTAGTTAAAAATTGACTTTATTGACTGTCTGGAATGGAAGACTATAATAGTAAAAATGTTTACACAAAATTACCTCTTGTGCGGGTACAGCATAATTGCCCTGTATGGTAAATGCTTGCCCATTAGCTAAAATGACGGGGCCTGATACTTGTGGTTTTGGCCTGTAGGGTATGGTAGCACCTCTGGGAGGCGACTGTAAGTGAATATAAAAATAAAATCATAATAAAAATAAAAAATGCGTATAGGGATACATACCTCCAACATAACGAGACAAATTTGATAGATGCATTGGGTTATTTGTTCAGCTGTACCACTTAATGTAACGGCGCGTTCAGTTGAATTTGGTAACATTTCACTAGCCACCTGAATGGAACAGCCTGTTGTCTGGCGTATTTCTTTAATTTTTGAACCACTTTTGCCTTAGGTAAAATTAAATGTTATATTAATATATAGTATATGTAGATGTATTGCTTTTATTTATTTATTTTAAATAAAATTAGAAACAATTTATTCCGAAAAACTTACCAATTAACGATCCACATTGACTGGCAGGCACAATCAAACGTATAGGTATTTGAGTTTTACCACCTTTACCTACATCATTATTAAACTGAGAGCACCACTTTGAAGAAACAAAAACAGAGGGTAAAACATATGAATAATTTGCGTTTAATAAAATCAATTCATATACAAACCTCTTCAAATTTCTTGGTAATTAAAGTAAATGCCGAATAAATTGCACTAGTTGTACCAGACACCGTAACAATACGCTCCGGACAAGAACCATCAGATATATTGATTTTTGCCCCAGACTGCAACAAGAAACATAAGAAATAGCATTTAATAAAATGTGAAAGATATTAGTAAATACAAAATAATTTCACAAACCTCTTCCCGAAACCTGTTAACAATTTCACCCTTTTTGCCGATAATACTTCCAACTTCCTGCAAATAATAAAAAAAAGTATAAACATTAAAATCAATCATTAAATGTTTCATCAAACACTTTAAAGTGAATAAAACACTTAAAACTTAAGTACTAGAAAATCACAACTTTGTTACTGAATTAGTTTTATTGTACAATATAAAAAACATATGTAAAGGCGAAAATTCATTTTGACGGCCATTTAATTTTAATTTGACAACAAACAGTTAAAAGATAAGGCCCTACATGCGTAAAATACATGGTAAATAAGGTGCATGAGTAAATTTAATAAATAAATTTGAAATATTTTATTCTCAGTATTCAACTACTGGCAGAAATAATTTCCAAATATTTTTTTTTGTTTTTAGGTACATACTTTCAATTTCGTGGGAACCATAATTTCAGTATGGATGTTTTCAAAACTTAACTTTTGCAATCGTCACATGACGATGAAAAATGAAACATACATACAGTGGGACAGCAAAAGACTTAATACTCCAAAATATTGTGAAAAAAAACTCCCCACAAGGCTTAATACTCTTGCACAAAATACCGATATGACTTCAAGAGAGAATTTAGGAGATCTTTTGAATGAACAGCTACATAATCGCTAAACTAGATGCATCCAGAAAATACTAAACAAAACTTGTTCATTCATATCCAAATGGATTACCTAAAGGGATAATTCTACTAAATACAAGGGATAACATTTGCATATAGGGTAAATGTACCAATAGTCGGCAGTTTTATTTTTTTCTCTTTTTCAAATTGGTCTGATAAAAAGTGGGAAAGTAGTGTTGAGATGATGTTTAGTTATTACAATTCTGTGATAAGTTTAGTTTTAGATCCATTAACCAACTTTGAACATTAAAATGGCAAATTATAAGTAATTGAAATATTTTGTTCAAATTATCGATTTTTCCAGCGCTCGGCACATGTGTTCCTAAGTTCGGCAAAAAATGATCATATTGTCGGCATTAAAGTTTTTGTTAAAGAAAATAAGTTTTGGAGCTATGCTTGGCATTGCACACGAAATTAATACAGAAATTAAGGCAGCAGAATTCGACATAGCTATCGATATTATTAACAAAATAGCTCCAAAACTTCTTTTCTTCCGGCAAACTATTTACTACATCTTTAGGTGGTCGCACATATGGAAAGACAACCATGGGGGCTACTATCTGACCATTTCTTGAAAAAACCAGCAGCACTGTTATTATTTTCTTTTCAATTCCCATTTGGATACTGTAAACGTTTCTATATCCTATTGGGTCCAGAACTTTTCTGGTTTTGAGCACAAACTAAAGCTGGGTTCATCTCCGTTGAATATTTGCAATGGATCATTCAAAATGTAAAAAGCGTTTTGAGAAACAGTATGGGTCTTTGATCATCTACTATTATCGCTTGAACTGCAGTTATCAAGTCTTCAGCTTTTAATGGGTATCCACAATTTGCTAGGTCTATGCACCATTTCTCAAGACATTCCTCTTCTGATTCAGTCAAGACTGCTTGTGGACCCATTTCTCTGGCATCAACCGAAGGATGGATTCTGTCCTGTAAGATGGAACGCGGGACTCCATATTTTTTGCTTGCACCCAATATTGTAGATATGCCATTTCTTACTTCTATTCAAGCACATTTTAAGGATTCTTGGGAGTGTATGAGCATTTTCCCGTAGGTGGACATATTAATGAATTTATATTGCCTGAGGACTTCTAGTTATATAAATGTAAGAATGTCGACTTTAGATTCTCTGCAGTTCTAAGTGTATTCATTATAAACTATGCCGACTATTGGGTAAATCAAGTTTTTACTCAATTTCCAGTAGTCGGCACCTCCCTGCCGACAATTGGAAATCATATAATTTTTTGTTCCTAATGCCGGGAGCAATATAAATTATAAAAAAAAAATATTAATTTCCTTAATTTTTCACTCTTAATTTAACATTTGAACTATTTTCTTTCATTAAAAGTACTTACTTTTTTCAAAAACACTTAATTTAATATAAATACTTGCTTGTTTAAGCAGACACCTAAACTAAAAATTTTGTTAAAAAAAACTGGCACTACTGCAGTTTTTGAAAAACCATCACTGCATGAGGACAAATTTTGACAAAAGTATTCATCCCACTCAAATTTACTCATTTCATAAGAGAACAAAACTATTTTTTCTACCAAAATCAGTTTTAACTTTAGTGAATAAAGGTTGCTTTTCTTATTTATTTCCATTTTTTTTTTTTTACAAAAACTGACGACTGCTGGTACATGCCGACATTAGGTACATTTACCCTATGAGGCTTTTGAATTTAAAATTATCTCAGGGTTCTCCTTGGGGGCACCCATGGAGTCAAATGAAACTTTTTTCTAATTTTTCTCTGGTTTTACGAACAACATTAAAAAAAATTATTTGTTTTATAATAAAACAACAATAAATTATAAATTTTTGTACACAAACTTTTTGATAAAATTCAAGAAATTGTTAAAATACATCGTCGTACTGACTTATGCTGTCCACTGTCTTTCTGGTACAGACACATGGTTTTAGCAGATTTTTTTTTATAAGCATATAGCATATATATTATTATATTGACATGTATGTACATATATATATATATATATATATATATAAGTACGTATGTATGTACATACATATGTATATGTATTCCAAACAATTTTACACATGTGTTGTTAATCTGCTGCAGCAACAATTGCAATTCATATAAATCATTATTTTATAATTCATTTTCTAGTAGCAAAAATACATGACATGCATCTTATTGTATATGTATGTACATATGTATGTAAGTAACAGAACATCTTCAATCTATATGTTTCTCCGTTTGTCCATTATACAATGCAAAAGTATCGTTGATGTAAAATTACAAAAAAAAAATAAAAAATATAATAATAATACAAAGAATAGACTCAACGAATTAATGCAATTTAAAAGAAAAATACATATTAAATGATAAGAATACTGTAGGACGATATACTAAATGTCTACTGATTAGTAACTGAAGCTCTAAAACACTATATATACAGTGGCTCCATCGCATAATCGGACAAGCATTAATCTGATATGTATAGCGAAAGATTTTGCTTTTACCAAAACAATCATCCAAAGCACATTTCGGGTGTGGCAAAGCTTTGGTTGATCCATAATTGCCCCAAACTTATAGAAACCCCTGCACAGAGCCCAGACCTCAACGTAATTGAACATCTTTGGGAAGAATTAGCAAGAGTATACCGACAACAATTTAACACTTTGAATCAGCTTAATGCGGTTTTACTGGACGCGTGAAGCTCCATAGAATCTGTGGTACGTTACAATTTGGTAAAATCAATTGCAAAACGTTTGCAGGTCGTTCTTGAAAACAAAGGATATGCCACAAAGTATTAATTGATGCTCTCATTTGTCCGATTATGCGTTGAGCGCAAGAAATTGAGGTAATTTCTTTTTCTTTATAAAATTAGCCGTTATCATGAAAAATGTTGTAATTTTTTTTTATTAATCTGAAAGTCTGTAATATAGAGTGTAAATAAAAGCAAACAAAAAACACATATTTAATATATACTTTTTAAGTTTTAAGCCTATACATATCAGACTAATGCTTGTCCGATTATGCAATGGAGCCACTGTACATAGAAAACCAGAGAAAGACGAAAGAAAATCCCGAAATAAAAAAAAGAAATTAAAGTTTATCTTCTTTATTGTATGTGAAAAACAAGAACAGACAGCGTACACTTTTCGAAGTAAATAAGAAATGAAGAGTATAAGGATCACTATGTAATGTAATGTACAGCAATAAGTAATCGGTATTTCTTTATTGCCTTTAAAAAAAATGAATAACTCTCTATATTTACTTGTATTTGCATTTGTGATATCCTGTAAAAATTTTGAAATGTTGAAAAGGATTATGTCCAAAACCTGATGTCGAACTGGCGCTGTCATAAGTGTATTGACAGCAAGGCAAACTCCTAACTCTTAGGGCCATTATTACAACTTGCCATTAACTAAAGAAGTCGCCGTGGTTTAGTAGGTAGTGTGCTGGCTTATTAGACGTAAAGCCAGGGTTCGAGCCCCAGGCCAGACATCAAAATAAAATACAAAAGTATTTTTTCGGCGATTTCTTCTCAGCAGATTTCTAGCAAAAACTCTGAGAGTGAATAAAATTGCCATGAAAAGTTTCTCAAAAAATCTGTCGTTCGGAGTCGATTTTAAACTGTAGTTCTCGCCACTTATGTATAAAATTAACACACACAACATAAGTAGTGTGAGAAACTAGGTCAATAATCCTGACTGAAGGGTTGTAATGACCAATTATGTATGCCATTAACTAAAGAGAGGATTTTAACGGGCAGATAAAGTGTTTTTCAATATTATAAGTAGATAATATGGTAGAAGTGAGCGTTAAGATAAAGGGAGGATCCTCCTACCTTATTATATACAATCAGGTCGGTCTCGTTTTATGCCGCTTATGAAGTCCCCGTAGTCTAGTAGGTAATGTGTTGGCTTTTTAGACGTAAAGCCAGGGTTCGAGCCCCAGCCTAGACAACAAAATAAAATACAAAAAGTATTTTTTCGGCGATTTCCTCTTACCAGATTTCTGGCAAAAACTCTGAGAGTAAACTAAATTGCCATGAAAAATCTGTCGTTCGGAATCGACTTACAGTGACGAGCAGAAAGTGAGTGCATGTTCACAATACTGAGTTTCGTCATTCATAAAAACAAAACCATACAAGCAAATACAGAAAAAAAAAATTAATTTAAATCCTTTATTTTATTCTTAACAAATTGCAGTAAAAAAAACAATAATTAATGAAATGAATTCAATGAGTTTGAACGAAAAAACGAAAATAACCCACATGAACTCAATTTTGCACGTTTCAAGAAAATTCAAGAAACTAACCCAAATTCAATATTTGGTCCATAGACCCTTATTATAAATAGCTTTATTTACGTGGTTTGAGATGCTTTCTACCAAATGATCTATAACATCTTTCGGAATTCGATTCCATTTCGCATTTATACGATCCCAAAGTTTGACCATGTTTGTTGGGGCTGTTTCGTACTGTTCGAGCTGGATTTTCACGAATGGCCAAAGATTTTCAATCGAATTGAGGTCAGGACTTTGTGCTGGCTAGTCCATCAATTGAAAGTTTTGTTTCCCACTCCGTATCTTTACAAATTTTGCTGTGTGCTTCCGATCACCATCCTGTTGGAAAACAATTTCTTATTCGGGATAAGCCGCCATTTTTAAGAGTTTGCTTCACATGGTATCTTTGAAGCCGTTCCCTGGAACTGCGCTAGCAGTACTGCTTTCCATCTTACTGAAAGTGGTTGCATTAGGACTCATCCGACTAGATAACACGTTTCCAATCAGATGGAAAGCAGTACCGCTGTCGACGACCCGGAGAACGTCTTCATAGATACCTTGTAAAGCAAAATTTTAAAAATGGCGGCCAAATATAATTTGTGCCACAAACGATTCAAACGACAACGATTTATAATATATTTTTATGTTAATTTAATTTTAATCACTTAAGCAGATAATATTCTTCAAACATAAAATGTTCATGGTAATTTCTATTAAATTACATACATACTTACAAACGTATGCATAAACAAATTTAGTTAATTTTATATACAAGGGCGGTCCAAATCGTGATTAGTTAAATGTGGAACAGGTGTTTGGATAAAAAAATCATTTTATTTTCCAAAATTTTAATCCGTATACCCTTTTATCCAGTTTATTTTGTAAAGTAAAAGCAAATTCGAAGTCAAACCAAATTTATTTGTTAGACATGAGTCAGTTCACTTGTTATCAACCATTGTCTCATGTTTGGAAACAAGAAAGAGGGCGAAAACAATAAATAGCATAACTACGGTGACCTTCCGTCCATTATTATAGCGCACAGTCCGCTATTTGTCCACTATTTTACCACGCGTTACTTCTAAAAAGAATTTATTCTCCAAAATGTCAGCTATTTTCCACTTTTTTCAACAATTCGATATAAAATTTTTATATTAGCTGGAATTACATATGAAATTAATTACATACCACATTAAATATGGCGATGGTAAAATTTTTGGATTGTGTCTTGGATTTTCAAATTCGAATTTATCTTCACACACATACATATCGCTCCTTTATTGCAACATAGTCATATCTCAAAAAATTAAAAATTTGTAGTTACTTAAGCAAAACTGCTCTTTTAGATCTTCTGTACATGTGGAAAAAAAATCAGTTTTATATCCCAAGCTGAACCGAGGTTATAGCAAGAGTGTTTGCGGCAATTAGATCATAGGACTCATGTCTTGAAAACTTAAATCGCATTTTGCCAAGTTCAAGATTTTTTTGAGATATGACTATGTTGCAATAAAGGAGCGATATGTTCTTTATAGTTTCCATTATGTTTTCCAATCTTTGTATGCCTTATTTTCTATCTCTATAGTTATGGAAGTTAAAATATTCTCATAGTTTTGTTAATTAGCCTACGTTGTGCAATGCAAATTTTAGTTCAGGTCGACATAAACAAGATAAATTTGTTTGTCTACACTTTATTGCTTATATTTCTGCTTAATTTTAAGCTTTACATTGGTTTTTTTTATTTTTACGTTACACTTAGCCAGCGAAATAATTTGCATAAAGGTGCTGTTATTCTCGATACAAGTTTAATTAAATTTACACTTCATTTTTCAGTACATTTCTTTAAATAGTTTCATTGCAATTATTTAATTTGTTTCAAATAATAGATGTACAAAACGGAAATTCGTAAATTTAACTGACGATCAACACTTGCAACATGTGTTTTAAGTACAGTGGATATAAAACACATTAGTAGGAATAAGTTCAATCTTAATCAATATAGTATACCTTTTTTGAATGCAATTCTTGGTCACCTAGTAATTCCCTTTACAGGAGCACTTTGATTTGATACAGAAAATCAACTGTCAGAATATATAAAGCAAAATGAATTGGTAAACAATTTCAGCGATACGGCTAATAAACTCATAACAGGCATTTCTCTCTAATCGTCTATACATAAAAAGGACTCTGTATAGAATGATTCGTAAATAAAATACTCTATTGTTGTTTCTGAAACGACTATTTCATTTTAATTTAAATCACAAAACATATTTGTAAAATGTAATTAATAATTCTGTGTGAAATTAGGTAAAATATGTTTAGTCTCAAGGGATAACGTATGCCCACTTCGAAAGCAAATCCTTTTTCACCCATATTTCCATCCGTTTTTGGAAAAAAGTCCTCTATTATAAAAGAAAATTTATCACCAGTGACTTGTGAAAATTACAGTCAAGTTCGGACTGGAAATTAGACAAAAAAAAAAAGGTTCTATTTCGAAGCTTCAGATGCCAAATGAGATTAATTTTTAAAAATCCCGGAAATCGGGATTTTGTATTCCCGATCCCGATATCCCGGGATAATTCGGGATTCAAAAATCCTGAAAAATCGCGATTTTCTCTTAATATATTTCAATTATATCAGAATTGTATGTCTTTAAAAATAAGATATAAAAAAAGCAAGATAAAAAGTAACAAACAAGCGTAAATTAATAAAAATAAAAATTATTCATAAATATGCAAATGCATTAGTTATAAGAAAATTATTTGGATTTCAAAAAAAGATTAGCACGTTGACTGTCGACTACGAGATAACTTGTAGATTGCGTTCCCTACTAGGGTGCCAAACTACGAATTATCTCGTACTCACTAATGTGAAAAAATCAAGTTGTCGATGTTTGGCAAGTTATCTGAAAATTACAGCGGCCGTCAACGTGTTAAAGTATCTAACATGTGATCTGATAGGCTTGAACGAATTTTGTTGTCAACATACGCTGCCGTTGAAAAGCACTTCTCACAATCGACATTTGTTGGTAAAATAGTTCCAAAATAGCTGTATGCAGCTTGTAAATATTCACCTCTACTACCTCCTAATGTAAATATTTCTTTTATCAGTTGAGTATCTAAATTCAGTAATCCTATTATCTAATATAAAAAATTCTCGTGTCACGGTGTTAGTGGTTAAAATCCTTCGAAATTTTGTGTGCATATCGGATAGATCTGAGAATCGGACAACATCTATCTTTCATATCCCTAAATGTTAAGAGGTCGTAGCAAATCGTTAAAATTTAATATTTAGGTAGATATTGATTGTAGAGGAATAAAATTCAGTGGGTAAGTTCGCAGAGTCGATATCGACAATCCCACCAAAAATGGGCGCGATAACCCTTCAAGTGATATGTATAACTCTTAAGCTACTGAACCGATTTTAACCATTCTTTTTTTTTTATAAATCTTATCAGGTTTAGATGGTTTAAAAAAAATTCGATATAACAAGAAGTTGGCGTGACAAACTTTTGAAATTGAATAATTAGGGACATAGTAATCGTAGATGAATTCAATTTGGTAAGTAAGTTCGTAGAAACTCACCATAAATGGGCATGGATATCCTTCACTTTTAAGTCAGCTAATTCCATGGTGCGAGTACAACAACAATAACTTCGTCAGCGCTTTATGACGCATATTGCAATAAGTACATAATATGGCCAGTTGTGGGCAATAAAAAAATCAATTTTGGGCGAGACGAAGTTCGCCGGGTCAGCTAGTTTGATCAAATAACTTTTTAGCAATGGAAGTAGGATTTTCGTCATCTGAGATTCCATTATCGAAGTCGAGCGATGTAGAATTTTTTTAGACCTTTGCAGGATTAAAATACATTTGAATTCCCAATCACGAAAATTTCGGGACAAGTTTTATAAAAATACCGGGATCCCTAGTAAGTACTGAGTGCCTTTATCCTAATGAAATTTAATTTTCTTCTTTTTTTACAAAACGGTCTTATGTGTATGTATATACAAATGTCCTACGTATCTCGTTTGTTTAGGTCAATTATTATCGGTGAGTACTAAGTGGTAATGATATATAATTATTCCCTTATTTTTTTTTTTTTTTTGAAAATCTTTCCATTTAAAAGAGATGTATGTATTGTTCAGAACTATTAAGAGTTTTATATATCAAATACATGGGAAACTTTGGTTACCGTTTCCTTTTTCTTCAATTTAACAATGAATTTTAACAGCAATTGGTAATTAAAAATTTGGTTAACTTTTATGAGGCACATACACCACCAATTTAAGTGATACATAACGTATCTTCGTGTAACATTTTATTTTTAAAATTAGAGCTTTAAAAAGTATTCATAATTTTAATAGTCCTGGGTTATTTTCGTATTTGTTAAATATACAGTGACGAACAAAAGTGTCTGAGTATAGCTCGGTGCACTAATTATTGCTCAACAATTTTTTTATAATAAAAGCAAACAAAATAATTTTGTTTTTGTTAAATTGTTTATTTATAACATTTTATTACAAAACAAGTATATAAAAAATATTATTATTTAATCCATATTTAACTCAAATATAAAAAAATATAAAGAAAATCCATTCCATTCCAGTTTTGAACGTAACTAAAAACGTAAATGTTATTATATTGTATAGTATTGTATTATATTATTGTATAGTAAATACATGTATTTCTAATATTTTCTTTTCAACACTTTGGATATGCTTTGGCATACTTTCTACAAAATTATGATTTGTTTCGTTCGAGATATTCTTCCATTCTTCTTGGATTCTTTCCCAAAGTTCTTCCATATTTTTTTGAAGATCTTTCGTATACAAATTTTCAATTGGATTTAGATCTGGGAGGCCATTTTATTAATTTTGGGGGTATGCCTGCTGAACATATTCGTCTGAAAAATACTCGAGGTATATTCCTTTCTCATTACTCCTTTTACTTTTGCCAAAGAACTTGTTTAATTTGAGGACGTTGAAGATTTTCATATGGACGATGCCAAATAATACGTCTCCAATCTCCCACATTCCAACTTCCATAATCTTTTTAAAATTGTAGACGTGACTTTACATTCTTGTTTGACAAAGCTGGCTTTTTCTGCTTGACTGCCGAAACTAGTTCAATCAATTCTACGCAATGCTTTTCTAACAGTCTATTCACTTACATTTTATTTTATTGCTCTAGCTGGTAGTTTTGGTTGTTTTTGTTCCTCTATTTCTCATCAGTCTTTCGATATGTTGAGCATCGATACCGGTGACCAATCTGGAACGTCCATTTGTTGTACATTTGGTGGACAAATTTCGTATTTTGTGAACGCATTGGACAAGTACTGCTATTTTTTTTTTTATTTTGAAATAAAATTTAATTAAACGTTAATAAAACGACTAAGCAAAAATTGATTAACTAAACAACATTCATACACTTTTGCTCGCCACTGCATGTGAATATATGAATTTTTTTAAATTTCAAATCGATTTTTTTTTGAAATTGTTATGACATCAAAACTCAATGCCTTTTGATAGTGACTAAATAATCAACTGATTGCAAACAAAAATAATAGGAAGTTAATTCTTGGGTCAATAACGGTATCAGTTAACTTAAAGGTGAGGTTTTACACCATTTTACATCTGTTTTATGCTGTAGACACTGGAAATATACTGGATCAATTTTTATACTGGATCAATTTAGGGATGAAGATGAAAAAAATTCTTCTAAAATTAAGGCCCCTTAACATGTACCCGTGTTTAAACTTGTAATTTTGTATTTAATAATAATTTTTCCTAAACATATTAAATATTTAAATATTGTTAATATACAATATGCAATGCGCAGAAAAATTTTAGCGAAGAAACCCACATAGAACTCGCCAAAAAACTGTCCAATATGCATACATATATACACATATGTATGTATTCGAAAAAAGAAAATTGCGAATGAATAAAAGGCTGATATAAATAATTAGATTCAAATATTAATTATATTTAATTATTTTCACTAATTTATAATAACAAGACGACAGACAACTGCAACTGATTATTTTCATTTTTAAATTTTTCTTCTCAATCATGCGCAAATACATGCATATAGTCTTAGTTAATATTTACATAGTGCAGTGCAATCAGCGACATACAAAATAAAAGCAGCAGCATGAAAATTATATATTTTTGTATGTAACCAAAAATAAAACTTACAGCCAGCCATTATTACAACTTGCCGTTTAACTTGGATTTAGTTAAGGGTATTATGTACCTTTAGTAAAGTTAATTCAACTCACAGATAAAAGAGAGTTAACTTTATTCAACAATATGGCAGTGGCGGAGAAATGTCGATAATACTGCTCAATTAAACATAATTTTTTTAACACAGTGTTATAGACGGGCTTCGTTTTTCTTTTTTTGCTGTATATGCACATTTTGTTTATATTTAAAGTTGCCATATAGAGAATAAATATCATGTAATATGGTAAGTTCAAACATAAACTTAACTTTAACAGTTACCGATAGGATGATCGTCCCTTTAGCTTAACGCTCACTTCCACCATTTATAATAATGGCCCTTAAAATCACTAAATATGCCTAAGAGCGTTAACTATTTTATTAATTTCCAGTTATGCTTAAGAATTCAAAAGATTTAATATTTGAATTTTGTTTTAAATTACGAAATCGTCAACAACAACTTTTTTTTAAAATAATGCCGAACCTCAAACTAGATCATCATCGACGATTGTTATATGATAAACTAGCCGACTCTGCGAACTTCGTTCCGCCCAAAATTATTTTTTTTTTTATTGTCCAAAACAAGTCACATTATATATTTATTGTAATACGCTGTACCACCCCCTCTGAATACTTCTTAAAAAGAAAAACGTAAACCATACATATGTGTTCTATCTAGTTCAAAAAAAACGATCAATATGTACCTAAATATTCAATTTTAACGGATTTGCCACGTTCTCTTAACATTTAGGGATATGAAAAATAGATGTTGTCCGATTCTCAGGCCTACCCGATATGCACACAAAATTTCATGAGAATCGGTCGATCCATTTCAGAGAAGTTTAACCACTACACCGTGACACGAATATTTTATATATTAGATACTAATTAAAGTCCTCGTAGTCTAGTTGGCAGTGTGTTAACTTATTAGTCGCAAGGCCTCGATTCGGACTCCAGCTCAGACATCAAAAAGAAAATTTGAAAAAAAAAAATATTTCTTTGACAACTTTCTCTCAGCAGATTTCTGGCAAAAACTCTGAGAGTAAATAAAATAATTCTCAAAAAAATCTATCGTTCGAAGTCGATTTTAAACTGTAGGTCCCGTCACTCTTGTATAATAGTATTATACACAACATGAGTGATGTGGGAAGCTAGCCCGTAATCCTGAATGAAGGATTGTAATGACCATTAGCACTATGAATCCATACTTTTTAGAATTTTATTTACTCCGATAGTTTTTGCCAGAAGGCTCTCAACAGGAAGTCATCTAAGACCTGACGCCTAGACTGTGGCGACTTAATTTATTAATGTATGCAAATTTTTTCTATTGATTTATCTAAATTCAATTATAGGTATGTGTCTAGATGATCTCTTAAGGCCGGTTATAATGTATTAGCGTTTTTAAGAGAATTCTTCAAAACTTAATTAAAAGCCAACATTTTTTTTTATTTTTCATACTGATTTTTGTTGTCATTGCTGTTGCAATATTTATCTTTATGTACATCGACAGGTGGATTTGCAACAATAACTTGACAAAAATAAAATTAATATACCCGACAAATGCAACAAAAAAAAAACAGTGAAATGCTGCAATAAGTGAGTCGTAAATCTAGCAACAAGATTAAAAGCAACAAACAAATTTATCACTGTTTTCTGTATTTCTTCGTTGTACTACTTACTGCACGTTAATGTTTGAAATGAGAAACTGGTGTTGTCCTGTGTTACGATGCATCATCGTTATCTAATGCCACAGTGTATAGGACCGCGTTCGGTATCAAACGTCAGGAATTTCAACCATATTATTACATGAAGCATAAAAATTGGCAAAGTATCGTAAAATATTTACGTACAACAAAGTTTGCAAGACACATAAAATCTGAACTGATTATAATTACTTATGCAAACACAGTAGTATGTGTTATTCGTGTTGTTAGGGAGGCCGTGTGAGAAGATTTCATTAAAAACAATACCATACTTTTTTGCTGTGGTCAATGATATTGCAAAGCAATATGTTTTTGCTAAGACTAGTGAAATTTAATTGTAGACTGTTTGCAAATATTAGATTGAAAGTCTTAAATACAGTGTTATTTAAGAAATATTTTTAAAAGTTGTATTAAATTGAATTAAATTTCAATTAAAAAAAAATTTTATATTTTAACTGAAAATGGGACATTCATCCATCGGAATTAGCAATAATTGCGATTCTCGCAGCAATTAAATTAGAAATATATACATACATCATACCCATCAGTCAGAATTATTGACCTAGTTTCTCACACCACTTATGTTGAGTGTGTGTTAATTTTATACATGAGTAGCGGGACCTACAGTTTAAAGTCGACTCCGACCGACAGATTTTTGAGAATATTTTTATGGCAGTTTTATTCACTCTCAGAGTTTTTGCCAGAAATCTGCTGAAAGGAAATCGCCGAAAAAATACTTTGATATCTGGCCTGGAACCTGGTTTTTACGTCTACTAAGCCAACACACTACCTACTAGACCACGGCAACTTCAATTAGAAATATATGTTTTCGAAAAAAAGTTAATTTGTGTAAGATGAATTAATTCGTTCAGTTTTAAACAAACACGCAAGTATCATCATATCGTCCAATAAGTTTACTGCCAATACTTTCCAAGATGTTCGAAAAAATGCTGCTTCATAGTTCCCGGCTTCAGTGTGCTTTTGAGAAAAAACAGTTTTGCTCTGCGCTATTTATTGATATATCTAAAGCCTTCGATAAGGACTGGCATGAAGGACTTCTACTTAAGATCAAGCAATTTTTACCAAAGAATGTGCATAAATTACTAAAATATTATTCGGTATTTCCAAATAAAATCAAAAGAAGTCACCACTTTCCAGAGAAATATATCTGCTGGCGGACTTCAAGGAAGTACGTTCCTATATTTATTGTTCACTGCAGATATCCATACAACGTCTACTTTTGCAGATGATACGGCGTTTTTAAGACTTCAATCTCACGTTTGGGAATTGGAAAATTGATAAATCTCAAAGTATCCAAGTGCGTGATGTGTAAACGTAATATACTGAGGAGGAAACATTGTCTGCCCATTATGTTTAATGATGTGACAGTACCGGAACATAATTGTGTAAGATATCTGGGCAGCCATTTTGACCACCCCCTTACCTGGGCTCACCTCAGAACAGCACAGCTTTACTGGATTTTTGGACCTGAGTCAACCCTTAACTTAGAACTAAAACTGCTTTTGTATAAGATAATATTGAAACCTATTTAGTTATGGTTATGGTATCCGACTGTGGGGAACAGTCTCACCACCAGGCGGCAATCTAAACTTCTTAGAATAATTACAGGTGCTCCTAGTTCGAAAGCAAATAAAAATAGCAAGTGTCAACTAGGTCCCTAGGATTACAGAACATTCCAACCGTCTTCAGAGGGTTCAAACAAATAATCTGATCAGATAAATTTGCTTTTGACGTCCACTTTTAGTCGTACGCTGGTCGGATTGACAATACCAACTTTTATTTTTATATTATTCTTGGTTAAGATTTGAATACAAATTTTAAATTCCGAATGGAATAATTCAATAAATCTTAATATATAAAAATTAATGCCACTTTTCGTTGTCATTTTATAACTCAAGAACGGGCTCACCCATCCAAATGTTTAGGCTTTGTCCGGCTATTTAGTAGATGGTTTATGTGAAGTTTGTCACTCCCACTTTTACGCCCACATTTTATATTTATCTAAAATCAGAAAACGGCTCCATCGATTTAACTAATTTTTCTTTCAAATGTTCGATGCAATTCAATTTAAGTTTTAAAAATTTTGAACCAAAGGGAAAAAAGGGCAAAAATTAGAATTTTATGCATAAATGCTTTATTTTATTTGTTTCGAAAGTATTTTTTTACGATTTAGCTTGATTATGTTTCCCAAATAGCTATTGGTGGTGTTCCGTTTCTAAAGTTGAACCAAAAGGGGTCCAAAAAGGGGGAAAACGGCGAAAAACGGGTAAATTGCATGCATTTATATTTAAGACTTAGGGCCATTATTATAACTTACCTTTAACAAAAGGGAGGATTTTAACGGAGAGATAAATTGTTTTTCATTATTACGAGTACCCAATAAGGTAGAAGTGACCGATAAGCTAAAGGGATGATCATCCTACCTTTAACATTTAAAGGTCACTTTCTGTTTGAACTTACTATATCGTATACTATTTTCGATGTGGCAATTTCAAATTTAAACAAAATTAGCATATACAACAACCAAAACGAAGTTTTCCTTTTGCACTGCGTTAAAAAAAACTTGTTTAATTAAGCAGTTTTATCGACTTTGCTCCGGCACTGCCATATTTTTGAAAAAGTTAATTTTGTTTTATCGGTAAGTTGTAATAACCAAAATAAGTTAAAGGTAACTTTGCCGTTCACTTCAGCTAAAGGTACCTTTAACTATCGCCAACTTTAAAGGCAAGTTGTAATAATGGCCCTTAGAGTATTCAAAAAACTCGGTTGTTTAATAAACCGGTTTCCTGATAATTTGAAAAATTGTATTTTTTAAGAAGCAGGTTTCGAAACCGGATTTTTATTTATTGTTTTTTATAACCCGCGCACCGCCGGGTACAACCTGCAAGTAATATATGAAAAAAAAGGTTTTAAAGATGGACCTATACTGTCATTATTAAAAAAAAAGAGTGCCCTGGTAGTTTAGTGGGCGGTGAGCAAGACTATTAGCGTGAGGGTTGTGGGTTCGATTCCGACCAGAAACTCTGGTCTGTAACACAACACCGAGCACATGGTCGAAGTTACTCAGCTCGTATATAGTTAGAATATAATTTGAAATTATATTGTAATTAATAAATAAAAGAAAAATAGTGTTAAATGTGTCTTTCCATAAATTTTATAGACATCTTAACAATTTGTTTTTCGTCTTGTTTTAGTCTCGAATCGATTAAATTAAATAAATAATTTTTATTTTTATCATGTTCATATAATTGATTTAATTCAACTTTTAATGAAACTTATAATAATGAATTGGTCGAACAACTCTCGTTGTCGGCTTTAGGGAACGAGATTTTCGTTTAGAAATGTTATAGAAATTGTTCGCTTTTTGGCATTAATTCAAAAACATAGGGTAAAAATATCATTAATAAAAAAAAAAATAAATAAATAAGGTGAAAATAAAATAAAACAAAAAATAAATAAAAAAAAAAGAAAAACGTATTGTGGTCTGGGGTGGCTGATACGTGAATTGGGTATGTTCTTTCGGCCATCGGCTTTATCAAGAGATAAAAAGATGGAGTGCCATTTCTTTTTCTGTAAAATTAAAATTATTTATAATTATCTGTCTCTATCTCTATTCGTTTCTTTGTTTGTTTTATTTTATTTTGTTTTGTCTTATGCACTTATGCACTCATAAGTGATGCATACGTACGTACTGCATGTATGTATGTATGTGTATGTAGTTGTCTGGTATTTTATTTATTTATTCGAATTTTAATTTGTATTTTAAACTACATATTTATGTAAATTTGTTTAGTTCGATTAGTGTGACTAATGCGCAGACGGTCATCAAAGCAGTGTTGCCAGAAAAAAAAATCATCATTTGAAGGGAAAAAAATTGTATTTTGGGGGAAATAATCATCACTTTTTAACTTTTAGTTGTAAAATATTAAAAAATAAATAACAATTCAAAATAAAAGTGTACTAGATGACCCGTGCGAATATTTCGCACCGTTATTAGCACACTTGAACAAAAACATATAATCACAAAGTCAACAGTATTATTATACAGTTCTGTATAAAATATAATTTTTTTCAATGAAAAGTTTAAGTTTTCAATTTCTAATTATTTTTTGCCATTAGTGTTATTTATAAGCTTTAAAATGAGATATCGTTCATTAAATTTGATGCGGTGGTATGGGAGATATTTGTAACCGCCAAAAAATATAATATATATGATTATATTAATTGTTTATCGGGTTTTGTTATCATATACTAATTTTATTCTTGAGGATATTATATAACCCCCGATAATCAAGCAATTTTAAATTAATTACATATTTTACCAAAAATATTATATACAAACAAAGCAAAAAATAAATATTTATATTATTGATAAAAGGGAATACAATTTCAAATTGGCCTATGTAATTTTCAACAACTTTTCAGAAGACCTAAAAAACAACATAATTTTTATATGAAAGTCATAAAAAACTTCTTAAACTTCTTTGCAATAATTTTGGAACCAGCAGACAAGTTGGACAAATTTTTGCTATAGAGAAAAAAATTGGCGAATAAATGAAATTTCCCAAAAGGCACATAGGCCATTTTGCAGGCCAGCCGACGATGTGTAAGTAGTGGGGATGCCAAACGGGATCGATTTTTAAAAATCCCGGGATTCGGGAAAAATCGGGATTTTCTTTTAATAATAAAAATATTTCGTAAACATAATCGCTTGTATTCCAATTATGTATGTATATCAGAATTATATGTCATTAAAAAAATAAAATATTAAAACAGCAAGACAAAAAGTAACAAAAAATACAAATGCAAATGCATTAGTTTTAAGAAAATTATTTGGATTCCAACAAAAAGAATAAAGCATCTAACATGTGATCTGATAGGCTTGAACGAATTTTGTTGTCAACATACGCTGCCGTTGAAAAACACTTCTCGCAATCAACATTTGTTGGTAAAATAGTTTCAAATAGCTGTATGCAGCTTGTAAATATTCACCTCTACCACCTCCTGATGTAAATAAATCTATTTCTTTGGACAGTTGAGTATCTAAATCAGTTACCCTTTTAATTCGCTTTATAGGGTTGTTTCTGCATTCTTCGATGGCATCAAATAAATTTTAGCAATGGAAGTTAGGTTTTCCTCATCTGAGATGCTATTATCGAAGTCAAGTGATGTAGAATTTTTTCAGAACCTTTTGCAGGGTCAAAATACATATGAATTCACTATCCAGAAAATCCCGGGACAAGTTTTTCAAAATCCCGGGATTTTCGGGATTCAAAATTCGGGATTTTGTGAATCCCGAAAATCCCGGGATTTCCCGATTGGCATCAATAGTAAGTAGTAATTTTATAAAATACAAAAATGAGATGAAGTAGAGTTTTGTCAAACTTTTAGTAGTTTCCTATAATTTAATAATTTAATTATAATACTGGGAAGGTTTTATACTTTTTACAATTTCTTCATCAATTTTAAGATTATAACAGGAACACTTTTTAACTAGTAAATAATCGTGTGTAAACAAAATACATTCTAATGTTGCATTTTCATGCCTGTTACTGTACTTAATTTTATTTAAATTAACTTTAGAAAAAATGCATTCGATGTTTGCAGATCAACTGGGAAGACAAAGTATACTGGACATAAATTTCGTCAATGTTGGAAAAACTAAATAGTTATCAACACGTGTTATTTTCGAAACTCTGGCCTAAAAATCTTCACAATTAATAATTTCTAAGGTTTGAAATCTTTGTAACGAAACCGTCTAAATTCATCGTCTATGTTTTGAGAATCATTTTCATTAATTAAATTTTGTTAATCTTTCTATTAGTGGAGACAATGAAGAAACTTTCTTATTAATAATATTATGTGGATAAATAGATGATATTTCGTTTAAGGAAGTGTCGTTAAAATTAAAACGTTTGGTTAATTGTTTACAAAACGAAACGCAGTAATTAGTTTTGTTTCAGAAATCTTTTTTGTTTTACAAATACTCCTAAATATACATATATCTTCGGCGTTTAAAGAAACGTCTTTTTTTCATTATTTTCTTCAATTTTGAAATCAGTGTTTACATACATTGGCTTTACAAAATTATCTAATATTTTTAAGTATAAACGTTCCATTTCAGAATACATTTTTTGAATTTGGGAGTTTGTACTTTGAAACATTTTGTCTACACTGTTTATAACGTGTAGTGTATATTTCAAGAAGCACAAATACATCTCATGCACATTATTTAATTTGCTTTTAGCACTATCTATATGGGCTATATTGGAAGCAAAAGCAAACAAAGTTTCGAAGGGCTCGTTAAGTTCAAGAACTCGTACTACAACTACCTTTAAAGACAACCATCTACTCTGTGCCGGATGTAACATCTTTTTTGGTTTATATTCTAAATGTTCCGATACCTTTTCAAATTTCGAACTTCGCAAGTTACGTTATATTTGTGTGTGTGTGTGTGTATATTTTGGTAGTTTTACTAATAGAGCTTTTACACAGTGCAAGTTAGTTGCTACTGATTTGCGTTGTGTAAAAGCTGCATTTTTGTGCTTTTTGGTCCTTAATTTGATCAATCCACACAATGCATAAAACGCACCCGCAACTGTAATTAATTACTTAACTGAAACATAAAAGGCTTCATTAAAAAATCATATTTTTTGGAGAAAAATCATCAAATCATATTTTAGTTAAAAAATCGTCAAAAATATGATCAAATCATCATTCTGGCAACGCTGCATCAAAGAATTGTTGGTCTTCTCTTTGCTTTCAAAATATACATACATACCTATGTATGTGCGTACTTTAATTTTATTTATTTTTGTCAAATCAAAAAAAGTAAAATTATGTCTTTCAGTATACATATACAATTAACTGAAGCAATGAATATATTTTTAGTAAATTTTGCACATACTGCTAGAAGTTGTTAAAGCATTGGAAAAAAGTTACATATTTTGATTTCTTAACACTAAACCTACAATGACGGGTCAAATGATCTATTTTAAATTTATGTTAGAATTTCTTGAAAATAACAATATCTCATTGCTATTTGCCTTTACGCCGTTTATTACAAAATACATCGAATGTGGTTTCCAAGATTTACTCTTCTCTCTTGTTAGTTTTTTCAACGAGAAATTTATGTAATCTACCTTAAATACCATGCAAAGATTCTGTCTGTTTCCTGATTTGCAATTTCTAGTGATTTTAAATATTTTTGCTATTCCGTGATATAAAACTTACCAATTAGTGATTTTAAGCACGATAAATAATAAAATATTTATGTATCAGAATTTCTGTCCAGTTTAGATTAGATTCGCCACAAAACTATAGAAATCGAAACATTGTTCACTTACTATTTACAAAAGTAAACCAAAACAAAAAAGTCCTTCCGCTAAGCTCAAAGCATAAATTTGTAAGCGTTGAAACCGATGGCAAGCGTATTCCTGAAACGATAAGGTTTTATAATAATACTAAGCACGGTGTAGACATGACGGATCAAATGGCCAGAAAATACACTGTGACATCGAAATCGCAAAGATGACCTGTGGAGTTTTTTCAATATTCTCGACCTGTTTGGAATCAACTTTTAGGTTTTATACAGAGAAACTATCGGCGGAAAAATCTCTAGACAGTAATTTTTATTTCAATTAGCTGAAGAACTTGTCGATGATTTTCAAAATGAGCAACAGGCAAAACAAGAAGAGAAACAGAAAACGTCAACAAATTCAAGTTCGGATTCACGTGTTCAAATGAGCAAAAGGTGCCAAATAGGTTTTTGCAAAGAAAAAAAAAAAAAACAAAAACTACGAAAATCTCTTTCAACTGCAATAAATATGTGTGTGTAAAATGTACCTTCGAGAACCCAATAATTTGCAAAATATGCGGTGAACATGAATAAAGTTAGCATATCATCATATATATTATTTCTAAAGCACTTATTTTTGTCGGCTGCAAATATCTCCCATACCACCGCATCAAATTTAATGGATGATATCTCATTTTAAAACTTATATCTAACACTAATGGCGAAAAATAATTAGAAATTGAAAAATTAATATTTTCATTGATAAAAATTATATTTTATATAGAACTGTATGATAATACTGTTGTCATTATGATTATATATTTTTGTTCAAGTGTGGTAATACAAAGTCGCTTAATGGTAATGCAGTTATACATAATATAATATGTATTAAAATCCATTCTGGTGATACCGCTATTTACTATAATGCCGTTTATTACTAAATCAGTTATATATAAAGTGCATATTAAGTTGTAAAAAGCTGTTTTGGCAATACTTTGCAGTAGTTTTTAGATCAAGTGCGATAAACAGGGTCGCTTAATTGTAATACTATTCCACATAATAATATAAAAAAGTTGTAAAAGCCAATTTGGTAATGTCGTTATTGTCATGGCATGATTTGTTTTATGAAGTGTAGTAATACGGGTTAATAAATGGTACCAGGCTAATCGTAACAAACTTGGTAGAGCATATCATATCAGCAAAAATTATTCATACCGATAAAACTGTACTTATACCCCGAATCAACTTTACACCGTCTAATCCAACTGAAAGTTGATTTTGCTATGACGATAAACAAAGTACAAGGTCAAACCCTTCAAAAGGTATGATTGTATTTACCAGAACCGGTCTATTCACATGGGCAGTTATACGTGGCTTTTTCTCGAGTGCGTATGTTTAAAGATATTTTTGTTTGTATTAAGGATTCGTACGGGCAAAAAGTTAACGATTATCATGTCATTACCTCTAACATTGTATTCAAAGAAGTATTACAAAAGCATTAAAACGTACGTATGAATGTATGTAAATATGTATGATGTATTATGATTTCTAATATTTTTATACTTTTAATAAAATTTCTATTAATTATTTTCATTTTATGTTACAAAAATTACAACTAACGTTGCGAAACATTCGTACGGGTCATCTAGTTATTTAATTGTTTTCTAAATTTGAGATTTAATTGAAGAATATTTTTTTATGATTTAGGTATTGTATTATGTTTGTTTGTTTAAGTCGTTATTTAAAAAAAAAATTGTTTTATTCATGTACCAAATTGGCCGAATTGATAAATTTCTCACAAGACATAGTAATATGTATAACATTTTGCAGACGGGTCATTTGACCCCTTTTGGTAGGAATAGGAATACATGAAGTATCGGTAGGTTTAGTGTTAATGTACTTTTGATTTATTAGAATGCAAATTTAAGTTTACTTTCTTCTGAATAGGAAAAACTGCGTTCATCTGAAGTGTTTTCACGTTTCGAAATGGCCAATTAATAAGAAAGAAATTTCATCATTCCAAATAGTAGCGGATGTTAGTACATAATAAAGTTCAATTAGAATAATTATTAGGACTTCATAGCAATCACTGTAAAAGTTCTGCTTAGTTTTTCTTCATTTATTTCGTTACAACCCATTTTAGCCATAATAAAACCTAACACACACTGTTAAAACTCAAAAAGCAAGCTTAGTAAATTAAATTTATTTTTTAGTATTTTAATATAATAATTTATAATTTTATTTAAATTGGACCGAAGTCGCCGTGGTCTAGTAGGTAGTGTGTTGGCTTATTAGACGAAAGGCCCGGGTTCGTATCCCAGATCAGACATCAAAACGAAAAAATATTTCTTCGGCGACTTCCTCTCAGCAGATTTCTGGCAAAGACTCTGAGAGTAACAATTGCCATGAAAAGCTTCTCAAAAATCTGTCGTTCGGAGTCGACTTTAAACTGTAGGTCCCGCCACTCATGTATAAAATTAACGCACACAACATAAGTGGTGTGAGAAGCTAGGTCGTAATCCTGACTGAAGGGTTGTAATGGCCAATTATGTATGTTTAAATTGGGCCATAAAATTATAATTTCTCGAAAGGTAAACCTAATATATCAGTCTTCTAACGACTTCTATTTAATCATAAAATACTACAGTGGTCGTTAACAGTTTCTAAATACATCTGCTTAAGTGAACACCCAATTCTGTTTTTACAAGGTTTTGTATTTACACGGTCTAGAAAAAAAAAATTGATTCTGTTTTTACACGGCGATATTTGATATAGCACGGTTGAGAAAAATATGTGAAAATTTCAATATTTTCAATCGTGTATGGCTCGTTACTAAGAGTTATATAAAGAGATCTCCAAAACTAAATCACAACGGCTAATAAACGCATTGCTGTTCAATCGATAACTGAAAATGGTAATCCTATTAGGGTTAATAGCTATTGTGAACCAGACTTACGTAAGTGATCACGTATGACATCCTATGATGACAGAGAATATAATTCTGTTATTTTCATCACCATATTGACTGAGTTTAATTTTTTTTATTTATAAACTTTTGATGATTTTTAGTTTGTTTAAATTCCTGAACTGCAATAATTTTAAATTTATGTTACTTTTCTTCGATTTGAATTGCTTTTCATTTTATGAAATAAAATATGCATTAATGCTTATAAAAACTTTATTTAGATTTTTATAAAGACTCTTGTATCAGTTTTTCCTACGAATTATTTTGTTTTTACGTTTTCTTTACAGAGTTGGAGGATATGGAACCAGTCCCCTTCTTTTCTATGTACTTCATGTCTTCTTTTTACACGGTTTTTTCTGGAACGTTTCACTACAAATAAGATGACTGATGACACTACAAATAAGATGACTGCAAAGATATTTGTGAGCCAATAAATATTAAATAAAACTAAACTATTTTCGGACATCTCCACGGAAGGTGTTCGTTTATTAGAGCTTTCACTGTATAATGTTTCCTCTTTCAAAGAAGCTTTTAGAAACAATGTAACGTTTTTTATAATTAATTAAAAAGCCTTCATGCCAAGCACTGTCAAATATCCGCACAACTTTTTCTCCAAATAGTCTGAAATGACATTCTCTATTCGGTGGCATTGAGCTAGTGTTTCATATTTATTACGAAAACCAAACTGATGGTCAGGTATTCCGTTTTGTTTTCCAATTTTGTTTTGTTTTAATAACCTATTCGAATTATTTCGTTAAGGTTTGAGATAAAATAAAAATCTCACTTCTTGATGTAACTAGCCTATTTTATACGATGTTAAGATATGCACTTTTATTGAGTCAATATTCAGTTAATTGTACGCAATTCAGCTTACTTAATATGTATTCATTTAACAGCTGGTAAACAACAACATTGTTTTTATTTTGGTCACGGAAATTAGTGTTGTTGGTTAGTTTATTTTTTTATTTATTTTATTTGCCAATGAAATATTCCTTACAGGCAATTGTCTAATATTACAAAATATGAAATTAAATTTAATTTACAGAAACTAAAAATTTAAATACTTATTACATTAATTTTTATGACATTATTCGTTAAAGAAAAATCAATCAGCTTATACAATTTATTAAATTCGCTGCATATTCTCCTTATTGGATCAGCACCAGCGTAGTTGGTTCTAAAAAATTGTATTGATGATGGGGTAAAATGACGTGACAGACGTTGAGGAACATTAAAAGTGATATTATGGATTAAAAAACTGGAGCCAATATCACCAGTAATTACAATGAATATGAACGAGATATTTAACATAGTTCTGCGGGTTTTAAGTGTGGGAAGTTTGATTAATGCTAGTCTGGCAGAATAAGATGGTAAACTAGTGGAATTAAAATTCAGTCCTCGTAGACAAAATATCAGGAATTGCTTTTGTACAGATTCGATGACGTCGGAATATTTTTTATATAGAAGAGCCCATATTATGGATCCATACTCGAGTATAGGCCTCCCAAGAGACGTGTAGAGCGATTTAGTAACATAAGGATCGTTAAATTCTTTTGCCAGCCGTTTTATAAAATCAAGTACGCTTCTCGCTTTATTTACTGTCATAGCTAGGTGTGTAATAAAATTTAGTTTGGGATCAAGTAAAACTCCTAAATCCAGGAAGTTATCTACAAGCTCAAGATCATCGTATTCATCAAAAGCATATTTTGCTCTCATGTATTAACATTTTTTAAGATTAAGCTGCATTAAATTTAAATTACACCATAACTGAAACGAATTTAGGTCCTTTTGAAGTAGTTTCTGATCGGAAATTTGGCGATAACTTAGGAAAATTTTTACGTCATCAGCGTACATTAGGATGTTGGAATAGTGAATCATATCAGGCAAGTCGTTAATAAGCAATGAAAATAGAAGCGGTCCAAAATGGCTACCCTGAGGTACACCAGAAAGGACGTCAATACTTCTGGAGCAGAAGTTTTTAAAAAGTATGGTTTGTTTTCTGTTAGTTAAATATGGGTAATTCCATTTTAAACTAAGATCAGTAGATCTCATTAAATAAAGTTTCCTCTTCCAAAGTACATGATTAGCTTTATCAAAAGCCTTGCTGAAATCCGTGTAGATAACGTCTGTTTGTTGCTGATGAATAATTCCTCGATAAACAACTGTTGAAAGATGAAGCAGGAATACTTCTTCCTGAAACCGTTCTGATAAGGTGATATCAAGTTAGAAACCTGATAACATAAATCATCAGTAATCATTTTTTCAAATAGTTTTGGAATTATACTCAGTTTTGCAATACCACGATAATTTGTAACATTGGATTTATTTCCTGATTTCCACAAAGGAATAATGAATGGATCCTTCCAAACGTTAGGTAAATAACCACATTTAATCGATTTGTTGAATAAGTATGATAGTGGAACAGCTATGGCGTCGTTGCAATTAATTAAAATGTTACTAGGAATGTTATCAGGTCCAAAGTTATAAGAGAACTTTAGCTTTCTTAATTCCATAGAAATAGCATGAACGTTGATTAAAGATGTAGACACAGTGGAATTTGTATTTATTTTAAAGGGATACTCAATGGAATTGTTATAAGTTGCATCCGAATAAGTTGTGGAAAAGAAATTGGCAAATAAATTGCATATAATGCTTTCATCGCTAGATTCAATCTTCTGAAATCTCATATTACTGTTTGTTTTCAATAAAGGTGCATATCTGAACACTGTATTACTCAATTATATAAAATTGGGTAATATTTAACTTAATATTATTTGTTTTATGTTTTTTGTATTTAGTGAAAATAAACATATTATATTAAAAAAAAAAAAAACGAAAAAAAGGAATGTAGACTTACCTTTCCTTGCATAATTAGCCTTATTGTTAGTGTAACCGATGGATCATCATGCTTAATTTGCGTACTTGTGTTATTGTCCTCCATTTTAACTGTGTTTTTGGGGTTTGAGGTTGTTTTCAATTTCTTTTATTTTTTAAATATAATTTTTTTTTTTTTGTTAATTAATAAATAACTTTGTTATTTAAAAATGTGAACTTATGCGTGTATATATATATTTATTTAATATAAATATACAATTATTAATAATGCTTATATGTTGGTTGGTTGCTCCCTCTGGATATATATTTGCTTTATTTAAGATTTCAGTATTCTTTGTCCAATAAGAAACAAATAAAATGTATAACAATTATTAATTAATTAATTGGTGGTGTCTTTTATCGTTTCATTTAAGCTCCTCTTGATTTATTTGAAATTCGATAAGAAGTTCTTTAAAACTAAAAATCAAGAATTATTTGAGAGTGAGGGTTAATAGTCCTGTTTGCTCCTTCTTAAAAATCAATGTGATGATAAAACTACATTTACGTATGCATAACAATAACTTTTGTTTTGTCTTCTTGAGAACAGATAATAAATTTCTTGAAAACAAGAAAATATTTTGGTTCTGGCTGTCTTGTCTGTCTGTCTGTTTGTGGTTTCTGGGTTGGATTGTGTTTTAGCCTTTTGAAATTTGATTGTTTTTAAAACAATATGGCGTTCTTAAAACTGGCAATATTTGGGCAAAAAAAAATTTTTTTTTAATAATTTTTCTACTTTTCTGTTTAAATAGAAATATTCTTTTGTTCAGTTATTTATTCTTAGCGCATTTGACAACAATTATAGTAGAAGAGGCTGGCTGTACAAGTTGATGTTGTAGCGGCTGAAAAAATAAGAAGAATAGCCTTGGCGAGTTTTCCTTATATAAACGCTGATTTCAGTACTACAAATTATGTCGACGACATTAATTGATGCTGTAAAGATAAGAAAATAAGAAATATTATAATTAATTACAATTAATTACGATTAATTATGCAGTTGTACAGACATACATATGTATATACAATATAAACGCTCTTTGTCGTAAAAGAAACCAAAAACAAATATTCTTGATTAATTATTATTTGTAGAGAAGATTTGGTGGAAAATCTCTATTTGTGTGTAACATTTTCATGATTGTGCAGTAAACACCTAAACCTAACAAATGCACAAATGTATACGAATTCTTTTTCTTTTTTTTTTTTTTTTGCCCAATTGATTAAAGTCGAAATACTGTCTCAGTAATGGCGACAGCCAAACTTCCGGCAGTCAATAACATTTATTTCGATGTTCTGGTCCTCTCATTGCAATGTTGTTTTTTCTTTTCTTTTCATTTAATTTTATTTCTCTTTTAAAATTTGTTTTGAATTTATCTATGTTCGTTCGACTTTTTCACTTACAAAAGATTGTTTATGTAAAAAATTTACAAAACTTTGAATGCTCGCCAAGTTTTTAAGAATTAAATAGTATGTCTTTGTAAGTGTTAATATTCTTTTTTATGTATGTATGTATGTATACATATGTATGTATTGTATTTTAATTTGAAATAATATAAAAACATTTTTCTCATTGTCTCATAAAAAAAAAAAAAAATGCGTAATGATAGTGTTTTAATGTGATTACATTTTTAAGCAACTGCAATGAAAAACAATTGCTAAAATTTTAATAAGTATGAACTTGCATACTAAACCTTCTTTTTTATAATAAACTGTGTAAATGGAGGGATGGAATGCATGCAAACAAGGCAAAGTTTCTGACTGTGGCCAACATGGCGACCACCAGGGCGATCCTTGTCTTGCTGTATTCAAGTTGACACGCAGCCTCCTCGTGGCCCCTCCTGGATGGCATTCTAGCACCCGCTAGATGTTAACTAATGCGTGCAGCGAGGTCCAATCCCCTGGACGTTAAATTCGGTTTGTGCGTAGGGCTTGGAACCCACCACATAAAAATTTAATCCAATGAAAGCCTATACAATAGCCTCTAAAAAGATCCCCTCTAAAGTTGACGACCACGGCAAACGTTTCAAGGACAACGATTTGAGAATAGGTACGTGGAACGTCCGCACCCTTTATAGGGCAGGCGCTTCCGCCCAACTGGCGGATGCCCTTATGAAATGTAGGACGGACATCACTGCCATACAGGAAATGCGATGGATAGGACAAGGATGCAAAAGGCTAGCATCTTGCGATGTGTATTACAGCTGCCATGTTGATAAGCACGAATTCGGATGCGGATTTGTGGTTAATAAGAGACTTCGTCACCTTGTCTCTGGGTTCACGCCAGTGAACGAAAGAATAGCCACAATCCGCATCAGGGCAAAATTTCCTCGAGGACTGCGCGCTCTAGTGCATTGCGAAAGCTGGACGTTAAGAAGCTGCGATCACAAAGGACAGCTGAGGCGTTCTCCGCTCAACTCTCTGATAAGCTCCGTCATTCCCCATCCAATCTCAGCGACATTGGCGGATTGTGGGCCAACATCTCCCACTCCTTGCGCAATACTGCAGAAACAGTCCTTGGTTTTGAGCGCCCACCCCAACGAAACCAATGGTTCGATGAGGAGTGTCGCGAGGCAGCTGCAGCGAAATACGCCGCATACAGAAAAACGTTGCAGTCGGCCGCTACGCGAGCCATTGTCGAAATTTACAGAGAGAGGAGAAGGGATGAGAGACGCCTTTTCAGACGCAAGAAGAGGGAGCAGGAAAGGCGTGAGCGTGAGGAAGTCGAGATGTACAGATGTAGGAATGACACTCGAAAATTCTATCAAAAGGTTAAGCGTCTGACCGAGGGGTATAAGCCCGGAGTGTCTTCCTGCAAGGATGAGAATGGAAGCCTGGTTACGGATCCGCAAGGGGTGCTGAGGTTGTAGAGGAAACACTTCTCTACCCTGCTGCAAGGCGATGACGACATCAATACCGCCTAGCCATGAAGAGGTTAAAGTCGCGATAATGCGACTTAAAAACAACAAAGCGGCAGGTCCTGATGGCCTCCCCGCTGAATTGTTTAAGACCGGATGTAATGAGTTGGTAGGGCGCTTGCACCAGCTCATCTACAAAATATGGCTAGAGGAAAGTATGCCCAACGATTGGAACCTCAGTGTCCTCTGTCCCGTCCTGAAAAAGGGAGACCCTACAATATGCGCCAACTACAGGGGTATAAGCCTTTTCCCTATCGCATATAAGGTTCTTACAGGCGTATTGTGTGAACGACTGAAGCCACTCGTCAAAACACTGATCGGACCTTATCAGTGCGGCTTCAGACCTGGCAAGTCCACCATCGACCAGATCTTCACACTACGCCAAATCCTGGAAAAGACCCACGAAAATCAAGTCGACACACACCATCTTTTTGTCGATTATAAGGCTGCTTTCGATAGCCCCATAAGGGATCGTGTATTTGCCGCAATGTCTGAGCTCGGTATACCTGCTAAGCTGATAAGGCTATGCAGAATGACGTTGAGCAATTCCTGCAGCTCCGTCAAGGTAGGAATGGACCTCTCCGAACCTTTCGATACCGTGCGAGGTTTCAGACAAGGCGATCCCTTATCATGCGACCTCTTCAACTTCGTCATGGAGAGTGTTCTGCGAAAGGCGGGAGTGCATCGTAATGGCACTATTTTTCAAAAAAGTGTCCAGTTGCTTGCGTACGCTGACGACATCGACATCATAGGGCGTACCAAACGAGATGTCACTGCTGCCTTTAGTTCTATTGAACGGGAGTCTAAGAAGATGGGTTTGGCAGTAAATGAGGGCAAAACGAAGTATATGTTGTCGACAAGTAGAGCCGTGCGGCGTATTGATTCACATATTACGGCCGATAACTATACTTTTGATACAGTCAAGGAATTCATTTACCTTGGCTCCGCCGTTACCACCGAAAATGATGTCAGTCTGGAGATCAAGCGCAGGATTACTCTTGCCAACAGGTGCTATTATGGTCTCAATAGGCAATTGAGTAGCAGAGACCTCTCTCGCAAGACGAAACTAATACTCTACAAGACGCTCATCCTACCCGTGCTTCTCTATGGCGCAGAAGCATGGACCCTATTAAGAACTGATGCAGTTGCCTTGAGAGTATTCGAGAGAAAAGTCCTACGTAAGATCTTCGGTCCAGTGCGAGTTGGCGATGATTTTCGCATCCGATTTAACAGTGAGCTGTATGAACTCCTCAACGACATGGACGTTGTACAGCGTATTAATATCCAGCGGCTACGCTGGCTCGGCCATGTCGTTCGAATGGAGGAGGATGCTCCGGCGAGACGAGTGTTTGATGCGAGGATCTGCGGAAGTCGGCGAAGAGGACGACCTTGTATCCGTTGGAAGGACCAAATCGAAGAAGCCCTGTCATCGATTGGTGTGACCAATTGGCGTAGGCGCGCAAGAAGCAGAGGCGCCTGGAAGGATGTGTTGCGGCAGGCCGAAATCCGTTAATCGGGTTGTTATGGCCAATTAAGTAAGTAAGTAAGTGTAAATATATGTTTCCTTTAATATCGGCTCTTTCATTAAGCGTTTTCTAAATCTTAAAATTTAAATAAAACAAAATATGTGTGAAATATTGATGTTCTTCATTCCAGTCAGACTGAATTCGACCGATAGCATAAGATGTGTTGGTTCTGAGGATCACTGTGCTTTCTCATAAGCCTGTGAATTTAAAAAAAAAAACCGTAAAGATCATACAACCTCGGTTGTCTTGTCCTGATATGCCCCTATCTTCAAATGTCTGCAGCAGAATTTCTACATGTTGTTGGTGCTCAGATCACCAAATTTACGAAGATGGTTGGTTATCAATATCCAATATGTTTTCGAGATAATATACCGAAAAATAAATAAAAGTAAAAAATAAATTTTTATAGTAAATTGAGCCCTATGCTTTCTTTTCAAAACTGGTATAAAAGCACTTTAAATAGTTATACAGCGGCGGATCAGCGATTACAGTAACGATGAGGCCAACTTTATGTTACTATCTGTCAATTGACATTTTCGTTTCCTTTTTTATTTTACTTTACATTTTTTTATTTCATTTTTTTTAATAAGAGGGGGTATCACTTTGAATCGGCCAGGCACTTCTGGTAAAAAAAAATTGTCACGAACTTGATTTCATATTAAATAAATTGTTAGGTGAGCTGAGTAGAAAAACTGTACCCAGAAAATTTTAACGAATTATCTGCACTCCAACTAAGGCAATTTTGATTATTGATTTTCATGACTAATACTATGTCAAATAAATATTGAATCAGCTGCTTACTGTAGCGTGTATTATTATGCCTGAACACTTAAAATATTGTGCTCAATAACCCTGATATTGACTCAATAAAACTGGATGTCTGAACAGAGTACAATAATGTAAGCAGTTCAGCTGCTTATTCAATATTCATTCGACAGGTGGTAAAACAAATCAACAGGTTGTTTCACATTGTTTTTTATTTTTGTAGTTGTTGACATTTGAGTTGTCAAATATCAACAGAAGTTTTCGGTAAATTGGAATAAACACACCTCACTAAACACACCTTTGACAGTGTTGCATTTTAATTTTTACTCAATATTATAACAATTTGCGTATTTATTGGGCAATAATTAATTGGAACTTTTTTTGAAATATTGAGCTCAATAATGACATTTATTGCGATTTACGCAATAAAAATGCATGCCTCAACATAATATAAACATAATTCTTTACTAAAAATGCTTATTTTCCACTAGATTCTAATGAGACCAAGCAATAAAAATGTGACGCAAACGATGAAATGGTGTACCATCGTTTAATATAAAAACGATAAACCAAAGTTACACTAACAAATACATCGAACTTGTTACAAGTAAACCAACAACATAGACGAACGCAACAACAAACAATGTGTACATAATATACAAACAACAATGAATTCGCGATAGAGCTCTGAGAAGGTGAAGACGCGAACATTCTACTCCAAGAACCTAGTTGAAAACAGTGGCAGACAAAAATAATTGTGCGAGCAATAAAAAATTTAGTGGAAACCAAATACAAATTTATTTTTATTTTGTTTGCGATCAACGAACTCGTATTTTAAGCGTTTTTAAAAATGTAAAATGAAAAGTAAACTGAAAAAAATCAACTCGGATTGCCATTCGCAGCTATCAGCTGTAAAACCAGAGTTATCGATATCGACACTCTAATAAAAATAAAAAAAAATTGTACTTAGAGATGTTTAAAAATCAAGACGTAAGCGTTCTGTTAATGATGTTTTCTATTTGTTTGGGAACATATTTCTCTCCTTTTCGTGCATAGAAAAGATATTCAGATAATAAATGTCCAATAACATAATGAAAAACAATCATATTTCTTCTTCTATTCTCTAATAAATTGTAATACCAAGACTTTAAAAGAATAATCACAATACAAAATTACGACCGTAATAAACCAAATTAAGTGCTCGCAAGCTTTGAATATTGTTTTCATTTATTTCGAATGCAAATAGGCTTACATATTGTGTATATTAATTTAATTGTAACAGACAACTGCAACATCTTCGAAGGCATTTATCTATTTTTAAATAGATTCATCGGCACATACTTATGCCCGAACGTATATCTGAACCTTTTAGTGCTTTTGCCATTAAAGGCACATCTCCTGTAGAATATATGGGAGAAACAGGGAACGACGACGACGGCAACGACAACATAGTGGCCAAATGCTTTCATTCTTCTACGTTTCGCTTAAATTTAATTTGCCCAGATTTGTGCCCGTTCATCTATTTGTGCTTGCAGCTATTGATGAGGATAAATTTAGAATAAGAATTTAAGAAATAGTCCTATTATTGTGTATTATAAATTTTTGCTTGCAAGATATGTGTGCAAATTGGAAGAGTATAGAAAATGTATTAAGGCTAAACTAGTAAACCTACCCTTTAAAATATTTATTAATAGTATTTATAATGAAACGAACAAATAAATTGTTGGTGAATTTGTTGAGGAATCAAAGTAATGTTCTGATTAATTAACGAAGGATTAATGTCATTAAGTTAATGTTGAAGATAATAAATCAATTTCTATATTTTTATTATATCGTTCCTCGTTACCTTATTATCGATCCTTTTTAGATATGCATCTTTATTGCGTAGATCGTAATAAACGTCATTATTGAGTTCAATTTTTCATACAAAGTTTCAGTTAATTATTGTGCAATAAATACGAAAATTGTTATAATATTGAGTAAAACTTAAAATACAGTGCATGAGTCATAAGTGTGTTTAGTGAGCATATTACAATTTAACGTACACTTTCTGTTGATATTTGACAACTCAAATGTCAACGACGACAAACAAACTCTAATAAACTAACCAACAACACTAATTTTCATGACCAAAATAAAAACAATGTTGTTGTTTACCAGCTGTCAAATGAATATTGAGTAGGCTGAATTGCGTATATTATTATGCCTAAACACTTGAAATATTGTACTCAATTAACCGAATATTGACTCAATTAAAATGCATATCTGAACATAGTATAATATTGTTTTTTTGTTTATCACGGATAATTCTGTAGATAATGAAATTGCTAGAGCGGGCAATGACCTGAAAACAGGTCCAATAGGGAAATGATGGTCGCCAAATCTTGGACTGTGGAAGAATCTAACTTCATTGTAAGACTGACCTCATCTAGGTTTAAATTGAATAGGAAGCGTACCTTTCACCTACTTAAGTTAGACCGTAGGTACTATTGTGTTACTGCATCTATTTTCATGGACCATTGGGTAATTTGTAGGCATGCGGAGAGATATTACTCACCAGCAAATAACTTCTGTAGAAGTTGTACATCGGTTGAGGAGATAGAAAGTATTCATACATACATAACTTACATAATTTATCATTACGACCATAAACTTTTGATTGTTGACTTGAATTAATAATGAAATATAGGATACCATTAAAAATTTTACATTTCTGTTCATTATACTTCTAGAAGGCACATCACAATTAATCAACTGAGAAAATTCAAATGCTTATTCAAATAAACTTTAAATCGCCTAACTAATACTCTGATTAACCAAAATTTTTTGCTTTATAAGCCGTTAAATGATTTCTGAGATATAGGAAAAAAAATTATAACGATTTTCAATCTGTAGTCTAGTAGGTATTATTTAGACGCAAGGCCACGGTTCAAATCCCAGGTCAGACATCAAAACGAAAATATGAAAAAATATTTTCTTCGGCGACTTTATCTCGACATATTTCTGGCGAAAATCCTGAGAGTGAATAAAATTGCCATGAAAAGTTTTCAAAAATCTGTTGTTCGGAATCGACCATAAAGCTGGAGGTACACACCACGCGTTTTCGCGTCAAAGCGTTCCACACATTTCATGCCTTCTTCGCATTCTACACTTCAAGTTACATGCAACACTTCATACGCGCCAATGTTTGTTTTGATCAGCTGTTAGCAACATAAAAACATTTGATTGAAATTACTTGAATAAACATTTCGTACAAAAATTTTAAAGAATTTATAGAATAAATTGAGTTTGTGAATATAATATTTTGTGCCACAAGTGTGCACAATAAGCTCCAAAAGAACAGTAGACGATTTTGGGAGCGTCCTTTGTACTTGGAACGAGATGTGTCTGATTTTTTGCCGAAACTTTCCTAAAGTTAAAACAAACTAAAACAAAACAGTTCGTCCAAATCAGGGGTTTTGGACGCGCACCGCACAAAAGTAGAAAGTAGATCTAATTTTCGCGTTCTATGCATCCTACACTTTTCTGCGTGTAACTTGCACTAAATAAATACATTAATTCTATTTTTTTGACAGCCGCGTAGAATGCGAAAACGCGTAGAACGCGTGGTATGGACCTACAGCTTAAGCTGTAAGTTCCCCGTCACTCATGTAAAAATTTAACACAAACAACATAAGTCGTGTGAGAAACTAGATTGTAATCCTGACTGAAGGGTTGTAATGAGCAATTATGTATGTTTGTAAATTATTGATTCAACCCATTTCACAAAATTTTATTATTTTGTTTCTAAAATAGACATCATTTGAAATAAAAATATGTGTTGATTTATTTTAGAATGATAACATTGTTGGTGTTCCAAATGTCTACATACATATGTGACAGTAGTTACCAAAATGGGAAAAAGAAATATCAAATGCCTACTGAAGCTAACTCTGCCTTCTTTTGTAGACTGAAATAGATGAAATGACATTTAATTAGAAATACATTTAGTATGTCGTCTTTCTTTCCTTTCCTTTAATAAGACAGTTTTTCCCTACAACGTTTAGTCCATCACAATTCGAATGAAAACTAAAACCATGATGAAATATACTATTCTCGGTTAGAAAAAAATCTGTAGGTAAAATGAAAAGGATATCGATTCAAAGTGATACCCTCGTATTAAAAAAATGAAATAAAAATCAATGTAAAGTAAAATTAAAAAAAAAAGGAAACGAAAATGCCAATTGGCAGATAGTAACATAAAGCTTTCAATCTACAACTAAATAACACTACATTTGAGACACTGTCATATACTAACTTTTAAAAATACAAATGAAAAGAATTGATATAAAAATGTCTATCAATGGTATGTACATACGTATAAACAGTATGATAGTGGGAAAAGGAAAACACTTGTGAATAAGTTTGTATGGACATATGACTAAAGAAATGTACAATAAATACTGATCACATCAATACATATTCTAAGTTTCATTGTTGTCAGTTAACATGTTGTATATATAAATACAAACAAATAGTGAAATATTGAAATACTTACAGAGGCTTTAATATAAATGTTACAACAATTTTTTTTTTTTTGTACCATTTCTTGTTGACAATATTTAAAAAGTAATTTCGTTTGTATTTCATATTCATTAATGCACACTGTGCTTAACTTATTCTTCAGAGAAAATAATTTAAGGGCCATTATTACAACTTGCTGCCGTTAAACTTGGTTTTAATTAAAGGTTATTTTCGTTATTACAACTTGCAGATAAAATAAAGTTAACTTAAAAAAAAAAAATATGGCAGTGCCGGAATGTTGATAACACTGCTCAATTTAACAATATTGTTTTAAGCGCAGTGGCATCTACGGGCTTGGTTTTTTGTTTTTATTTTGTTTATATCTGAAGTTGCCATATTGAAAATAATATATAATCCTAATATATCCTAATATATATTATAAATCTGTCTGTTAGTCTGTTTTTTTGTTTGTATGTTAGCCAATCACGCTTGAACGCCTGGACCGATTTTCTAGAAATTTGGGATATAGATCGTGCTTTTGTCCGTGGAGGACAATAAAATATAATAAATCTTTTCAAAATTTCGACCAAAAGGGGAGAACAAATGGGGAAAAAATGGTAATAGGTAAATTTTTACGAGTTAAGTTTCCCAAATAGCTATTGGAGGTATTCCGTTTCTAAAGTTGAACTAAAAGGGGTCCAAAAAGGGGAAAGGGGCAAGAAACGGGCAAATTAAGTGCATACCGAATCACGCCTGAACCGATTTTTTTGAAATTTGGGATATTGATCGAGCTTTTGTCGGCGCGGGTTATAGGCTATAAATCTTTAAAAAATTTTGAACCAAAGGGAAAAAATGACGCAAAGGGAGAAAAAAGGGCAAAAATTAGTACTTTATGCATAAATACTGTATTTTATGGGTTTTAAAAGTATTTTTTACGATTTAGCTTGGTTAAGTTTCCCAAATAGCTATTGGAGTTGTTCTGTTTAAAAAGTTGATCCAAAAGGGGTCCAGAAAAGGGACGAAAAACGGGCAAAGGCCTGCATTTATATTTAGGACTTAGAGTATTAAAAAAACTGAGTTGTTTGATAAACCGGTGTCCGAATAATTTGAAAAATTACATTTTTTAACAAGTCAGTTTCGAAACCGGATTTTTATAACCCGCGCAACGCCGGGTACAATCTGATAGTATAATATATAATATGTAGAGGTGTGCACAAGACATATAAAATTGTCCACTATTGGATTTTTCTCAAGACCGAATATTGATTGTAGCTGCAAATATAAATAAGTGTGAAGCAAAGATAGAGTACAAAAAACAACTGCACTCGTAAAGCATTGTACAACAGTATAAAAGAGAGTTGTATGAAGAGTGCAACAAAAATATTGTACTCTTCACAGAGTCACAACATGGATTTCAGTAACTTTTAAAAGTAACTTTTTTAAACTCTTTATTTCTGGGGAATAAACTTTTTTTACATTACTACTGATAAAATATGCTCTTACAACACAAAGCATAGTTCCGTTACTTCACAGGCAAACGAGTGCTGTTGAATACATTGAATAAATGAGAAATACACATTTCAGTGCACTCCTAAAATCAAGAGCAACAGAAAAGAGTACACTACAGTATTGCATTCGGTGAAAGGTAAGCTAGCAGAATGTTTTGTACACACCTCTAATAATAAGGTAGGATGATCCTCCCTTTATCTCAGGGATTACCATTTCATAACACAATTGTGCAGAGAGAATTCACACATATTGCTTATGCTCCTTTATTTAGTCGGCGGATGCTATATTATTTTTTTATGTTTGCACTAACACACAATGGCTTGATCAACAGATGATGCTACGCCCGTGGTACGATTTTCGTCAGGATCGTTTTCAGAAAATATATCCATTGGAAAGCTTTGGAAATATTGGCGACTGTTAATTTTTTTTCGTCTAATGTATCATCTCCTGTTATGACATCTTTTTCTGAAACATGCTGAATATCAATGGCTAATAAATTTTCATTATCAAGCTCCTCGGCGCAACCTGAACCGATGCAAATTGAAATTGCAACGACGCAAATCGATTTTTTTCAGTTTTAAAAAAGCGACGCATATCGGGGCTCTAGTGTACTATGGTAAGTTTAGACATAAACTTAACTTTAACAGTTACTGGTAGGGTTATCTTTCCTTTTAGCTTAACGGTCACTTCTACCTTATTGTCCACTTACAATATTGCAAAACAAATTATCTTCCAATTCAAATATTCGATTCAGTTAAAGGTTATATTTTATAACTGAAAAAACCTTACGACATATTTTGCGATACTTTTTATTAGACTTCAGATCTCTTTGTAAATTCGATATTTATTTATTCGAATATTTAAATTTTATTTCACTTTTCTTTTAATAAATATAAGAAAACGATTTACATAAAATGCAAAAAGAATAAAGAAAAGAAAAATTAATATAAACTAGTTTTCTTTGTTCAAATTTCCACAAAAATAGGAAAACAAAGTCATTGTAGAAGAACTAGACTAAAAATAAAGGAAAAATGTACTTTCTTCTTCTTAGATATTTTCACAAAGTATTATTTTGCAACAAAAAGTGTATTGCTTTTATATGCTCTTTGTTAAATTTCCAAATTTTTTTATTTTCGAATATTTATTATTCGTATTTAATACGGTACGAATTGAGTAAAACTTTACTGCAAGTGAAAAAAATATCAAAAAATAATAAAAAATTCTTATTTAATTTAATATTTATACTAAGTCTGATAATTATTATGGTGGGAATTCAATGATGATTCATTTTGATTTAATGGTAGCTACAGTTTATTATGCACTATTTCTCAGAGCCTAATTACCGCCAATAACTACAATAAGAATTGCATGAATTTTAAGATTTTTAGTTAGTTTTTTGAGAAAGAATTTATTGTATATCATGCAGCTGTAGTTGTTGTTGGCATTATTGTTGCCGCTAATTTCTCTACTTATAAGTACCTTTTATTATGCCAAAATATCGTGTAAAATCGTTAAATAAGATTTTCAATACAAAAAATAATGGGCCATAATCATAGTCATCAAAAAAGTATACTTTAAGTACCATTTATAAAAAAGTTTACTTTTCGGCTACCATAGACGATAAAAAACTTACTTTTTCCACTAAAGTCAATTTCATTCTTAAAGCAAGGTGAAGTTGTTTTTAACGAATTTAACATCATTTCATCAAATCATATCAGAGATCTGCGTCGAGCAAATTTATCGGCGGCGGCGGCTAAAATTTAAAAGTTTCGGCGTCGGCTTTAATTCGGCTGTCAGCCGAAATATGGTACAGTTTCGGCGGCGCCTTTATGTCGACTGTGATCCGAAGTGACAAACATAAAATGGCCCTGGTTGCTCCACTATGTTAAAGAGCCTTAGATCTCTGCAGCACATATGTACAAGCAGACGTGCGTTAGCAAATTTTTCGGAATCTGCATTTTTAGAAATTCCTGACAATATAGATTTTGTTTTGGCATTAGAATTTTCAAAATTTTTTTATTTTACGTCAATACCATGAGCACGTAAATGGTTACAGAGGTTTAATGTCGACGTAGAAACTCCAAACCTGAAATTATTTCGCATTTTATAACACTTACAAAAAATAATTATCAGAAATAAATATTCAAAATAAAATTTCCCAAAAAATTTGGCTGAAAGCTAATTGAAATAGGAGTTTCAATTATTGTTTTGGGAAAATCTCCTTTTAATTATCTTAAAAATTTAATTCCTGGATAGAAATAATATATGTATGTAGCGTACCTACCCATTCAAACGCATGGGGGACTCATCAAAGCAAACTTTACACATACGATACTTTTTAATTTCCAATATCCATTTAACCAAAATGGTGCGAAACTATGGACCCTGGTGAAGATTTTTTGTTTAAAAAGATTTGGGAATCGTCACCGGAATCAGATAAATTTAATTCATTTAAATTATTATTTAAATCTTGAAAGAAATTTGTAATTTTTTGGTTCTCTATTTAAATTTTTTGCCTTTTAAAACATTTAACGTAAAGTTAAAAGTGTTACCACACTCACCAAAAACAAGAAGGGGTGTTCAATAATGTAAAGTAAAACAAAAATATATAAATATCATATTTTATATATAATCAAAATTTATTGTATACAATATTAAAAACATATTTTCATATATTTTAATTTTCTTACATACATAAAACGGCGGCTTAATTTAAGCCGAATAAATTTTCGGCGACGGCAGGTCTCTGTATCATATCAGCTGTTTGTCATTTGTCAAAAGTTGCAAAATCAAAACAAACCAAAAATAAAAGTAATTTGAATTGTGTTAAATTTTTATAAATTGTAGAAAAAGTGTTAAAAATTATTGAAAAAATGTGTACAATTCAGGACATTAAAAATGATTTTGGTATTGTGGAAGATTTGTGTGATGGCAGAAAGCCTAAATTGTATAAGGAAAGGTTTTGTCCATTTGTTTACCATTTTTGCCGCTTTTATTATCACGTGTGCAGAGATATCACTTATACAATATTTATGCCAGTTTTATGAAAAATTTCAAACATTATACTAATCACCCACTTAAAGATGATTCAACTTAAAACCATTATTAATTTTCTCTATATAGTGAAGGAGCAGTTAGTAACAAGTTTAAATATTAAAGTTGTTTTTAAAAAGAACCGACTTTAGTGTTTGACTATGATTATGGCCCAATGAATTCGAATTTTTTCAGCAACTCGAAGTATATTACTGATAGCCTGAGCAATATGTATTTAACACTAGATTTACCGCGCCAATCAAAATGACTGGTTTTGTCTTATTAGTCTTAAATATTAACTTTGTGTGAATATTTTTTTCCGAAACTATTATACGATTTTTATAAATACAATTAATTTGATAACTTATTTTGATCTTGTGTCCACAATAAAAAAATAATTTTTATTTTTGGCACTTATACCGGTGCCAGTCATTTTGACTGGTATCTTTCTCTATGGCAGCGATAGATCTTTGTTTAGATATAATGTACGTATATTACCAATTTATCTGGCAACACCCTTATTACTGATAGTCAAAAGTGTGTTTTTCTATGGCAACGACAGATTTTTGTTGGAATAATGGCATTTTTACGGGAGGATTCCCATTTTTATAGGGAAATAACGTTAGGCGTTGTATTCGAAAAATGAATAATGGTTTCCTTCTAGTTCTGAAGAGGATAAAGAAAGCGGTGAAGATAAACAACTTGTGGTTTCCGCTAGTGGAGCTATTTGGAAAAAAATAAAAAAGGAGGTGTTGTTGGAAGGTTACCAATTCATTGCATATACAAAAAGTTATCTGGGCCTACAGCTTATGCTAGAAGAAATATTACGGAACAGAAGCCAAGCAGTACCTTTTTACTACTGCTTGACCACCATATATTAGAAAATATAAAAACTTGCACCGAATTAGAAGTCTCTAGAAGTTTGGACACTTTCACAGGATAAATTGAGAGCTTTCATTTAGATACTGTATTCACGAGATGCACACGATAAAAAAGGTTTAAAGAAGTCGTATTTATGGAACAAAAAAATGGGGTCCTGAATTTTTTTCTAAAACTCTAGTAGGCATGACTTTCACATTTCATACGATTCGATAAAAGAAATGAACGGAGTCAATGCTTGCTTGCAAACTGATAAATTTGCTTTAGTATCAACTGTTTGGAACAAATCTATTGCCAAAAGGGAATACTGTTTCAAAATAGGAGCAAATAGTTGATAAACAATTGTTTCCAACGAAAACCAGATGTAGGTTCACACAGTATATGTCAAACAAACCAGAAACGAAGAACGTCGTAAGTGGCTTTCCTTATCTAGCATCTTTTCCTAGATATTTGACAACATCTCTTAATGAATTTGTAGTAGTGAGACTATTGGAACCTTAAACCATGAAAGGGAGGACTCTAATAATCGAAAACTTCGTTTCGTTTAGCTGAAAAACTTACTTTTGATTATCAGTCATCAGGTCATCAAATAGGTGACTGTTCAACAAAAAAAGTTCTTGTCAAATGAAACGAGTTTGGAGGGCTCGAGAAAAATAAAAATAAGTGTTTTTAAGTTCTACTAAACTAACTGAATAACTTAGACTAGTTAGTTACTCGGGTGTATTTATTTTTTTTGTATTTTATTACCTTTAATAACATAAATGCAATCTGACACTTCAAAGTGCAAATTTTTGATTTTTGACTTAGACACACATCCTTACCATATCTGTAAAGAAAGTATATTCTTTAATGTAAATTCTTACAATATTCTATAAGGTGATCTAAATCCTCAGAGTATATTGTATAAGCACGTAATAATATGATGATACCTTTCAACATTTGGTAACTCAAAAATTCCCTTATTTTTTTTTTTGGTTTATAAATATTTTTTTATTTGCAGTCAACAAATAGCAACATTTTGCATTTTTTTTTTTTTTTTTCAGTTAATAAATGTAAAAATAACTTGATTTTTTTATTGTTACTTTCATTTGGAAACAATAAATCCTTTCTGTTTCTTTGGTATTTTTAAAATGAAATTGTTTTATGATGATGATGACATTTGCATCAAAAGGTAAGCACAGAAAAGCAATGGATTAAAATGGAATTCACCTTTCTTTAGATGTATAGTCGTGGTCTTATAATTAGCACACCTTTCTATTAAAAATTTCGTGTTGGATATTTCATTCCAGAAAGAACAATTTTTTATCGCATGCCATTTAAAATAAATTTAGTAAGGGTAATTACCCTATTAAAACCTACTAAAAGAAAAATGGTAACATTAAAAGTAAATTTTTTAATGACTCTGCGACAAAAATATAATTAGAACACCATGTATTTTATATTTTTTTAATGAAAGGAATAAATTCCATTACATTTACGTGTTTTCTTAAAAAAAAGAAATAAAAACAAAATGTACGTCAAGCTTCGCAAAATTATAATAAATATATAAGGAAAAAATCTAAAAATTATCCAATAATACTGCGGCAACAAAAGTATCACAAAAAGTTTGTGGTTATTAGAATAATGTCCAGACCAAGAAGCACTACTAGCAGCGCAGATTGTCTAATAATTGCTCTTGCGATGCAGAAAAGCTTCATAATTTCATCAGAAATGCGGAAACTCGTTATGGAGTAGCACAACATATTAACTTTAATCAAAAAATCATCTTAAGTCCGCAGTTAAGTCATCCAACATATGTAAATGGGTACCTAGCTCAACGTAAACCTATGATATCTAAAAATAATCCCGTCTCTCTTCGCTAAAATATATACGAATGGGCTAAGATTATGTAGGAATAATGTTTTCTAGGAGCGGTAAATCTAAATTCAATCGATTTGACACTAATTTAAATAACAATTTGTTGTGTCCACCGAATCAAGATTTAAATTCACGTTATGCTTTGAAGGTAATTAAGCATACAGAAATTGTATAATGGCAGAATCAGCTTCCATATAGCATTACATGGGTCGGATTATAAAGAATGATTCTTTGATGGATCAACATTTTTTCACCAAACTTATTGTGTAGATTCATTTAATTCCAATTCACTCATGAAAACTTGTATGTAAAATGGATTTTTAAGCAAGATAATGCGTTGATCTTGAGACGCAAGTTGAAAAAAGAAAATAAAAATCTTCAAGACCAATGGAAAGTGGCATGGAAGTTTATAATTGCTTATTAAAGAGATGGAGTGTCAAATGATGGCTTTGTCCCCTTTTAATGGATATTTTCAGATTTAAAGATTTATTTATAGTTAAATTCTTTTATTGAAGTTTCCTCTACTCTATTCATCAGTTAAGTATCCCTTATAGAAGGTTTAACTGCCCTTAAATAAAGTTTGAAAAAATATTTTCACTTTGCTTGATACTGGAAAAGGGGACAAATGATTGGTGTGCTAATTATAAGACCACCGCTGTACGTAAGAATTTATATCAATGAAAAAGGTATGCAGTGATATGAAATAGAACAAAAATTATTTGGATTTATTTTTTTTTTAAAGTTCTATTTCAACAAACTTTACTTAGCAACTATTGTTAGGCAGATAAACATATGCACATCTGAAACTCATTTTCAATCCCGGCTTTTTTATCTGAAACAATAACTATGCATATTGAAGGGACATCGCTCAAAGAAAAATTATATGAATAAAACTACGCTATTTTGGAATTTTCTCTAAAATTCTTCAGTACGCGATGAAGGAACGATTATAAAAAGTATTTTAATGGGAGGATATACCCGTTCTTCACAGAGAAGCAGAGTAGAAAGAAAATAATCTAGAAAAATCCCAATATAGAATAGTAATTACCAGGGCAAGGAATTTCATGCACTAAAAAATTAAAAATATGCGCATATAATATGCACTATAAAAGAGAAAATATGCACTAAAAATGTTAAAAATATTTTTTAATAAATTATTTGTTTGAAATATATTTATTAAACAAATAAAAAAATAAAATTCAGGTCACAGTTTCATATTTATAAGGAACATATAAGATTTTAAATGTTTTTGTTATGGGTACATATAAAGATATTGTTAAGTTATAAATGTAATAAACTAGCAGTCCAGAGCAAACGTTGTTTTGTCTTCGAATTTTATTTTCACTTTAAGTCTGGTTTCCATGCAAAGTCATGGCCGATTGATATTTAGAAGAAGAATGAAAGGTGCACTAAATCGACATAGCAATTATTGTTCAACTGGAATTATATATTTTTGATAGCTTGGTCCGATCCCCGTTGCTGGCCCCAAATTTTTCTTTTATTTTGAACTGTTGTTCGAAGAAAATCAAAATCAGTGTGGTATCGGGCTAATTAACGAGCCAACGCCTTCAACGAAACACAGCATAGGCAGTAGTTCTTGAGTTACCGAAACACCAAAACACAAAAAAACTAAATATTGCGCCATCTGTCGGAACGCCCTATAGAACAAGCATATTAAGTTTGATCAAAATCGGTCCAGTAGTTTTTGCGTTTAGCGATCACGAGAATACACGTCATTTTTTATATATAGAGATATTTATACAGTAGTTTTCCGATTTAACGACCATTCGATTCTACGAACATCGCATTTAACGAACAGGCAAATTTTTCTTATTGAGTACCTTAAATAGCAAACAAAATTTATTTTGTGTACGCAGTTTAACGAACAAATATTATTTGAATGAAGGTAAAATGAGATTTTTGTAAACTTGATGTATTGACATCAAAATATTTCCAAAAGAAATTTAAATATACAATAAAATAGTAAAATATTCTAAATATATGCACTTATAAGAAAAATATGCAAAATATGCATTTATTATAAAATATGCAAAAATATGCAACAACAAATCGATGCCATTTTGTTGCAAATTCTTCGATTCGAAAAGATATATTATCAGAAGTAATTTTGAATTACCGACTACAAACATGCATTAAAATCCTTGCCCTGGTAATTACAATTTTTTTTTTAAATGTACGTTTGTATGCAGTTAGTTTATAAATAATACCAACGGTCACTGGCATCAAGAATTATGCCATTATGATGGTTTAATGAATTTGTGTTAATATACCAAGCTTAATAATTCTCATATGCCACACAACATTTAGTAGAATAATACATATGAGTGTTTTAATCACAATATACAACTTTTTTTATTTTCAATATAGGACGAACACATACATATTTGTTATCAACAATATTGCAGGCATTTTGATTGTTCATTTTGAAATTCATTCGTGTACTTTAGGTGACACAACAAAAGGTACGGAAGGATATGATTCTGTTAAATACATACATACATTCACAGCGAAATATACTTATTTATGTATGCAGTAGTGCACAATATCTGCAACAATGTATGATAATATAGCCTACCCACACACACATACACTTATTTACTGGCGCACTCACCCACTCACTCACTCACTCAATCGAAAAAGTAATGCAAACAAATAATAGAGAACTGAACACAATACAATACAGTTTTATACAATACAAATACTGTTTTGATATTTTAACACACCCTACACAACCCACCACACCACAACGTTTTACCTACCAAATGGATTATTAAAGTCGTTTTCAAGGACATACGTACATATGCAAATGATTAAATATTTAAAATGTTATTCATGTATACATACATACACATATAATTGGCCCCTACCCAACATTTAGACCGGATTTCGGTCCCTACCCGAAATAAATTTAAAAATAAAATTTTTTAAACTTAATGCTAGTAATTCCATGCTGTTTGAAAACGTAGCAAAACCGACCATATTTCATAATGGAATTTTTATTTGAATACTCGTACATATTTTGTTTGTTTTTGTATTTTCCGATTTATTGTTTTTTTTTATCGTTAAGGCATATCAAGGTAAAATCAATCATACAAAATCAAATGTTATCTCTTCACTTTTCATGCATTTCATGTCATAGCATCGAGACGAAGTTAAAACTAGAAAGAAATAATCAGAACAATTCTTAATTCATGGTTCATTTGAAATGTTTCCTATTTTTACGGTACTATCTTGTGACAAGTCAGATGTGACATTTTGTTAACAAAGTTTTATTGTATCCATAACAAGAACTAGAAACTATTTTAAATTTATTGTTCTATCCCTTACTTCTCTCAATAGAAGTGCACACGCACATAAAGGTATACGAGTAATACCCTGAAGGAAACATGGTGACATTGTGATCGAAGCGTCAACAATTATTTTATTTTGATTAGAAAAAAATTGTCAATCGCCAAAATGTCAAGAAATTATAAACGTTTAATAAAAAAACAATCAATGTTATATAAAAAGTCGCCGTGGTCTAGTAGATAGTGTGTTGGCTTATTAGACGTAAAGCCAGGGTTCGAGTCCCAGGCCAGACATCAAAATAAAATACAAAAAGTATTTTTTTCGGCGATTTCCTTTCAGCAGATTTCTGGCAAGAACTCTGATAATAAATATAATTGCCATGAAAAGCTTCTCAAAAAAACTGTTGTTCGGAGTCGACTTTAAACTGTAGGTCCCGCCACTTATGTATAAAATTAACACAGACAACATAAGTAGTGTGAGAAACTAGGCCAATGTACATTGGGTCAATTTCGACCTCCGGGTACTGTGCTTGTCTTGACCGATAGATGCACGTCCTCTATCCTAACTAAGTCAATAATCCTGACTGAAGGGTTGTAATGACCAATTATGTATGTATGTTTTATAGAAATAGAAGCTGTGAAAATGAGGCAATTATAAGTCCAAGTGTGGATTGATTATTCTGTGTCGTCTAGAATTGATTTTCCAAAATATAAAATTAGTATGTTGGACACAATTTTTAAACAAAATGAAATTGCTTCAAATCGTATGGAATTTTTCGCTATTGACTCTGAAGAAAAACAGAGAGAATTTGATGCTTTTTTGAGAACTCATTCAGACCCATATTTACCTTTATTGTGGAACTAATTCAACGAATAAAATTGTCATTTTTTGTTTATATTCAATAGATTTGACAAATGAGATCACACCTTGCGGTTAATGCAGAACGAAACCTTCATGAAATATTTGGCCAAAATATTATCATGAATTTTAATGCTGATGGCTCTTTTGGCAAAGAGAAGTTGTTTTTAAAGCCTTAATAGGTAATAAATGCTTTTTTATACTCTCATAAATATTTGTAATATTTTAACAATTTGTTTCGTTTTTTTTAATATCCAGGTGTAATATTAACTTAGAGCATCATTTCAGCGCCAAAAGGAAAAATATATGAAGAAGTGGGTCTTAGCAAAACCAAAAATTATATAAATCGTGAAGAAGACGACTCTCCCAAAGAGGATTAATAATTTTACTTAAATTTAATAAAACAAAAACGTTATTTTGATGTTCTTATATAAATAAGAGAGACTGAATTAATAATATCTTTTTAGTTTCCATATTTAAATTTAAAAAAAAATCCTGTAACAATGAAATCGTATATTTTTTTTTTAATAAAATGTCAAATATTTTCAAAAATTTAAATTTTATTGTCGTCTATTACTACAGAAAAGTACCAAAAGTGTAGACTAGAAGTGCTAAATTGTACTATTGATTCATTGGTTCCAATGTCAAAATATGGTCCCAAAAAGAGTGTCCTATTCACTATATAGCCAATAGTACTAACGTCAGTAGTAGATTTTCAATGACACATACATACATATATGTAATTGGTCATTAGAACCCATCAGTCAGGATTATTGACCTAGTTTCTCACACCTACTTATGTTATGTCTGTGTTAATTTAATACATGAGTAGCGGGACCTACAGTTTAAAGTCGACTCGGAACGACTGATTTCTTTTGAGAAACTTTTCATTGCAATTTTATTTATCCTCAGAGTTTTTGCCAGAAATCTGCTGAGAGGTAATCGCCGAAAAAATACTTTTTGTATTTTGTTTTGATGTCTGGCCTGGGACTCGAACTCTGGCTTTTACGTCCAATAAGTCTATAGTAAATAACATTGGATGGGATACAAAATGTTACTAGCACTGGTGAGTGTTTCAATAGTAAGTCAGTAGAGTTTCACTATTGGCATTTCCTACAGGGATAATTACATTGTTACCTTTGCGGCGGGACCTACAGTTTAAAGTCAACTCCGAAGTACAGATTTTTAAGAAGCTTTTCATGGCAATTTTATTTACTCTCTAAGTTTTTGTCACAAATCTGCTAAGAGGAAAGCGCTGAAATATTTTCGTTTTGATGTCTAACCTGTGGTTTGTACTTGGGCTTTACATCTAATAAGCCACCACACTACCTGCTAGACTACGGCCCCTTCTATTTATTTAAATAAAAACACATTTCAACAGATAGCATTTTTCCGTAACTTGATGATCAAACTTTCGGTATTTAATTATTACAACTCTCGATTACTAAACACCGACTCATGTCTCATCATTTAGTAGACTGGCCAGCTACTTTGCTCTTCACTCCATTTGTACTCCTTTATTTTATGCCAGAATTTTTGATCTTTGCTCTGTTCTCTTCTCGAATATTATCGAACATATTGTTACTAGAATGGAAACGGAGTACTATCGTTTCGCGATAGAGCTCTTGAGAAAGCGAAAACACGAACATTATACTTCAAAAAGTAGAAAGAAATACAGTCAGTCTTATGTGAAGACGTGTTGCTTGTGAAGAGAACAGAGTTTAATTGAAATTAAAAACATATTTGTTTTTATTTTGTTTGCAATTTGTTGCGAACTCAGATTTTAAACATTTTTAAAAAGGTAAAAACGTAACAATAGTATGTAGTTGTTTGTGTAATTCTATGCACCGTGCAACGTGCATATTTTTATTGCAATCTGTTTGTAATGAGTTTCTCTAAAGAGCAACAGTCTGGAGAACCATGGTTCCATAATAGTAGCGGTAGACAAAATGCAGTCTAGATACCTCAAAAATGTATTAGTAAAAATATTTGAAACTTTTATATTTATTTTATTAATATATTTTTTATTTTATAATAAAAAAAAGCGTTTTCAAAGACCACAACAAAAAGAAGGAAAACGTTCTGGTGACCACATATTATTCCAGCGCAAAAGTGTACGTACCAGAGATTAGCAATAAGCGTTCAAAACGATGAGTAAGTTCGAATCATATTTGTAATTTCAGATACTTATTTTGATATCATACTCATACTCAAAGTTGGAAGAACTCATCATATTCATACTTAACAATACGCATGATGTTATTGACTTCAACTCGTCTCTCCTTAACATTTACACGAAGCACAAAGTAAGTATGATTCGAGTACGAACACTACTATACTCACAAGAAGATTGTGTGTATGCTTTGCTTGTTGTCTTTGTCTTTCCTTCCTTCTTTGTTTGTATATGCAACAACAACAAAGGCTGTAAATTTTGATGAATGATTCGAGCCACTCGAATAATTTATAAGTATTATAAGTATTTTTCTAAATTTATGAATCAGAATGAGTAGGCGTATTGAATCAAACATATTTCGAATGTTGTGAGTTTGATGTCAACGTTGTACTCATTGTAACCTGTACTTATAAATCAATGTTGTAGCGTGTACGAATGAATCAAAGTAGTTGAATTTCAATTCTGTTGATTCATTCGTGCTCAAAATTGCATGAGTGCTTATGAATAGAGGAAAAACGATTCATTGCTGATCTCTGGTACGTACCGCTAGGAAAAACTTAGAGAAAATTTAAAATTCTAGAAAGACTGTCTGTGTTTTTATCTAATGTTGCAAAACATGACAATCGTAAACTTGCTGCCGATTCTTACAAGGACATGCACGTACACAAATTCTACGTTTTTCACAAAACAATTAATAATAAATGAAATTAAAGAGAAAAAACATCATTTAGCTTATTCAAATAACCATATATTGTTCCTCCCAATAATAATTAGTTTTTATACTTTACGGGTGGAACTTCTTAAAACAAGGATTTCATTTCATTACATCAGAAATAACCACGTCAGCATAAATACAACTTAATGCAACAACAAAAATTATATACCGAAAAGTAAAAGTACTATTCATTAAAATTTAAATTTTTATTAATTTATATATGTATATACATACATATGTAGTACATACATTTATTTAATCGAACGTAAAAACATAATAAATTCTCAATTATTTACAGGCATTTATAGGAATACGCGTACATGTATGTATTCGAGCGTATAACATTTAATATGAGGATATTACGTATGCATAAGGTAGCGACGAAGGTGTATTATGGATATTCTTACATATTAATTAATAATTAATTAAAAATATTTAATATATATGTACACAACACGTCCATAATATACCGGGTTATTTGCTATTTATAATTTTACCTTATTTGCATTTATGTTTTAACAAGAAATTTACGATCATTTCATATCCTTCTAGAGCTATTATTCGAGTTCAGCTGCCGGTGATTGAAAAAATTAATTCAGCATGTTTTTACATAAATTTATGAAAGGGGCAACAGAAACACCATAAATATTATTGGAGAAAAAAATGTCCCGTATGACAGTGATTGAAATGAAATTAAAGTAAAAATTATAAATCTTTGTTGGGCAACTCAACACCTGACGTAAGGAATATTTTATCCCTTTATGGTGTTTTCTTTTCTACCAAAAAATGTGCATTTTAATAACGCAAAATCCAATTTTGCATTTGTTTTTTAAAAATATTTCGACCTCTAAAAGGGTGGTATGTTTTATTCTAAATAATTCGAACTTGTCAATGGTGGAGGGCATTGCATTTTATGACCTGTATAAACCGAGAGTGCTGATAATGCCCTCTAAAACAGATGACTTTTGTTCATATATAGGGCTACCAGTTGAAATTTAAAAAAAAATCGCCTGGTATTGTTATCAAATTTAAAGTATATCATACTAATGTTACCTTACTTAGTATCAATCCTAACTTTACACCGTCTGTGAAGTTTCACTTGACTGTGTTCAGGATCGTTTTCACACAATATTATCGCTCATGATCCATTTTTCGCCACCTAATCATTTAATTCAATGCTTCACTCGCTTAAAATTTGGTCCATTGAATTTAGCTCTGTTGGTTAATCTGACACACATAAGCAGCAAGCTTCCACATACGTAACTGGTAACGTATGCCTTATTCTTTAGCATAATATCGAAAATTTTTTTGTAGGATGATTGAGCGGTGTGATGTGTCATCATTAAAATCAAAATTATCCGATTGAAAAGGAGGAAATCATTTCGATAATATTCGTATACTAAATTTGTACATAGCATAGTAAACCAACAGAAATTTGTTTCGCCAATATGATGACTAATTTCACTAATTTCTACGTTAGGTTAGGTCGTAGTGGTAGCTCTGATATCACAAAGCTCACTTAAGCACGCATGGCGGCCCGTTGTGATGCCACGGGTGAACGCAGTCCCTGTACTAACCAAGTTCCGCCAAATCAGGGAAAAGGAAGAAGTTGGTCAGCGCAAGGGATGCACACTAATTTCTAAGAATGTATAACTTTTCACAGAGTAAAGCGATTTTAATAAAGTTTTCTAACAAAGTGAAGCCTAAAATTATGATTCTTTTTAAACAACCAATATTTTTCACATTTATTTAAAGTTGTCTTCAGACATAAATATTCACGTAGCTAGTCTAAATAAAGTTATTCTTATGCGTTTTTCGACAAAACTGATGCTTTGTCAACAGCGTTATAACAAATTTGGGTTTATTGCGACACTGTTTTCATAAGATGCAATAAACGTTTTAAGAATAGTATTGTTACGAAAATGGAAACAATGTATCATCGTTTAACATTAAAAAGGCAACGAGTAGTAGTAAGAAATCATTCAGTCTTGTGAGAAGATGCGTTGCGTGTGGTTTGAAAAGATCTGCGTTGTAAGCAAAGGAGAATAGCGAACAAGCAATTATTGTTGTATTCACCAAGTTGTATACGGTGACACACAAGAGTAGTGCCAACAATAAAGACTTTAATTGAATATTTTTATTTTGTTTGCAATCAACGAACTCATAATTTATAACGTTTTTAAAAAGGTAAAGTATATCTAAATTTTTTCAAGCACTTTTGCGATCACTTCTGACCTATCCCAATATAACAAATATTTATGTGTTTTGTTTATTTAAATTTGTCAATTATAAAACTTGTAATTTTTAATTGTTGTTTGAAGGCATATTATCAAAACGCTTATATGAAATTTTGGTTGTATTGCATAATAATTTAAAAAGAATTGTAATTCTCTCTTAAACGTAAAGTAAACGGCCTTTTCTGGTTTGACAACCTTGTCAAATGGGAAGATATTTCTGTCGAACACTTTGATTTTTGGACACTGAGAAATAATTTTATTTTTACATGTTTTAATGCCATAAAAGTATGTTTTTTTTTTGCAATTAAGAAACAAAACAAAACCTTTGAAGAACGCCAGTCAGTTAAGTTTAATAATTAAAAAGCCATTTATTGAATGGATTTAGCAAATTCATAAATATTCTGCTTAACGTAATAAATTAAATTAAATGATTGATTTATATTGGATGACATTTAGCATGAAGAAAAAAAAAAAATAAAAAATTTCCATGTTTGTTCGAAAATAATTGGAACGATCTCTTCCATTATGACGTACAATATTGAACGATTTGAAAAAATTTAAGGTGATAGAACTGCTTAAACTATGCAAAAGGGTAGTTCACGTCTTATAGGAATTTCAGGATGTTTGATGGTTTTTTTATGTGATGAATATTAACAGACCCCTATCGAGAAATGGTATTACGTGTTTTTAAAAAATTGCGTAAACATCGGGAAACGACATAACTTGTTTACAATCTTAAATCAGAAAACGAGATTTTGTTGATAAATTTATTTACATAAAGCACAATTCACATTATCAATTACTTTCAGAACTTTTCCATCCAAAATTTCAAGAAATTTTGTGTGCATATCGGGTAGATCTGAGAATCGGACAACATCCGTTTTTCATATCCCTAAATGTTAAGAGAACGTGGCAAACCTTTAAAATTGAATATTTAGGGACGTAGTCATCGTTGACGAATAAAATTTAGGCGTTAAGTTCGTAGAGTGAAATGGGCGTGACAACCCTCCTTCTTCAAGTGATAGCTATAAATCTTAAAAACCTTTAAAGTTGAACACTTAAGGATATAGTGAACGTATACGAATGTAATTTGTAATTAGAATCGATATCGAAAAACTCACTAAAATGGGCGTGGCAACCCTCCCCCTTAAGTCGGCTAATTCGATGGTTTATAAGTACATAGCTTGTTTTGGAGCGATTACAACAACTACAACTTCCATAGCACTTTATGCAGCATATTACAATACATATGTAATGTGACCTGTTCAGGACGAATTTCGCTGCGTCAGCTAGTTTTTTATATAAAGAATGTAACTCGACTGTTATTATTATATATTTATTTATACATACAGTGAGCAAAAAAAGTTTACGTACACTTTGTACTTAATATTATTTCACTTATTTGCTCTTACTATATTGATTAAAGATAGTGGTTTTGCATTCATAATTTTTCAGTAGAATCATGCTTAAAATACATTGCATATTTCACTCCTTTTCTGAGGAACAAAATATTTATGAAAAATACCAAAATTTCTCAAACTGACGTACAGCATCACTATTTTTTTACGTTTATTTTTTTCATTGCGGGAAATAGGAAAAATTAAAGGAAAGTCTTATTCTAGTATACAGACAATAATAAATTCCTATTTAAGAAATGGAAATTTGAATGTAAAAGCATAATCTGGACGACCAAAAAAGCTTTCACAAAGCCAACCCAAGAAAATCGACTCCAGAATTATCGCAAACTGTAAGAAATGTGCTTCACAGAGCTGGGTATAACGGCCGAGCTCCTCGAAGAAAGCCACTAATATCTAAAGCAAATAAAAGGAAGAGGCTAGCATTTGCTAAGGAGCATTTAAATAAACCGGATTCGTTTTGGGACAACGTTATATTCAATTGCGAGTCAAAATATAATATTTTTGGACCCGATGGTGCCAAAAAAAGTTTGGCGAAAGGCTAACGAGGAGATGCTTGAACAAAATTTGATTTCAACCATAAAACATGGAGGAGGAAACGTTGTGGTGTGGGGATGTATGGCGGTGGCAGGTGTTGGAAAATTTGTTTTTATGGATAGCAACATGGATAAGCATCTATACCTGCAAATTTTGCAAAACAATCCTAAACTAAGTGCGCTGCAATTAGGTCTGAAAGAAAATGAATTCCTCTATCAGCAATATAATGACCCTACGCACTCTCAATATTTGGTAAAGGAGTGGCTTCTTTATAATTGTAAACAGCTGCATACACCCCCACAATCTCCAGGCATAAATCCAATAGAGCACATCTGGGATTTATTGGACAAAACAATAAGAAATGCCTTATCGAATGAATGGCTAAAAATAACGCAAGACGACATACTAAATGATTAGTCAGAAGCACGCACCGGCGTCTACAAGCCATAATTGATGCAAACGGAGGTCCTACAAAATATTAAATTTACTTATCACTAATATTTTTGAAGTTTTTATATAATATCTATCTAGTGTATGTAAACTTTTTTGGTATGCATTAATGAGTTTTTGTTATTTTTTGTTAATGTTTTTTTTTAATTATAATTACGAGGTAATTTGTACCTTGGCTTTATTTTCTTCTATATTGGATGTACGTAAACTTTTTTGACTCACTGTATATTAACTACGACAATTTTTGTCCGATTTGATCAATCAAAATATCACAAGATAATGCACTTCCAGAATATTGTATATTTTTTAATTAAAGTTTGCTACTATGAACGCACAAACTTGAAAAAATATAAAATAATTCGAATTTTCCACGTTTGCCTCATCAAAACTCATTGCATTAAAGACACATCTCTCCCCTTTCCAATAAGAATCTAAGAAGAAAGGAAATCGGTTCAGAAATGTTTGAGTAATTCAGTAATCCAACAAAAAAAAAAGTGTTTGGCAAAGAAAACAAGTTTGGAGGGTTTGGAAAATATGAAAAATATGTTTTTGCGTTCTACTCAACCTTACTGAACAATGCGGACTATGTAGTCGCTTGGGTGTATTTTCACTGAAGCACCGTGTAATCATCGATTTTTTTTTTTTTTTTGTTATTTTTAATTCGATTATCGATTTTAAGCGACTAAAATAACAAAATTTTACAACTGACAAGTAATATTTCGTATAAAAATCATGCTGAAAATAAAACTTTAGGTTTCAAATAATTTTACATTGTTTAATAGACAATCTCAGATGTTTATCCAGTCAACACAACAGCAAAAGGCACAACTCTAGTCGAAGTAAAACACATAAAATAGAAAAACAGTGGAAATAAAAACGAGAAAATAAAGAAAAAAAAAAAAACTAAAGTTGTTTCTTGAGTATTTGAAAAGCAGTAATTCCAAAAACGTCATTACGATTTGAATTTTCTTTGGAAAAAAAAACGAGCATAAAAAATTAACCAATATACTGGGGTATGATAGAAAAATAATAGTAAAAAATTGTGCAAACATTGCATATTTTCAATGCTCAAGTCGTTTATTATTTCAATATGAATGAATAGTGAACAAAGAAACATAAAACATAAAAACAAAACTTCGGTTGCAGACAGACACTGCAAAAAAATCAATAAAGCCGTGTAAAAATTGCAAAAAGCAAGAAAATTGAAAATAAAACTTTTAGCAAGACTTTGAACTTATAACTGTAAGCACAAAAAAAAAAAAAAAGAAAAAGAAAGAAAACTAAAAGATAATAGAAAAAAAAAAATGCGACTTAAAGAAAACATTTAAAAGCCAGACGCACAAAGAAAATGAGAAGAAAATAAATTGCATTCTTTTAGCGAAAAACACTTAATAAAAAGAAAAATAAATACTAGCAGAAAAGAAATCTGAAACCAGAGTGCCTCTTAATAGTGATAGGTTAGCACATACTACTTACAATCCTATAAAAAGTTTCCTTGTAATATATTCCTGACCGCCGTAGTCTATTGGCTTATTAGGCTGATGGCCCGAGTTCTACCCCAGGTCAGACATCAAAACTGAAAATATGAAAATATTTCTTCGGCTGACTTCCTCTCACAGCAGGATTTCTAGCAAAAACTCTGAGAGTAAATAAAATTACCATGAAAAGCTTCTCAAAAACCTGTGGTTGGAAGTCGAATTTAAACGACTTTAAACAGTAGGTCCCGCCACTCATGTATAAAATTAACGCACACAATATAAGTGGCATGAGAAGCTAGGTCGTAATCCTGACTGAAGGGTTGTAATGATCAATTCAGGGAGGCTCCGGAGTTACGACCGTTCAACTTATGACTATTCGCTCTTACGACCATTTATTTTTCCAATTTTTTTCATAGAAAATACTTAAAAAGGCTAATATGCAGTTGAGGAGAATCCCTAAAATATATTATTATTTTAAATAAAGTCTGAATTATTTGAATTTCATTTCCCCTGACCCTCAAAATTAGTGATACACTATGTAATTTTTTTTCTTACATTATTTTTTATACGAAATTCGACTTACGATTTAATCGACTTACGACCGTTGACCAGGAACATATCTCGATCGTAAGTCGGGGAATACTTGTAAGTATTATGTATGTATGACCTTTTAACAAAATTATATTTGGCTAGAAAAGTTTTATCAATAAATACTGAATCCTCAAAAAGCTTTTATCTTAGTGCCTCAAGTGTCTGGCAATGAGTGAGAAGTTGTTGTATATCCAACCTTTGGGCATATCCATTATTTTGGTGCTTATACTCTTTTATAAAATGTTTATCTGCGCACACAAGCTATTTATATCGTCTAAACTAATTTTTAAAGTTGGACCGTACTGCAGAACTATGTATTACCGCAAGTTTTACAAGCAGTTTAATAAGCAGTATTATATAAGCAAACATATACAGTTGATTAGGAACTAAGTTTTTCTTTCAATAGCCATCACTTTTAAAGTACTGGGGTGTTGGAGTAATTACATTCACTATACATTTATTACTTGTAATTTTTATATGTAGATATTATAAATTGTATTTAAGTTATCACCCTGTTGTAAAATTCTATATTTTACTTATGAATTTCCACAACTTGATTTTTTCTTTGTAAAATGTTTATTCCAATAAAATCATTCGAACTAGAACGTTCTCGGCATATCTCTAAACTTCAATATGGGGATCTTTAAAACATAGGCTGTGTAAGTTTATAATTCAATTTTTATAAGAGTATTCGGATAATGATGTCAGCAAACAATTATTTGAATTAAAATTTAACAGAGTTAGTGACTATGTACATACAGTGGCTCACAGCTAATTTCAACCAGCACCTTTGAAAAAAAAAAATGATAAGATTTTATAGAATATTTTTAAAAATTAAACAAAAAAGTTTTATTCAGTCTCAAATTTGTGGGCAATTTGTGATCAAAACGTCCGCCAACACCAGATTTCGAACAAGAATGACCTTATAGCAGCTCTGAAAAAGAAATGGGCAAAAATCACTACGAAGTGGAATCAATGCTAAAAAGACTGAAAGCTGCAATTGAACAAAAAGGAGGTAATACTAAATTTTGAAATTAAAACTATTAGTTAATTAGTCATTTAATTGTTTCATATAAATAGTTAATAATTTATCTTGTTTTGGTCTCCATTTAACTCGGTACGAGTGATGTGATTTGTACTAATTCCGAGATTCTCATAGGACGGTTTGCATACGCGGTAGACGGTTTGCATACGCGGTAGACGGTTTCCAAAGAAATACGAATTGCATGGTTTGTACGGTTAAATCCAAGTTTTATATGGCGCGCTTTCCATACAACGCTGTACGCATTCACTGTGTTATAGAAGGATTGACTGTAATTGTCTATTTCTTGTTGCATCACGTTTTTAATTATTTATTAGGTGATATTATCATGTTTCTACATTCAGGCCATCAGTAAACAATATTCATCCGCTCATTTGAAATACAAGTGAGTATATTTACTGATATATATTGAATATATGTACGTATACAGTGGACAGCAAAAGTCTTAGTACAACAATATATTTTGACAAAAACAATAAGGCCTAATATTCTTGTCTCCATATGACTTTAAGAGAGTATATGGGAGATCATTAGAAAGAACGGTTACGCAACGCAATCCCTAAAAAATGTAACCGAAAAACTTGTTCATGGTGCCACCAGAAACCGAAAACCAAAACTTGCACGTTCAATTCCAAATGGGTGAAATGGAGTGCTTGATCTTAAGGGATTTTCTATTAAATACAAGGGATAACATTCAGCATTCTCCTTGGGGGTATCTATGGAGTCATCCGAAATTTTTCCTTACATTTCGCTTGTTTTATGTAAAACATTAACAAATTGTTTGTTTTATAATAAAACAGAAATAAATTAATAAAATAAATATAAATACCTTAATCTTAAAACCGTACTAAGACTTTTGTTGTCCACTGTATGTATATATGTGTACATGTATGTTATGTTTTCTGCGTATTGCGATATTTATTGTTTAAAGTATGACATTTAATTCCATCCGATTTCTTTTAATACATTTAGAGATTAGTTTTTCATATATTTTCTTTTTTCTTCTTTATCTTTTACTTGTTTAACACATGCTTGAGTTCACATCAGATACATTCTTTAAAAGGGTATGAAAAAAAACGGGGAGATGAAAAAATTAATTCCATTTTATAAATTTTTTTCACACCAGAAGAGAAAACACAACACAGCTTCGCTTTAATTTCTCCAATTATTTTTATGAGTACACCACCACTTCCACTGCATTGCCTTGCCTTGCCACACATCGAATTTCGTTGCAAATATTTTGCAACTTTTGGAACGTTAAAAGAAAAAATTGAATTGCAACTTTCATTACGAGTATGTAATACAATAGAAAAGAGTAGAAGTCACTAGACAAATGTGTCAAACAGTCAGTCAGTCAGTCAGTTGTTATTTCTTTCTATTACTTGGTATTGTTTTAGCAAGATTTTCTTTCGACAAATTGAATTCAGGCCTACTTAAAATATTAATTTTTATTTCTCTTCTTTGTGTTCACAAAACAATATCTGAGATGGGATTTTGTTTTTTCTTTTTTTGTTTATGTTTTCTTGCATTTTCACATTTGACTTTTTTAATTAAAAAAAAAAAATTATTTTGTTATTTTTGTTGTAGTAATCTTTCTTTTTTTCTTCTTTAAGTGGGTCATAGATGACATTAGTGTTCGTAAGTATATATGTATGGCATGGCGCACGTACGACTGCGTCTATCTATCTACTCTCTCCCTCTCTCTGTCACATTCACTTTATAAGTCTATTTATTCCCCCCCAGTAACATCAATATGAATTTACCTGTTTTTAAAAGCTTTTTATTGTAATCTTATTATTACAAAGAACAAAACACAGTGACAATAGCAAACAAAAAATATCCAACATACTACAACAACATAAGCTAACAAGTAAAATGGACATTTTGTTAATTGAAACATTTATGTTCACTCTTATTCTGTTGAAAATATTTTTTACAGTTGTGTTCGCTGCAGCAACATTCTGCGAACAAATCAACACAACAAAAAACCGTCATCCCAATGCTTTATAGGAAATTTTATTCCTTTTATATGGCCAAGAGTAAAATTAAAATTTTTTTTAAAGTTTGTTTTTACAATATTAATATAAAAATAATAATAATAATAACAAAATAAGCATATCTGTGGAAAATGTTTTCGGAATTGATTTACTGCTATTTAATCTAGTTGTTTTTCGAAATTTCAAAATTAGTTATCAGATCACGATTAAGTGCAGCAGTGAATTTTGTGACAGTTTCTAATAAGTTTTCATAATAAAAATAAAAAGTGGAAAATAATGTCGCAGATGAGTTCAGATATGCACCTTTATTGCGTAAATCGCTATAAGTCATTATTGAGCTCAATATTTCATATAGTGTTTTAATTAATTATTGCACAATAAATAAGCACGGAACACTTTCTGTTCGTAATTGACAACAGCGACAAACAAACACTAATAAAATAACCAACAACACTAATATTCGCGACCAAAATAAAAACAATATTGTTCTTTACCAGCTGTCAAATGAATATTGAGTAAACTGAATAGCGTAAATTATTATGCCACTTATAATACATACATAATTGGTCATTAGAACCCATCAGTCAGGATTACTGACCTGAGTAGCGGGACCTACAGTTTAAAGTCGACTCCGAAGGACAGATTTTATGAGAAACTTTTCATGGCTATTTTATTTGCTCTCAGAGTTTTTGCCAGAAATCTGCTGAGAGGAAATCGCCGAAAAAATACTTTTTGTATTTTGTTTTGATGTCTGGCCTGGGATTCGAACCCTGGCTTTTACGTCTAATAAACCAACACACTACATACTAGACCACGGCCACTTATAATATTGAACTCAATTAACTCAATATTGACTCAATAAAAATGAATATTTGAACGTAGTATAAAATGCTGGTGAACTCCAATACTACAACCTTAAGATGAACTTATGGAATTGTTAATTAGAATTTTATTTAAACTTACCAAAAATGATGGCACACGATAGCCATAAATCCATAATAGTTCTCTAAGACAAACGCTTACCTTCCAAATTTATTAAATTTCTGTTGCAGATATCTGCAAACTTTTTTCCATGGAGCTTACGGCACACCAAGTTCAATATATCTGCCCACTTCTTTTCATATACAATGAACTAGCGATAACGTGAGTTTGTTCATGTTATCAGGTACCCAAATTTAAAAAAATTGGCTATTTAATTTGAAAAATTATATTTTAATAAGGAAAAAATCATTGGTTTCACCTTTGTTTTAAATTTGTTGCGAAATTCTAATCTATGCTGAGTCCAAAAGATTAAAGGCATCTTTTATAGTTAACATCTTAATAGTATTTAGCAATTATATTTGTTTTCCAGCCACTAGACTGTTTCTTTAATACATTTTTGTTATTTTAAAAACATTCTGGTCCGTGGGCTGAATTAACGATGTGACCTAGGGTGACAAAAACATAGTACAAATGAATCCATCATCAGAAATCAATTGTGATTCAGGCCAGTAGCCTCTTTTCAGTCAAGAACTCGGTAATCTACGGCCAAAAATTATAACAAAGTTTTCAGTTTTAAATTTGCCAGTTGAAGTCTACCTTTTTAACAAAACATTGATGATATCAGTCATAAAAAATTTTACATGTCATCCATGCTGACTTGAAAAATTTGTAATTTACAAGTAAAGTTTTTGGAACTTCGTGAACTCTAAGATTTCCCAATTGCCAATAATTTAAGTTAATTTTGTGGGTCCTCAACGCATTTGAACAGCGCGTGAAAGTTAATCGTTGTTTCCCTGGAGCACTTGTCTCCAGTGATGATAAGTATGTTTTATTTTTCCACTCAACTAACTGACCAACCTGGAATATGTAGTTACTCGGATGTATTTTCACTGTCGCATATCTATCAAAGGTCTATTAAATCTGTAAATCCGTTTGTAACTAATTAACGTTTTAGTTAACTTTACAAAGGAGCTAAAAATTGGTACAACCGTTTAATTGTAACTAATTTTGAGCAAAAAAGTAATAACCAATTTCCATAATATTGTTCCAAAATTAAGAACAATTTCAGTTTATAATGGAAATTTGACAAACGAAGGCGAAAATTCAACGAAATGAATCTAATTGTAAGTCTAATTATAAGGCACACAATTCAAAATAATTCGATTTAAATGTATCTACAATACTGTAGTGAACTCTTTTCTGTTGCTCTTGATTTTACGAGTGCACTGAAATGTGTATTTCTCATTTATTCAATGTATACAACAACACTCGTTTGTCTGTGAAGTAACGGAACTTTGCTTTGTGTTGTAAGAGCATATTTTACTACTGAAGCTACATTTTCAGTATTGCCATACGAATATCAGTAGTGTAAAAAAGTAGTAGTTTAAAAAAAGGTTTTTCCCAAGAAATAAAAAGTTTAAATGCCAATGCTGGCGAGCAAACAAAGAGCAAAACTTTCGGACCTTTCTTATTCATTGTTGTGATTAGGTTACAATTTTACGTGCACGGATAATTTAAAAACAATTTTGTAGTGGCACAAGAAAAAAAAAAAATTTATTATGGAAAATGGAAATAAAATTGCGTTAAAAAACAAAAACATTGCGGTATACATCCTTTGCTTTCGCCATAAACTCAAAAAAAATTTTCCCCAGAAATAATAAGATTAAAAAAATTACTGGCAGTGCTGGCGTCGACAAAGATGTTCGGTTCCCGAGAGCAAAAAAAGAAATGCATGTTGGGACTCTATGAAGAGTACAAAATTTTTGTTGCACGCTTCACACAACTCTCATTTATACTGCTGTACAATGGTTTACGAGTGCAGTTGTTTTTTTTTTTTTTGTATTCTATTTATATTTGTAGCTGCAATCAATATTATATGACTTGTGAACACCTCTAGTATCTACTATGAAATGAAAGTAAAAAACTTTTATTATGTTTGAAAATAATTTCTATAATAAAATTTTTTAAAACATATTTTTCAAATAAATATAATATTTGATCTGATTTGAAAGGTGGACCAGTAAAATATATATTCGGTGGTATCATGCTTTGATAACGGCATGGAATTTAATTATCATACTATGGTAGAGTAGTAAACGTTATTAAAATATAACATTTCTCGTATAACAAGAAATAAAAGCTAATGAAATAGTCACTGATGAATACATGTGTATACATATGTATAGTGCCGGTCAATATAATAGCACCACTAACAATAATTTGTTTCGAAAGCCGTAAAAATTTTATGTTTCTTAGTGAGCGTGTATTTTTTCTTAAATTTTGTTATCGTTGGTTAGTAATGACCGATCATTTATTAACACTTCTCTTTTCATGTAGTCAATTTAATAGCACCAGTTAATTTAAATTAGGTAAAAAAGTATCAACGAAAAGAAATCACAATTGAAAAGAACAGAATTACAATTGTTGGTGCATTTTATGTAGGATTATTCAATATTTTTGTTAAAATTGCATAGCAATGGGTCGCGAAAAGCATTGTAGGCTAGCAAAACGTGTAATAATAAAAACAATTGTCATCCGAGGGGAAATAGTACTCCGAAATCAGAAAATTGCTGAACTGTTTTGACAAAATGATAATAAATTCCATGAGATATGAACTAAAAGCTGAATCCCGTGATAGGAAACGATTTTTGTTGCTTTTATTGTTAAAACGTTTAGTTCAAGGAACTAAAAGCGATACGTTTATGCCAGCTACGGAACTCAATACGAGACAACAATATTAACGCTTATAGTCCACAAAAAGCGCCGCTCCTTTTCTCTAAGCATGTTGTAAGCATAAGTAAATTCACCAAAGAAAAAGTGGAGAAGTGCTATGGACAGATGACTCCAAAATTATTCTTTTTGGTGGCGAAGGTTCCAAATATTTTGTTCACAAGCCACTTAGTAGTGAATACAAACCCCAGTTCACAGAAAAAACCATCAGGCATGATGGCTGTAGTATTATAGTATGGGCTGTTTTTCATGTCAAGGTGTACATTGGATAGAAACATGGATGCATTGATCTATGTTAAAATCCTTGACGAATTACTGATACCGTATGTAGATATTCCAGCAAGATAATGAACCAAAACACACCAGCAAATTGGCAACAAAAAAATGGTTAAGCGAGAACTCAATCAGTGTGATGGAGTGTCCTGCCCAACGAATATCTTTGGACGGACATAAAGAAAGGAGTATCATGCGATAAAACCTAATAGTGTTAAAGACCTTTGGAAAGCCGTGCAGAAAATTTGTGGTTCCAATACAGTTAAAAGATGTCAACATTTGATCGATTCGGTGGGAAGGCGCTGCCCAGCTGTAACAGCGAATAAGGGACACGAACAAAATACTAAAAAAAATGTTTTAATTAATCTACGAGATATGCCTGTGAAATATTATAATTTTGTTTGTTTTATTTTTAGTAACACAACTAATTGTTGTAAAAAATTACCTGAAGTGCTATTATTTTGACTGAGCAATTTTCTTTTATTAATTAGTTACAAAAGTTTAATTTATTGAAGGAAAGCAATTTATTTTTTATGATATTGAACCACGTACATAAAAGAATATTTTATTGAGTTTTGAATTAAATTGGACTAATATTTTAGTAGATGTGAAAGAGCTTAATGAAAATTTGAACTTGGTGCTAATACTTTTAACCACAGCTGTATGTACATTTTTCTGTATACATATATTTTAAGCAATGATTGAAAGCAACTAAAGGCAATCAAGAATAAAACACCTTCAAGTAAACATAATTTGTGTGACTAGTTATAGAGAATAGTTTGCACTTTTTTTTATATAATTTATGAGGAAGCAAAAAATTATAAAAGATATTTAAATGTCCTTTGGTATGTACATCAATCTCGTTATGTTCACTTACATACACCAGTAAACATCATAAGCATTTATGTATGTATGTATTTAATCGAAAATAAATCCTTTAAGCTTTAAAGATGAATTATTTATTCAATCACACACACACAACCAACCCCAACCCATATAGTCAGGAAGACAGTCAGCCTGCCTAACAGCGAATCCTTCGAATAATCTGCCACAAAGTTTGGTAACACCCAAGAAAGATAAAGTCAGGGAAATAAATGAATAAATAAATGAGTAAGTGAATGAATAAACGACATAACGATACAATGAAACAAGATACTAAGCGAACTATGAGCACAAATATGAAAGTAAGAAATTCTTTTACGCTCTTTTCATTCATCCACCATTCCATTCACCTTTTTATTCGGCAACCCTCCTTATATTATTTCTTGTTTTCAATCTTCACGATAATTTCGGCGTGTACAGGATTTCACATACATATTTATATACGAAATATTTAAGTTAGCTCCAATAAAAGGCCGAAGAGAGGGAGAATAAATATAAACTTAGGTTGGGGGCCAGGCCAACACAACACAAACTTTTATCAACAAGCGAACTAGGATAGCTGGTAAAAATTGGAAAGGACTTTTTGAAAGTTAAAAGGAACTGCATGAAAACAAGAGAAAGATAAAAGAAATATAATTTCGATTATAAAAACTGGGAAACGTAATAAAATATTCACAGCGAACAGAACTTTAAAATAATTGTATATCAGAGATCTGCAATGAATTGATTTTTACTACTCACAAGTACTCATGAAATCATTTTGAGTATGAGTGAGTCAACAATATTGAAATTCAAATTCATTCGTACTCGCTACAGCATTGATCAAACTCATAACATTCGAAATATGTTTGATTCATACGCCTACTCATTCAGATTCATAAATTTAGAAATATACTTATAATACTCGTACTCATAAATGATTCGGGTGATTCGAATCATTCATCAAAATTTACAGTCTTAGTTGTTGCGGCATTTATAAAGAAAGAAGAGAGAGGAAAAGACAAAGGCAGCAAGCATAGCAAACACATAACCTTCTAATGAGTATTGTAGTGTTCGTATGAGAATTGTACTTATTTTCTGATTCTTGTAAATGTTGAGTAAAGAAGAGTCGAAATCAACGTCATGTGTATTGTTAAATATGAGTACGACGAGTACTCTAAACTTCGAATGTGTGTAGTATGAGTAAGATATTAAAACAAGTATGAATACGTATAAGTATCAGAAATTATGAGTATGACTTGAATCTACACATCTTTCTGAATACTCATTGCTGATCTCTTTTGTATATTCAACTTCTAACTAAAACAGAGGGACCACCATTAAATAAATAAATTTTTAATTTTTTAATTTGTGTTTTGATGTGATGAGAAAGCTTTCTTCATTTTGTAATATTTTTAATGCTAACATTTAGAAGGGAAAATAAAGATTGTTAGTGAAGAAGTGAAACGAATAAAGTACAGATTTGATATCTGCTACTATGACAAACGAGATTCTGTCGTCCATCTATGCTCCCACTTAAAATCCTGCACGAAATAAACATCGTTTGACTCTGTAACATCAAGTCCTGGTAGGAAGTTGACAAGGATAACATCTGGATTTGTTAAAACAAGTTGTAATAAGGTCGGTGAATCTACGATGACTTATAATGTCACAATTAAAGTTTTGACATATACTTATATGTATATACCAGAGGTCAGCAATGAGTATTGAAAAAGATGAGTAGAATCATACTTATTTTCATATCATGGAACCGGATATTCAAAGTTTGAAGTACTCATCATATTCATACTTAACAACACTTATGATATTGTTGATTTCACTGTCCATAACTCAATATTTTCAAGAAATCAGAAAATAAGTAAGAATAAGAAATAAGTATCAGAAATAAGTATGAGTAATATAATACTCACTTTTTTGCTTGTGACTGTTTTCTTTTTTCCCAATTGCAGCAATAACTAAGACAGCAAATTTTGAGGAATGATTTAAGTCACCCGATTTGTAAATTTTTATCTAAAGTTATGAATCTGAATGAGTAGGCTTATGAATATCACAAGTATTTCGAATGGTATGAGTTTGATGTCAACGTTGTACGAGTACTTATTGCAACCAGTACTTATAAATCAGCGTTATTGTGAGTACTAATGAATCAGCATAGTTAAATTTCGATATTATCGATTCATTTATATTCAAAATTTCATGAGTGCTTATGAGAAGCGAAAAAACGATTCATTGCTAATATCTGGTATGCACGTACTTACTTATACGAATTGCATTAATAAATATGATTAAAATAAAGTTAAGAAGAGTGTTAAAATTTAAAAAATACAATTGAGTTTATACATTAATATAATATAAATCCTAATATATATTATAAATCTTTCTGTAAGTCTGTTTTTTGTTTGTTGGCTAGCAACAATCACGCCTGAACGCCGGGACTGATTTTCTAGAAATTTGGGATACAGATCGAGCTTTTGTCGGTGCAGATTATGGGCTACAAATTTTTTCAAAATTTTGACCCAAAGGGGAAAAATGGAACAAAGGGAGAGAAATGGACAAAAATTAGTACTTTTATGCATAATTACTGTATTTTATCTGCTTCATAGTTAATTTTTCACGATTTAGCTTGGTTAAGATCCCCCCTAGCTATTTGCTATTGGAGGTATTCCGTTTCTAAAGGTGGAAAGGGGCCAAAAATGGGAAAATTGAGTGCATAGTCAATCACTCCTGGACGGATTTTATTGAAATTTGGGATACAGATCGGGCTTTTGTCGGTGCGGGTTATGGGCTATAAATTTTTTCAAAATTTTGACCCAAAGGGGGAAAAAATGGCACAAAGGGAGAAAAATGGGCAAAAATTAATACTTTATGCAAAAAAGCTGTATGTTATCTGTTTTAAAGGTTTTTTTTTAATGATTTAGCTTCGTTTAATTTCCCAAATAGATATCGGAGGCGTTCCGTTTATAAAGTTGGACCAAAAGGGGGGAAAGGGGTGAAAAAGGGGCAAATTGAGTGCATTTATATTTAGGACATAGGGTATTCAAAAAACTGTTTTTTTTTTCTTTTAATTTAAAAACATTTTTAATTTTTTAAACTAATCCAAACTGTTTCACCGTAATTGTTGTACGATTTTACTATTCCAATTCTTTAAATGTCCCATAAAAATACGAGTGTATGTTTATGTTAGAAATGTTACGTTATAAGTTAAAATGCTAAAAAAAGAAAATCTTTAAAATTCATAAAAATGAAAGAAAGCACTCCTTTAAGTGACTTAATAACACAAATTGTTAAAAGTTTGTTGAATTTGAATGAACAAGTTGGCGTTGTTGTTGTTGTTGATGTTGTTGTATGAAATTATAACAGGAATTATTATACTTCATTTTTCTTTTTCTCTTTTATTATTTGGCAGGTCGCCTAAATGTCTGGTCTGATTTTGTCTGGTTTAGTAAAATGCTTATATAATTATGTATGATGCCTATAGCATTAAGAACAGTAACAACAACAACAACAGTAATACCAGTGTAATATGAGTCGCATTGCTGTATGTGTATGTATAACATATACCTTCGTCCATACAAACATACGCAAACATTTGTGCTTAAGCGGTTTTGAATCATTTAGATAAACATTTAATACAATTAAAGGCAATCAATCATCTAATCAAAATAAAATAAAAAAAAAAAATAATATTTGTGCAGCAAGTATTCAACGCACACACACACTCGCACATACACACACCACATAAACTTTGTATTCTTATGAGCAAAAATAAATTTATTTTAATTTCATTAAGTTTTTAATGATATCAAGAAAATATAACCCGTTTTTCCGGGACTAAAAACATATTTACATACATACGCATGTATCTTATGTATGTATGTATGTACTCTGTATGATCAATTGTTTCCTATTATTTTCTATTTTTTGTTCGTTCGCACAAAGTTTTCTTTAATTTGATTATACATTAAAAGCTTTCAATTAAATAACAACGACACTGTGCTGCAGTTGAAACTCCGAAAGAATCATTGAAAATTCAAAATCAATTATCGAACCTTTTTGTTACAATTTTTAATACGTAGTACAACTATGATATACAGGAGAAAACGTATATTAAAATTTTATATGTACATACATAATATACTAAGACGGGGTTTTACAATGTCCAATATGAATTTTAGCGTATAATGAATTTAGATATTTATTTATTAGATACATGTTTATGGAAATATTAAATATAACGATGCGACTGTGAAAATACATCCGAGTAACTGTCCTTCCTGTAATGTCTAGAAGGGACTATAGGCTACTTTTTATTTTAAAATTTCAAGTAGGGGAGGTGCCACGCCCACATATGCAACATTACCAATATTTAATGTCACATAACTCGTAAACTGCAACAGCTAGAGTTCTTAAATTTTGTATGGACGACTTTGATGTTTATATGAACAAAATGGTCGGATTGGCTATAAGTGGGAGTGTCACTTGCAATATATAAAATATTAAATTAGTATATCGTAAGACTGTATAACAGTTAGAGTCGTAAAATTTTGTCGAAGCCACTTTAGTGTCAATATGAACATGTTAGATAAAAATGGACTGATATGAATCTATATACAGTCAAACCCGGTTATAACGAACTCCGTGGGACCAGAAAAAATAGTTTGTTATAGGCAAATTTCGTAATAAATGTGGGTGAAGTCATAGAAGAAAATATGAAATACAAATAATTTTTTCATTTATAAAAAAAACAAAAAGTATCAGCTTATTGAAGGTGCTGAGTTATAATTTAATGCTGCCATATTAAATAAAAGTAAAGACTATTGCCACACATCAAAGTTATTTCTGAGGGTTCGTTATAAAAAAGGTAAAATATATGAAATATAATTACTGGAACCTATTTAAAGTAGTTCCTTTTAACCGAGAATTCTTTATTCTTCGTAATAAACGAAATTGTTTGTATGAAAATTGTTATTAAAACGTTGGGACTTGGAAATATGTACGTTATAATCAAGAATTCGTAATAACCGAGTTTGTTATAAACGAGTTTGGCTGTACATTTTTAAAAATGGCCGGACCGATTTTCTTCAAAGTTTAACAGTACCTTCCTGTATGTCCGAAAGGAACTATAGGATACTTTTTATTTTAAAATTTCAAGTAGGCGGGGCGCCACGCCTACATACCCAATCAATTTAATGTGGGGTATCTCATAAACTGCAAAAGCTAGATTCCTCGAATTTTGTAGGGACAACTTTGACATCTATATGAATAAAATGGGCAGACTTGCTGTAATGGGAGTCTCATCTACTATAAAAATATTAAATTAATGTATTTAAGAAAATATAACAGTTAAGAGTCCTAAAATATATTTGAATCCACTTTAGTATCAATGTTAATATTTTATACAAAATATGGGGCGTGATACTTCCCATATGATTTAAATTTAGAACTTCTTATATCTGGGAAATCATAATAGACAAAATCATCAAATTGTACACGGGCAACGCTGAAATCCCATATAAATATGACACAAAAGTTCGTTCACGTGGAAAACTATCAGATGTAGAATCTAACATGAACTACTTTGACACAGATACGAACATTTCGGGTTAGGGAAAGAATTGGACTCTATTTTTATATGAATTCTAAGACAGAAAGTAAGTACTAAACATAATATATCTGATAAACTATTGCCTGTTCATTCCAATACCTGTTTTACTATATGTTTTGTAAAAATACGCATAGACTAACATGTATAACTTAGGTACCATTAACAGTAGACACAGAGCCATTGATGACACTATACTGCCTTAATTCATTAACTACCTACATAATTTTTAAAAGGAACCAATTGTTACCTGTGGTTATATAATACAGACCAAACCTTTATGGTAACCCTAATAAAAAATATTAAATATTGGCCAAAATTTTTTATCTTGAAAATAAAAAGAATTTGATCCTATTATGGTACATTTGCCTATTACTGACTGTAAGGAGGTACTTAAATAGTATTTACAATTTTATTTTCGCAAGTCATTTGTATTCCAAATTCTAAACGAGTGATCATATTGTGATGAATTAAGAACAACAAAATGCTACCAAAAAAATCTTCGCTTTATAAATGCACCAAAAATGCAGTTAATTTAGAATCACAAAGGGCTGACGAAACTCCCGAAGAACGTGACGTTCGTCTGGGTGTGGACAGGTCTAGATCCTCCATATCTAGAGCTGCTGAGGCAGTTCAACGTGACCTCAAATAAAAAACCCACAAACAAATTAACACACGTTCATTTTTACATATATAGATAGGAGTAGCGAAGCACTTCGGCTTTTAGCTAGACTTTTTATATTTCTTGAACCCTCCAAACTTGTTTTGTTTGACAAAAACTTCTCCTTACACAAGATTGTTGATTACCCCAATATGTTCGAATTAGTGGTGTGCGCAAGACATTCCACTAGCTTACCCTTCACCGAATGCAATACTGTAGTGTACTCTTTTCTGTTGCTCTTGATTTTACGAGTGCACTGAAATGTGTATTTCTCAATTATTCAATGTACACAACAGCACTCGTTTACCTGTGAAGTAACGGAACTATGCTTTGTGTTGTAAGAGCATATTTTACTACTGAAGCTACATTTTCAGTATTGCCATACGAATATCAGTAATATAAAATAAGGTAGTAGTCTAAAAAAGGTTTTTCCCAAGAAATAAAAAGTTTAAATGGCAATGCTGGCGAGCAAACAAAGAGCAAAACATTTGGACCTTTCTTATTCATTGTTGTGAGTAGGTTACGATTTTACGTGCGCGGGTGATTTATAAGAAAAGATTAATAATTACAAAAATAGTCTATTTTGTATGAATGTTTTTGGTTTTATTATTTTTATTACTTTTTTATAATTACACTACTATATTTTTGGAAAATGAAAATAATATATATAATAATTGCGTTAAAAAACAAATAGATCCTTCGCTTTCGCCATAATCTCCAAAAAAAATTTTTCTCAGAAATAATATGTTTAAAAAAGTTACTGGCAATGTTGGCGTCGACGAAGATGTTCCGTTGCCGAAAGCAAAAAAAAGAAATGCACGTTGTGACTAGGGATACCAAACGGAATCGATTTTTAAAAATCCCGGGATTCGGGATTTTGTAAATCCCGATCCCGAAATCCCGGGATTTTCGGGATAATTCGGGATCCAAAAATCTCGAAAAATCATGAGAAAAATCGGGATTTTCTCTTAATAAAAAAAATATTTTGTTAAAAAAAATCGTTTATATTCCAATTATATCAGAATTATATGCCATTAAAAATAAAATATAAAAAAAGCAAAACAAAAAGTAACAAAAAAGCGATAAATGGACTAATTTTAAGAAAATTATTTGGATTTCAATAAAAAGATTAAAGCATCTAACATGTGATCAGATAGGCTTGAATGAATTTTTTTGTAAACATATGGTGCCGTTGAAAGTCACTTCTCGCAATCAACATTTGTTGGTAAAATAGTTCCAAGGTAGCTGTGTGCAGCTTGTAAATATTCACCCCTACCACCTCCTGATCTAAATAAATCTATTTCTTTGGACAGTTGAGTATCTGAATCAGTTACCCTATTAATTCGTTTCATAGGGCTTTATGCATTCTTCGATGGCATCAAATAACTTTTTATCAATGGAAATATGGTTTTCCTCATCTGAGAAGCTATTATCGAAGTCAAGTGATATAGAATTTTTTTTCAGGATCTTTTGTAGGGTCAAATACATATGAATTCACAATCCCGAAAATCCCGAAAAATCCCGGTACAAGATTTTAAAAATCCCGGGATTCGGGATTTTATGAATCCCGAAAATCCCGGGATTTCGAGTTTCGGGATTTCCCGATTGGCATCCCTAGTTGTGACTCTATGAAGAGTACAATATTTTTGTTGTGCTCTTCACACAACTCTCTTTTATACTGTTGTACAATGGTTCACGAGTGCAGTTGTTTTTTTGTACACTATCTTTGCTTCAAACTTATTTATATTTGCAGCTACAATCAATATTCGGTCTTGAGAAAAATGCAATAGCGTGCAATTTTATATGTCTTGTGCACACCTCTAGTATGTACAATGAAAATCTTATAAGTAAACTGAAAGCGGAAAATGTACGAATATATTTTCTTCGGTTTGAAAACTCTCAAATGAAAATGATTTGACTAATTTAAATTTATTAAATAATTCAAATTTAATGATAAATTAGAATTTCAAACATTGTTTAAGTTTCGTTAAAGAAAATCTTTAGAAATTCTTTCATATGCAATAAGCATGTATTTTAAATACATTCCATTTGAAGTAATTACTTTAAATTGAATACTTTCTTTTCGGGCAATTTTTTAAGTGGATACTTCGTTTAAACTTTATTTATACAAATAATTAAACCATCATCATCATCAATGCAATTCTATATTTACAAGAAAATAATATAATGAAAAAGAAATAAAGAGAGAAAAACTCACGAAAAATAAAAAATAAATAAAAGGAATGTGAATACAGAAAGAAAGAAAGAAAGAAAAACCATCAGCATCAGACAAACCGCATTCACATATACAAACATAACTCACTCAACTGCCTGCCAACTTTTAAACGAGAAAAAAAAAGAAAATATAAACTCTGTGAAAACAACAAAAATACAAAAGAAAACGAGGAAAAACTATATATTATTTCAAGGAGAAAAGAACAAAAAACACGAAAAAATCCCATTAAGTAAATATTTAGTATGAAAATGGTACGGAAAATACATCAACCATGATGGAAAAACACATCCATACACAAATAGATATTGTATGTACATACATATTGCAACATAAACTTACACCCATACAGTCACAACCATAGAAATTTGCAATGGTGAACAACCTAAGGAGGAAAGAGAAAACTTTTATAACGTTTCTACTTTTCTCATGTTTGTTTTTGTTTTTGCTTTATCGTTTTCTCTTGGTATTTTTACAGAAAAAGAAAAAAAATTAAAAATAAAAATAAAAAAAGAAATCTTTTAAATTCTGGCCATTCAATTAAGTCAGTCATGTTGAGTTGTGAAAACACAGACACACACACACACACACACACACTTCCATACTTTTGTAAAGTGTTACCATCTAGTAAAATTTTTATGAAGAAAATATTTAGCAAATTGTTTAGTTTTTCAAAAATTAAAATTAAAGCTACAGTTAGTTATCGTAATAATAATTTAAAAAAAAGAAATAAAAGTTCTTGGTTCTAAAATCGTATTCTTTTTGGGAAATCACAACCTAACGGACATAAAAACTATATTCACTCTTAATATAATGGTCACATCCACTTTGGTTCGGTATATTCCTCTCAAGAATGATAAACTAAAGCTTACGCCATCACGCACACAAAATTAAAACTTTCTGCACATATTGAATCAATGACGTCACGCAAATTGTGTTCCTATTGGCTAATGATAATGTAAGTTATATTTCAGGGTTGCCAACTACTTTCACGTAGTGCACACATTTTTCAGAAGAAATGTTAATTTTCACACATGAAAAAGACTTGGAAACCTTTAAAATAGTCCAACTACGTCAACTAACGGAAAATCATGCGCAAGGCGTAATCTTTAGTTTATCATTCGTGTATTCCTCTATATTGAAATCCATCCTTCCATAACTTCAGTCTACCGTTTTTAATTAAGATAATGCATTTTCAGAATGTCTTCACTTATTTAATGTTTTTTAATTAAATTTTGCAATTAAGAATACTTAAACTTGAAAAAATGATGAAAAAAGAAAAGAACCATATCTTCCAAGTTTACCCGTTCAGAACGCATAACATGTGAGTTTAAAATATATGTTTATGAATGCCATTTTAAAGGCTCATCTGTCCCCTGTTAAAAAACTTTGGATTTTGAAAATTGTTAAAAAATATTTGGATAATCAAAAAAAAAACAGTTTTTGTCAAATAAATCAAGTTTGGAGGGTTCAAGATAGTTTTTGAGTTCTGCTCAACAAAACTCACAACTCACACTATATCATTAGTTAATTTTGGCGCATCGCTGCAGTTGGCACAGATGGCATATTTTTGACTGTTTAATATTGAACTTTACCAAAAAATTATGACTACAAAAAACATCGCCGCGGCTGTTTTGAGCTGCAAATCTAGGTTTACCCTGGTGTTAGGTTTGCAGCATTTTGATCAAATTCTTTTTTAATTTTTATTTAAATGTGAAATGGCTTATCGTATCAACTTATAACGTCAGCTCAGATATTTTTTTTTATATTTTAATGTAAGAGCACTTGTTATAATGTAAAAATTATTCTTGCTCATAATAGACCAGAATATTGGATGACCAAAACTTGAATAAAACAAACCAAATTATTATAATAACCGCTTCACGTACACAAAAGATCAGAAATGTTTTGTATACCGATAAACCCAAGCAAGAATTACAAAGTGTTTACCTAAGCTTTGAAACATTTATTTTAACCTAACAGCAGGATTAAAATTTTTATGGAAAGATCAGATTGATTGATTGATTGCTAATCGTGACATCTGACATTAATGTGTTGTCATTGATTTGTACCCAAAACAAAAATCTCAAGTGAAGGAACTATTTTATTTCAAACTGGCAATACTACTTTAAGAAATCTGTGTGAGTGTTAGTATATAAGAGTATAACAAACTATCATTCATACAAATTCAAAAATGAAATCAAACAATCAAACTACAATACATTTAAACGAAATAAGTAGAAAACACAGAACTGTTTCCAACAAAAAACAACGATAACAACACTGGCAACAACTTCAGCAACATTGTTTGTGCGAGAATGAAAATATCCTCCGCTTTTCAAATTAGTAAAAAACTTGTACTGAATGGAATAGAAAAAGCAAACATTTTTTTTTGTTTTTTGTATTTTTGGCCAAAAAGGAAATTGTGTAAATAAATACACTGGAATAGGAAAAATTTTCTCTTACCTTTTTGGTTTACAAATTTGTTTAATTTTCTTTTTCTATTTTCTATTTTTATTACGCTATTAATTTCATACGCTGTCACTTACATATACAAGTACATGAGGCTGAGTCTGAGTCTGATGTCGGATACTTTTCCAATTAGTTTTTCTCGTCTACGATTTTATGTTTTCTTTTTTTTTTTTTGTGTCTCTTTCCTACTTTAAGAAAAATTCTTACTTAAAGCGTAATTACTGACAGGTTTTGCAAAACACTAGCCAGCTAACGAGCCAAACCAGACCTCACCTAACCACAGCAAAGCCGTTATTTGAAACATGGGAAACTGAACGAATACCATAGAGAAACACAAAAACGTATAAATGTGTGTGTAAACCTATAAATGTGTTGTATACCCATAAATGTTGTATAAACATTAAATGCAACTATGTATGTGTCCGCTATTATTATATGTTTTTCCAATTTGTTAATGTGTCTCACTACTCTCTGTACACTTCTCTTTCACTCTTGGTGTTTCAGAAGAAAATGAAGTTCATCTTTAACACAAAGAATAATTCAGACAGTATAGCTACTACGTAGATAAACTCGACATTACAGTAACTCATTTTCATGCTCTGATCAAATATTACTTTTCCAATCCCAGTACAATCATAATCAGTTCTATGAAGTGTTTTAAATATTTTCCAGACTAAAATCCTGATAGACCTTTATATGTCAGGCAATCTGACCAATGATGATTTATTTTTAAATAGGAATATTAAAATACAAATCGAAATCAGAGCTACTCAAAACTTCTAAATTTATGTACAATATTGTATACTTTTTCGTAATAAACTTTTATTGTTAGAAATCACTGTTAAATTTTTGCTAGTGTAACAGGATTTTATTATTTGTTTACTTTATTGCTTCTTTCTCTTTTAATTTATTAATTTTCAGGAAAAAGTAAGAAAAGACGAAATTTAGTTGAAAAAATTAATAGAGAAACGTTTTTATAAAACCGTGTTTAAAATAAATATTATGAATTCATCATGAAATAAATACAAAAATAACTTTTATTTCTGCTCGAAAAAATAAAAGTCAAAAAATAACTTGTATTTTTTTTTTCTAAAAAATAAAAATCAGGTTTTTAAAAAGCATCCCATTTTATAAAAATTTGCTCAAAAACAATCAAAATGGTATACTTGGTTCTGTTCTCCGATTTCCTTGCTTTTTTTTAATCCAAAATTCAAAAATAACAGTTATTTTCGGTCCCTCCAGTAACAAGCAGTACTATAAGAAACAATCTCCTAGAGGCTGGGCTTAAGGCTCAAAGTCCAAGGTCAGTGCCTCTTTTAAGTAAAAAAAAAAAAAAAAAAAAATACACAAAAAAGGTTACAGTTTGCCAGACAACAACAAAGTCGCAAAAATTGGACCAACGTGCTGTGGTCTGATGAGACCAAGATAAACTTGTTCGGGATCAGACAATAAAGAGTTTGATCCAAAATACACAAAAAAAAATGCAGTCGAATATGGTGGAGTGTCCCTAATGATATGAGGATATTTTTCAGCGTCTGGCAATGATCCAATTTTCTGGGTACAGAAGAAAATGACAGCAGTAGATTACTTAGATATACAAAATGCTGTCATTTAACATTGAAGTGGGAGTTTATGCAAGAAGTGTAAAATTCTACTTTCAGGAAAATCAAGTCTCCGTTATGTAATGGCCATTATAATCACTTAAATCCCATTAAATATCTATGGGGAGTCCTTAAGAATAAGATTGATCTGTTTAAATCTAAAAATAAACATCAAATGTGAAGCAATATTCAGCAAACTTGGTATTTCATTTCTCTAGACATTTGTGCTAATCTTGTTGGTTCAATGATAGGTGGTGTCAAGAAGTTATTAAAATGAAAGGAGCCTCAACGAAATATTAATATAGTATTTTTTCCAGGCTTATATTAAAATTATACAAATATTTCAAGAAGAAACCATAATTAATAATGGGGATAGCTTATTATATACCTTTAGTTAATGCATATACTTTTTTACTTACTTAAAGATAAATAAAAATTGTATGCGTTTCTATTATTTTTCCAACACTGTAAATGTTCTGTCTTTTTTCATTTAATTTCATTTTATTGCATTCCAACGAGACATTACTGGCTAGACATGACACAGTAGTGCAGTTATTAACGTCGATCTCTCTCAGTATTATAACCACCGTAGATTGGGAAAGGAAAACCATGATAATGATGACGATGTTTGTTACCTTGTAACTTGTTTTCCAAACTGCAACTTTTTCTATTTCTTTTTCTTTCTATAAGTAGTGTAAAATATTTATTTGCTGTTGTTAAAGAATAATTATCCAAAAGATAATGATTTGGGATGAGATGTTATTAAATAAAAAAAAATTGTATTTCTTGAGTTTATTTTCTAAAACTTTAGCAAATAATATGAATGCACAACCTAAACCGTAATACCACCAATGTTTAGACAAATTGAGCAACCAAACAGGAACAACACTGTTCCGTTTTATGTTATGCACATAAAAATATATCGAAACTAGCTATCAATGTTGAAAATAGCAAAATAAAATGATGTATTCTTTGGTTCTTCATTAATATAATGAACTTAATGGACTATTATCCATATGTAATCAGTGTTAGATAAACAAAGTTTGTTGCATGAAATTAGCGATAATTTAGCCTATCAACCTGTTGATGACCTACAAATAAATAAATTGATTTAGCGACGAAAATATAGAATTAATTGAAAACATTCAAGTGGAGAAGAATATAGTAGATGAAGAATAATGATTGCCTTCAAAAGCCGAATACTTAATAAATGTAACAAATTTTTTTTCACTTATGCATTGTGTTACGAAAATGGAAATGGTGTACCATCGTTTAACGTTAAAACTTGTTTGTCGTTTTAAAGCTCACACAAACATATACAATAAACTTGTTACAAGTAAACCAACAAGATCAGTATGGGAGAAAAGTTCAAGAAAGTTCGTCAAACTGTTTACGTGGGCATATAAAAAGGCAAGACAAAGCTGAGACCCAACAGTAGTAGTAAAAATTCAGTCAGTTTTGCGTGATAAAGCGTTGCGTGTGAAGAAAACACTTGTTGCTTGAAAATATGCGTTGTTATTGTTTACGAAATAGTGGAAAGAAGAATAACGAACAAGGAAATGTATGGGACATTTGCACTAACAAAAATGAAATTTGTATTAGGTTTTGTTCATATTTCCTTCAACGAAATACAATTCACCTCCGACAGCAGCTAAATAAGGGAGACCACTACGAAACCTTGATCTGTTTGACAGCAGAACGCAAGTGCTTCGTATTCATGATCCATGATCTGGTGTACTGATGTACCTTTAACAAACTGGATGTTTGTCAGTCCCTGTAAAAGATCCTGCCAAAGTATACATACGCTATATTTTCATCCGAAAACAAAAAAGTTCTCACTGCTAAAAATGATTTTTCGATAAAAAATAAGGTTAGGTCTCAACTGCTCCAGTGCGAACAGAGCCAAAGAGGTTGAATAAGAGACAACTAATTTATCAGATGTACCTTCAACAAATGTGGTTAATTCAATATAGGACCGGAGGTATCAGGGGCATAAGAATAATACTATATAGCGGTCAGGCCACCATTCGAACAGTCGGCTCTTATGAGGTAAACTCTAAGATCGACTGGAATCCAGGTCATGGAGCAATTCGCAATACGAATCAAACAGATGATCCTACGAGGAGACAAGTTTCTCCAACACTGATATAGTCAGAACAGATGATCTTACGAGGAGACAAGTTTCTCCAATGTTGATATAGTCAGAATCTTTTTAGAGAATGGGGAATGGGGAGATATTTAAAAAAATATACTCTGTGAAAAGAAAGATGAAGCAAGGCAAACGGTTTTCTAAAGACTAATGGATTTGAGATAATTAAAAATTTTTTTTTATAATTACATTGAGAAGATACATCGGGCTATCCAGGAGATTGCAAATATTTTTGATCAGAAATCTATAATATATTTCCGTTTATCTCACAACAATGAGCACAACAATGTTTTAGAATTAGAAAGATTTATCCCGACGCCTCAATTACGACTTGATCCTAGTGTGTCATACGGCCATAAAAGCCATTCTTTCTGAGAATTGGGCGAATTTTATTGACATTATTTGCATAAAAGGGCTATTATGCCCGAAAACGACTGCAATTTACAACTTCCGTCTTGTGTTTTGGGAGTGGGAAATGCCCGCACATCGAACATATCAGTAGGATAAAGATCCTAAGCATAATTTGAAGTTAGTCAAAGTTTGGTTTGGGCGATTAAATGTAATTCTCAAGTTCAATGAAGTTCGTAATTATTTCTCTTCTGGTTCGGCTTAGGGATTATTTCTTCTCAAATTGTCTTTGTTTGCAAATATTTTAAGAAATGAATGAAACTCGTTAATAAATTCGATAACAACAATGAATGTCAACAACATTTATGATAAAAGAAAACATAAGTAAATGAATTACTGTGCATGTTAAGAAATGTATTGAAGTTTATTTTGTTGTTATTACTGATATCGTTATGAGATGTTGAGGAGCAGATGCAGTAATATGTACTGACAATATACAGTGCCGGTTAATAGGATAGCACCAGTTACAATAATCTGTTTCGAAAGCCGTAAAATTTTTACAAGTTTGTTGTTATTTTTTTCTCAGTATAAAAAACAGTTAAATATTTTGTGTTCTCTTAGAGAGCGCGTATTTTTTCTTAAATTTTGTAATCGTTGTTTAGTAATGACCGATCATTTATTTACACTTTGCTCATGCAGTCAATTTAATAGCACCAGTTAATTTAAATTAGGTAAAAAAAAGTATCAACGAGAAGAAATCACAATTGAAAAGAACAGAATTACAATTGTTGCTGTATTTTATGGAGGATTATTCAATACTTTTGTTAAAATTGCATAGCAATGGGTCGCGAAAAGCATTGTAGGGTAGCAAAACGTGTCATCCGAGGGGAAATAGTACACCGAAATCTGAAAATTGCTGGACTGTTCTGACAAAATGATAATAAATTCCATGAGATATGAACTAAAAAAGCTGAATCCCTTGATAGGAAACAAATTTTGTATTTTTTATTGTTAAAACGTTTAGTTCGAAGGACTAAAAGCAATCCGTTTATACCAGCTACGGAACTCAGAAAAGAGTCAGATGTGCTGGAAGCGTGGAAATTATCGGCTTAGGCTACGGGAGAACAATCTTACCGCTTGTAGTCCTCAAAACGTGCCGCTCCTTTCCTCTAAGCATGTTGCAAGCACATGTAAATTTACCCAAGAAAAAGTGGAGGAACGTGCTATGAACAGATGACTCCAAAATTGTTCTTTTTGGTGGCGAATGTTCCAAATCTTTTGTTCTCAAGCCACCTAATAGTGAATACAAGCCCCAGTTCACAGTAAAACCTATCAAACATGGTGGGTGCAGTATTATAGTATTGGGGTGTTTTTCATGTCAAGGTGTACATTGGATAGAAACCACCGTGGATGCATTGGTCTATAGTTAAAATCCTTGATGAATTACTGATATCGTATGTAGATATTCCAGCAAGATAATGACCCAAAACACACCAGCAAAAAGGCAAAAAAAGTGGTTAAGCGAGAACTCAATCAGTGTGATGGAGTGCCCTGCACAATGCCCGAATTTGAACCCCAACGAATATCGGTGGACGGACATAAAGAAAGGAGTATCTGCGATAAAACCAAATAGTATTGAAGACCTTTCGAAAGACGTGCAGAAAATTTGTGTTGAAAGATGTCAACATTTGGTCGATTCGGTGGGAAGGCGTTGCCCAACTGTAATAGCGAATAAGGGACACGAACAAAATACTAAAAAAATGTTTAATTAATCTACAAGATATGCCTGTAAAATATTCTAATTTTGTTTGTTTTATTTTTAGTAACACAACTAATTGCAAAAAGTTACTCGATGAGCTATTATTTTGACTGAGCATTTTTGAAGTTTATTTTTTTTTATTAATTAGTGACAAAAGCTTAATCTATTGAAAGAAAGAAATTTATTTTTTTATGATAATAAACCACGAACATAAAAGATTTTTTATTGAGTTTTGAATTAAATTGGACTAGCATTTAGTAGATGTGAATGGATTTAATAAAAATTTGAACTTGGTGCTATTATTTTGACCTCAGCTGTATATTTATGTGTTATTCGTTATTTTTTCACATACATACGTATCTATTTGGATTTAAATACTATTACATACACTTGTAAGGTCATAATAACCTCTATTATTGAGATTTCTTAAAATTAAAAAAATTAATTTAATTCCAAGAACTATATCCATAGAATTTAAAATCATAATACCAAACGAGAAAAATTCGTAGAATTGATTTTTTTTTCTTATTATATGTATGCAAACAAAGAATATTAATTTTTGTAAAAATTCTATTAATCGGAATTTAGTAAAAATTGACTAACGGACTATGCATTTAATCCTTTTAAATGTATAATACTTTCGAAAATCAAAAGATCATTTGTTATACGTGAATTGGGTATTTTTGGGGAAATAAAATTGACTTTATCAAATCTGTCTTTAAACTGGGCATTGTATTGTAATGGCATATTACTGTGGTCATAAGTGGTCACATAAGTGCCGTTGTTGGTAAAATTTATAGTATGTTTAGAATCTTAGGGACTGTCGTAACAACATTCGTATGTAATTTGCTAAACATATTTAATGCCTGTACTTTTATATTGGAGTGAAATTTTCGCTAACTGCAATTGAAAGGACAACCGAACAGTTGATTTAACCGCAGATCGAACCTTAAAAACTTCAGAATCCTAGCTTATGTACCACTTTTGATACATACTTGTAGAGCATGGAATTTTCGCAATTTATCATTGATTTTGTTAAAAAATTAAAATGTTTTTATATATTTAAATTCATTTTAATAAAACTATTTTATATTATTACATTTTATTATCACTTTTATAAAATTTATGCCAAAACTTTTGACTTGCATTGCAGCATGGTTTTTTACGTAAAAATTAAACGTTTCATGTTAGCTTTACGGAGCGTAAAGAAAGGATTACCGTCAATCAAATTGAAATCAATCGCAATCAAAGCGGAAAATGTCAAAAACTTATAAAAGCCTCCGCTGGTAAAGTACCCACAATTTATGAACAAAAATCATAACCGACAAAATTTCCAGCGAGTATTGAAAGGTTAGTAGACAATGAGTAGCTTTAGTATCAATATAGCCTCCTTGACGTAGGAGATGCTGAGGATACAATCCACATTGTGTCATGCGATGATTGCCAGCCTAAGAACCAAAGGCAAACATAATCCGTCAACATGAAAAGGAAATAGAATTCATCCTTCGTGAAAAAGGAGAAATCATCACAAAATTTCCGGTTATAGTCAATGGGAGTTCACCTGATTCCAATTGAAATCGATTTCGGCGTTTCCAGACACTGAATTTAAGTTGAGTCTTCACGGGTTCTGTCTTCTATATTGTAATCATTATGGCATTCTATCTCCAACAGCAAGTGTAAGGACGTGTAATATTATTAATTGGTGTGTGTGTTGGCTTATTAGACGTAAAGCCCGAGTACAAATACCAGAGGTCAGACTTGACAACGAAAATATGGAAATTCATCGACTTCTTCTTAGCAGAGTTCTGACAAAAACTCTGAAAGTAAATAAAATTGCAATGAAAAAGCTTCTCAAAAATCTGTCACTTTAAGTCGACTTTAAACTGTAGGTCCCGGCACTCATGTATAAGATTTACGCACACAACATAAGTGGTGTGTGAAGTTAGGTCGTAATCCTGACTGGAGGGTTGTAATGACCAATTAGGTATGTAAAATTAAAAAAAAAAAACCAAAGAGCTCTTTGCACAGAAAATAACTACATCCAACTTTTGTGACGATAGAAACAGTAGACCATAATCCATTCGCAGATTAGAATTAAAAAAGCTACTCAGGACATGTGAAAAGATAGGTATCTGAAGAAGAAAGAGGTCGAAGAGAATGGCAAAAATCCCCTAAAACAAAAATTCGATATGTGGACCCATAAAAAATGACTTCTCTTATAAAATATTAGGAAAGTTTTGATGTTGGTCCAGAGAAAAATTCAAATTGTTTAAGGCGTACGACTAGGAACTTTAAAAGCCCTGTTTTGTTTAAACCACCTTTACTAACCGCTACTAATACCTGGGCGAGAAATAATATTGGGAAATGTAGTTTATTTGTTAATAACCTGAGAACAGTCTTCGCTCCGAATTTGTGCAACGACACTTTGACGAGTTTTGTCAGTTATTGCTGCTTTACCTCCAATATCTCTAAATTATGTTAGATGCAGAAAACTATTGCGGGATTCAATATGAAGAAAGGTTCTGGTAAACACATAATCAGTAATATTATATATAGTAGAGAAAAATAGGTTTTTATTTATTGTAAGAGATGAAAACAATGCACAAAAAAAAAGTTTGCCATAATACTGCCAACTCCTGTCTATAATAATTTCATAATCTGCCTCCAGCTATTGGGTTTAATGAACGAACAAAAAAAAAAATAAAATAAAGAATAATAAAAAAACATTACCAGACGACTAAATGAAATTTAAAAAAATCTCAATTCCTCTTGTCGACGAATAAACATCTGCAAGCCAGATTCACGTTGTAACCCAGCAAACAATTTTTCCAATATTGATGATACCAGAATAATCGATAAATGAGTTCATTGCATCTACACTTCATTGTTTACTTTTTAGTCAATTTTATGGCATTTCATTTCTTTTCTTATAATAATGATATTACAATGCAATTTTTGTAAACTTTCCAAATAAATAACAGAATAACATATCAGGAAATTAAACTCAGATTAGCACTCTCGTTTATGTAGATTATAAGATAGAAGTACAATCTTGAGAGAATTGTTGTCCTGATGCTAATGTTGATCAGGGAGATTTTTCGAAGTTTTTCATTTTATTATTATTATTTCATTTTCATCAAAAAAGTTTTAAAAATTGGCGCCTTAGGTTAAGTTAGATCGAAGTGGTAGCTTGGATATCACAAAGCTCACTTGAGCGCACATAGCGGTTCGTTGTGATGCCATAGTCCCTGTACTGACCGAGTTCCACCAAAATCAGGGAGAAGGAAGAAACTGGTCATCGCAAGGACTCACTCCACAACAAAAGCACCACTATCCCGCGCTGGAAAACCATCCAGAAAGTTTGATAAACGAAGCTATATCCTTGATATCAATAGATGATAGCTCCGTCAAGCTGGCAAGGAATTGGTAGCCAAATAAGCTGTATCTATACCTAACAAGAGACGGGCACTGATAACGAAAGTGAACAGCAGCCTCGTCTTCCTCAGCGGGGTCTCACTCTTTCCGCGTGTCTACCCACGACGCAATGACCCGTAAGTACGGCCACTGTAGTCGAGATGACGTCACGACCAAGACCAAGTAATTGGTTGATACGCCTTCTGTCTATTAAGGGCCAGGTGAGACTAGCGGGTCCAGGATCTATGACTCATTGATCCAGAATAGGTTGGCGTCCCGAAGAAATTTTCACACAATATCCAACTTGGCCTCAGCAAGTGGCACGTCCAATTCAGTAGAAGAGGATTTCCGGAAGGAGCACACCAGCTCTGGCGAGCATGTCGGCCCTACAATTTCCCGGAATGTCACTGTGCCCTCGTAGCCACACCAAAGAGACACTGGTGAAGTGCCCAGAAAGAAGGTCCCGATAGAGATCTTATCGCAGCCTGACTATCAGAAAAGTCCGGGACGCAGTTGAAAGGAGCACCGTTGACGAGAAACCATGGGGCGGCGCGGTAAATTGCCATCACCTTCGCCTGATACACGCTGCAGTAGTCCGGCAGACGGGGAGAAATGTTCAGGACCAATTGCCTCCCTAACATTTACCGCATTTTCCAATAAATTTATCGAAAAAGAAGCACTAAAATAAATACAATACATAGGACCATTATTACAACTTGCCGTTAACTAAAGGAAGGATTTTATTTCATTATTATAAATGAACATTATGGTACAAGTAAGCGTTAAGCTAAAGGGGGATCAGCCTGCCGGTAACTTTTAAAGTAAAGTTTATGTTTGAACTTGCCATATTATATATTATTTTCAATATGGCAACTTAAAATATAAACAAAATGAGCATATATATTTAAAGCCAAAGAATGAGTTTTGCCTCACCCTTTATTAAGCTCTGATTCAAATCCCATAGAACATTTGTCAACTCATATGAAAATGAAATTATCAATGTTACTAACAGGCAAGACATACTAAAAATCGCCATACAACGTACCAAGAACTAAAATATTTGAATTTGTAGTAACCATATTCATTTCATTTCGATGCAATTTTTTTCCAAATTATTTTGAAGTGGTTAGTGTACGAATTTCTTTCTGCTCGCTCTGATCTCAGTGTATTTTCAGCATCTGGTAGAAAGAGACAAAAAGTCTCAATATTGTTATTAATATTGCGCTTTATACTATGCTCAAATATGTGCTTTTATTAAGTCAATATTCGGTTAATTGCGTAAAATATTTTAACTGTTCAGACATAATAATATATGAAATTCTGTTTACTCAATATTCATTTGGCAGCTAGTAACCCTTAAGTCTGGGGTATTGACCTACTTTTTCACACCACTTATGTTGTGTGTATTAATTTTATACAGAAGTGACGGGAACTACAGTTTAAATTCGATTCCGAAGGACAGATTTTTTTGAGAAACTTTTCATGGCAATTCTATTTTTACTCTCAGAGTTTTTGCCAGAAATCTGCTAAGAGGAAATCATCAAAGATCGTCAGGGCACGAACCCTGGTTTTACGTCTAATTAGCCAGCATACTACCTAACATACTATGATGTTTTTATTTTGGTCCAGAAAATTATTGTCGTTTGTTAATTTATAAGTGTTTGTCGTTGTTGACATTTGGGTTATCAAATATTAACAGAAAGTGTTCGGTTAATTGTAATATGCTCACGAAACACACTTATGATAATACTGCATTTTAAATTTTCCACAATATTGTAACTTATATTAAATATTGTGTTCAATAATGCCGTTTATTGCGATTTATGCGATAAAGGTGCATATCTGAACCACAATGTAATCTGAACACCGTATTAGGCATATACACGTTAATTGGCGGTTGACAGTTCTTTTTGCAAGTAATCCCAAAAAAAGTTGTTTTTTAGAGAAAGAATTGTTTATTTGAGAATGTCAAATACGCGCCATTATAATTTTTCAGTGGTTTTAATACAAAGTTGAGACACTTTCTTTATTGCTCCGTATAAGTCGCTAGCTCTGTGAGTACCGACTATACTTCAATATGAATTCGTGTGTGCAATTGAGCTTGTCTCACCTTGCACTCTTTTTTTACTACCAAGATACCTAGAGAAATTAACTAAGCGCGTGGTTTCCATTGGTGACCTCAAAGCTGCATCGGTATCCAGTTACCGAGTGTTAGCCGTAACATTTTATTTTGCCTGCGAGTCTATTCACCATGACATGTTGGGGCTGTTTCTTAAATTATATTAACTGCGCACAGTTGCCAGGGTTTGCTTCCCAAACACACTCTATTCTGTTACGAAAATATAGCGAAGAGCCGAGTTATATTCACGAAGTCAATATATGGTCTGTCTGATTCATTTCTTAAAACAGAGTATATAACTAATGTGTATAACTGTATCGGAATTAAAACTTAACACGGCATCAGATGAGCGCTTTTTTAAAATTCCTCACCTCTTGATCATGACAAATTTTGGATCTTACCAAATAATATTGCACTTCTTTGGTGCGGCACTTTTATAAGCTTCAGATCATTTGCTTTGATTGCGCTGTTCTTGATACTCCTATCTAGCAGTATCCTAACCTTTCAAATTCTAAATAAAATCCTGGTATTCCTGCGAAAAGTAATCAACAGGTAATCAAATTAACTATAGATCGAGCCTTAAAAAATTTCGTAATTCAATAATTGTTATAATTTTACTCTTTTTTATTTTATTAAGAAATGGAGGTTCGCCCAAAAACGTCTGCTCCTTCTTTTTATCAATTCTTTGTTTCACTAATCATGTTTTTAAGTTGGCATTTATCTCTGCGCACAAGTATTGCGAATAAATTTGAGTCCGAATACAATGTTCAGACATTCACTTTTTTGGTCAATATTCGGTTTATTGAGCACAATATTTTAAGCGTTCATGCATTGCTTATTCAACATTCACTTGACAGCTGGTAAACAGAACAGTTGATTTTTAAGTGATCAGAAAATTGTAATATGCCCATTGAATGACAATGCTTTATTATCTTTTACTTCAATATTATAACAATTTGCGTATTTATTGCGCAATAATTGAACTTTTAATTAAATATTGAGCTCAATAATGTCGTTTATTGCGATTTACGCAATAAAAGTGTATATCTGAACATAGTATGATTCCGACTTTTCCTCACTAGGTGGAGCTTCCTAAGGAGTTCACATATAATGAGATCTGTATTGGCTGCCAATTTTTAATACCATGATGAAACAAGTACGCCGGACTTAAGCAAGTTTAATCAGTACACCGTGCAAAAAATTGGAAGTATGAGAACTTTTTGATAATAATCAATATGCACCAATTTTCAGACCAGAAATTATTAGTATAACGGCACAATAAATTATTTACATAATGTTACTTCATTTCAATTTTTTCCAAGAAGGATAAATTTGATCAATAAATCTACCAATTTGTTCTCTGCATCAAACTTATTTCGTTTCTTATTCTACTATTTAACACACACGAACCTTTGTGATAAGACAGTCGTAGAAAAATCTACTTAAAATAAAATAAAAAAATCAAGTGTTGATCAAACAAACGATCTATAGTCGTTGATGTTTAACAAATATTGTCGTTGATTAGGTCGGGTATAGCAACAATAATACTATTAGATTGATTGAAAGGCTTTTTTTTAATATTATTGTTGCATGTTTTCTTATTTCAGGTTGCAACATGTGTATACCCCCAGTGTAGAGGTTAATATACGTTCAAGATTTTATAAAAAAAAAACAAAAATACCCAAGAAACGTAGAAAAAGGAATACTTGCAAGCATTTCTATGCACAACTCTCTATGTACACAGCGGCAATAAATACAAATCCACATAAATTCTGGAGCAACAACAAATAAAACCTACACCAACAAACAGCGTTGCCAGAAAGATAATTTTATTATATCACGGATGTAGCTTTTATTATCTGTTACGGTACGATTGTTTAAATTATATTTTGATTTTTTCTAACATCGATCTCATAGATAACGCAAAATCTATTGAAAGTAATTTACAGGACATTAATGCACTCTGTATATTGTTTTCGTTATAAAATTTCCGAAACACATTCTCTGAAATAGTGCCTATGCATAGTTGCCAGATAATTGAAGCATCAAATCGTCATATATATGAGAAAAAATCGTCAAAGCCGTTCATTGAAATCATAAAAAAATCGTCAGAAAAAATGAATAAAAAAAAAAATCGAAGGGTTTTAAAAACAAAAAAAATATACAGTTAATGTTAAGCAGCGATAATAATATATCATCGATACGTATATGTGGTGTAAATATTAGGGAGTCAGAAGATCTTGACGTTATGGGCATGAAAATTCAGTGTGATGTTCGGTATAATTGAGACATCTTTCAGTGCCTTGGTTTCTTAAGACGGTGCAATAAATTCTTCACATCACCTGATCTACTTACCATTTATAACGGATCGAGAATGGAAACCTAGTGTCCATAAACTAGTTCCAAACATAATGCCATCTCCTGAGTGTTGGTCGTATGAAGATAAAAAAAATATTGACCCTTGCTTTTGTTCTTCTGATGGTAATATTAGAAGCTATAATCGAATTTTTAAAATTGTCTGCAACGGCAAATGATAATTTATGCTCAACTACGATATTTTTTAGGTGTTGTAATTTTTTGGCTTTAAGGGATTACAGAAAAATCATCACAGGTATTCGAAAATAACTTAAAAGTATAATACTGTACTCCTTGTTAGTACTAACATTTATTTCTGATTGTAAAATTTGCAAAGCAAATACAAAGCTTAAAATGACTCTTAATGTGCTAAAGTAAAGAACATTATGTAAATTTTGAATTGCTAAAAAACGTCAAAATAAGGACATAAATCATCATGTCGTCAAAATTATACTTTTGGACCACAAAATCGTCAAATATGGCAGCTATGTGCCTATGCCTTCAAATTTTAGATAATTGTATAAAACCAGTTTATGTTCAAACAAATTTCAATAATTAATTAAATTTTGAAAATAAAAATTTGGGGAGGTATATTTATAAGTGTTAATAAAACAAAGAATTTCTAGTTGAAACTCAACTTCAAAAAAATTGTACTTGTTAAAAACTACGCACCTTCAACACAGCTTTAATTAGATCCCATTTTAAAGATTGAGATTTAAAGTGTTTTTATGTCTACACCCTTTGACAGTTATAAATAAAAAGTACAATTTTAAACTGGTTTAATACAAAACGTTCAAAAATTGATGAATGAAAACGACATATATTCTGACAACTTTGCCAAAAAAAGTAATTGTCAAGGATTCTTGGTAAAAAAAAAATGATATCCAAATAATTTAAAAAACGAATATGGTACTCTAGTTAATAATATAAATTATAAAAATTCTTTTATCTAATCATGCGTTTCTTCTCAGAACTCTGGCAACACTACCGATAATAAACAAGCAAACCGCACATAAAAAAGTGTGAGCATTTTAATAGTGAAAAAAAGAGCGAAAAAATATTATCAAAACAGAATTGAAAAGAAACGCAAAAAAAGAACAACAACAAAAAAAATATAAAAACAAAATAAACATAAAAAGCGAACGAAAAGCCAACGAACGCAAGTCCAGAAACATATACGCAAACATATACAATTGCATACTCCAAACGATAAGCAAAAACAAGAATAACAACTACAAATAGAAAACAGAGTGTAAACGAATCAATTTCTTTGGGAGCAGACAAGAACAGAAAAAAAACAAATCAGTTGCTCTATTTGAGAGACAGACGCTAACAACCACCATCCAGTGTTGTCAACTCCCTAAATTAATATGAAAAAATTACTCATTGTAAATGTCGTTCTTTTAAATATGTATTTAGGAGTACATATTTAAAAATTATTATTTAATTAATTTCAATATTAAACTTTCAATTTTCGAACTAAAGATACGATAGAGTTTAATAATTTTGTAAAAGTTAATAAAAATAATTAAAGGACTGAAAATATTACTTAAGATGTAAATAATAATAAAATTACATACATACATAATTGGCCATTACAACTCTTCAGTCAGGATTACGACCTAGCTTCTCACACCACTTATGTTGTGTGGGTTAAATTTATACATGAGTGGCGGGACCTACAGTTTAAAGTCGACTCCGAACGACAGATTTTTGAGAAGCTTTTCATGGCAATTTTTACTCTCAGAGTCTTTGCCAGAAATCTGCTGAGAGGAAGTCGCCGAAGAAATATTTTTCGTTTTGATGTCTGACCTGGGATAAAATTACCAAAGTGTAAAAATTACTTGGTACAATTTTTAAAAGAATTTTTAAAACCTTTCAAGTTTGTCATCACTTATAAAGGCATTCGGCTTAAATTCTAAAGAAAGTATGCAGCCCGATAGAGGTCACTTATGTATGGGCTACCACAATAGTAGCACGAATAAAATTCCGCATTAAATTTCTCTCTTTTTTCTTCTCTCCTGTTATGAATAAAAATTCCGCGTGAAATTTTTTACTTATGGTTTTTCTCTGTTTTAATCCCATTTTTTATCAACCGTGTAAAAGCGAAAAATATGTATTTTCAAAGTTTATTAGTTTTCCTCAAAATAGAATTCCCTTATAAAACACAAGGAAATTTCCTTAAAAGTGTATGAAAGTATATTTTTTACAACTAAAATTAAATAAATTAAAAATATTTTAATTTTCCTGTAGGTCTAGAACAACTAATAAAAGTCTAGTTCAAAACTATGTTCAGACATGCACTTATATTGAGAAAAACGCAATAAACGGCATTATTGATCTCAATATTTCATATAAAATTTCAAGTAATTATTGGTCATAAATTGTTATAATATTGATTAAAACTTCAAATACAACACTGTCATAAGTACGTTCAGTGAGGATATTACATTTTTCCGAACACTTTCTATTGATATTTGACAACTCAAATATAAGCAACGACAATGCCATAAGCAAAAGCTTCCTTTTCTGCTAGCTGTCCAATATTATCAAATTTTTATTTCTCATCCTTCTGAGGAAAGTCACTTTGGAGTCACAAGTAGTCCCTATTAACCGCAACAGCTCAGCGTTTCGGTTAATCATTAGCAATACCTTTTCTAATGGTAAATTTTTTTTCCATTTTTTATACAAAATTTTTTTGGCACTTATTTCCGCGATTAAATTAAAAGCAATGTTGTTGAAGCAATCAGCTGTTTTGTTTACCAGATGTCAAATAAATTTTCGTATGTGTGAACGCTAAAAATATTGTTCTCAATAAATCGAATATTGATTTAATAAAAGTGCATGTCTGAACATAGTATAACATTTGATCACATTAATGGAAGCCAATCCGTCAGCACTTTGCTGAAGACAAATTGATGTCTTTTAATACACCACTTTCTGGTACCCACTTTCTGTTAAAAAAAAAACATTAGCCCGCACTTGTGTTTTTTTTTTTTTGTTGACTGTGAATTGATAAAATTTCTAGTAAATACCAAAAGACGGGATTACATTTTCGAAAAAAACGTTTTCGTGAGAAAGAAATTCCTTAAGCATATTCGTGATTGGACTGGTTAAATGTTTGTGTTAAAGATAGCACCTAGTGCCGTGTGAATTTAATATGTAATGAAAGCGTATGTATATATATAATAGATATATTGAAGGAGATCTTCTTATTTTTACACCTATTGTCTGCTCGAATAACTAACTTAGAGATAAAGTTATAGACTGATAATGAACCGAGAATAATCAGTCAATCATATTGTTCAACGAATGCTACAGCAAAATTAAGTAATAAACAAACAAAAATTGTGCATAATAAGATAGAAAAAGAAAGGCGGGAAAGCAATCATTGGTAAACGATTAACACGTTTGAGGAAAAGAGACACATGAGAGGGGCCATTCATTGGCATGAATTGTTGAGAAGGGCAGGCAAAAAGAGATTTTTATTTACAAAAAAGTCATCATAAAATTTAGCACTAAATGCGAAAAAAAAAACATACGCGACAACAACAAATTCTATTAACATTTAAAAATAAAACGAATACAAAAAAGTAACAACAAAGAGCGCATGATGAATGGTATTCTCTTACTTCCCCCTATTAAATTGTGTGTACGAATTGATCGGTCAATGAACGTATAGAAAAAGTAGAAAATATATTATATGATATGTAGTAGGGTTGCCAGATTTATTTTTCGAAATATTTAGGTAATTTTGTATGTATGTTCCTTTACATTTATTATGGCATGGTAAATAGTTATAGGAGCACTTTTGAACTTTTATTGAATACGACAGTTGTAAATGAATCGATTTTATAATACAAAAAAACAATAGTTCAATTTCACTTTTTAAAATATGAAAAGTTAGTCACTTGATGACCATGTCATACCTTCTAGAATTATTCCATGATTTACGAAAGTGTGAAAAATTATATTATTACATTCTCTTTTGTACATCACATTCTATATGAAATAAACTAAATTTTATATTGTTATTTTGTGCATTTTGCCGTTTGAATATTAATAATTATGAAAATAACATACATTTTCTCAAAAATAAAAAAGATCGTGTACCAAGAATGATACACGTGGCCTAGAAAACACACCTTCTCATTAAACAGCTTAGCAGGGAATGTGTTAAAAGATGTCATTCTTATTTAAAAAAAAATGAGCACCCTGGTAGTCTAGTGGGTAGTGTGCGTGAGGGTCGTGGGTTCGATTCCCACCAGAGGCTCTGGTCTGTGACACTACACCGGGCATATGGTCGAAGTTACTCAGCGCGTATATGATTATAATATAATTTGTAATTGTATTGTAATTAATAATAAATAAATAAATATTTAAAAAATGGTATTTTATAATATTATTACGTTTTTACGTTTTTAAAAACGTTTAAAATATGAGTTCATTAATTGCAAACAAAATAAAAATAAATCGGTATCTAGTTTCTATAAAACTCTTTATTGTTTGCACTATTTTGTGTGCCACTATTTAAAACTTGATGTATTCAACAATAATTTACTTGTTCTTTATTCTTCTTTTCACTATTGCGTAGACAATTACAACGTAGATCTCTCTCGACTGTTCTCTTCACACACAACGCGTCTTCAGACAAGACTGACTAAATTCTAACTATTCGTTGCCTGCTTTATTTTGGCTTTTTGTATCCCCACGCAGTAAACTTAACAACTTATTTTAATAATTTAATGTAATCTAAATTTGAAATCCCTATTTATGATACATTTTTTGCTAGCATACTAGTTGTTGTTTCAAAATTGTAGCAACACGAATTAAATGACTTCAATAAATTCCTTCTTTCGATTAAATTGGAGACAGTCGAAGCAAACAGTCTATATCTATCTTCTTTTGATTTATATAGTGCATTTCATAATTAACACCACCCTAATTTTTTGAATTTCCTAGCGTAGTTTTTGCTTCAGTATAAAAATGAAAGTTTTTAGTCTTTGAATAATTATTAGCATAATTTTTGTTAAATAAGAAGCTTTATTTACCAAAAATATTGATACTTAAAACTTAGTAAACCCGCTTGATCTTTCATACTATTGTAAAGATTATTCAATATTTCTCCGTCTACTTTCCCCCCACCCCTTTGATTACTTCTAATTTCAAATCTTCAACACTGGTGAATTGTCTGTTATTTGAATAAACTTTTTGGATAAGAATGGGGAGTTCATTTGGGGAAACATTTTCAATAATATTCATCTCAGGATAGAAAGCTGGCCAAGATAAAACCTCAATAGATTGGTTACGAAACCATTCCATCCTCTGTCTGTTGACATGAATTCTGGCATTGTCCTGTTGTAAAATATATTTTTTCTTTATTTTCTCTCAAGTAGGGCAGCAAACTACAGCTAAGAACAGTAATTTACTCTGTACTATACATTCGCGTAGATGGAAGCTGAAGTTCGAGGCAGCTACTTAAAGAAATAACACCCCAAACCATGAGACTACCTACCTCCCCCAATATCCTTCTAACATCCACTTTTTTTGATCAGAGAATATGACCTGAAGACAATTTTATATTCATTATTTGTTATTATTGAAATGATGGTGGGCTATAATTATGAAAGGCACTTTATTAAATTTTGGCACGAACACATCCTTTTTACATTTGCAGATGAAGGTGGAATGGATAATACCTATTCCTTTTATAAATTATACAGTGATGATGCAGAATTTTTGAGTAATACAATAAAGAAAGCAAAATTTTTAAATAGTGTTAAATACGTCTTTGAGATGCTATGGTGTTTTTGACTTTCAAATAGTGCTACAAAAAGTACAATTGTACCAAATTTTCCCATCCCTGGTCAGTACTGTATAAAAAAAAATTAATTTTCTACGAGAAAAGAAGAGATTAACAGCAACAACAAAAAAAGTAATAATTCGAACGATCGCAAATGATATTTAAATATTAGTTATTCCTCCAACTACAAAAAACAATGCAATTCCAAATACCAAAATGAATTTAATCTAATTTTATAAGCAACGCAATCATGCAACAACGTTCATTTCATCGTACAGTAATTTTTAATTAAATAATCGGAAATAAATGTAAATGTTCATTAGATATTTATTGTGCTATTTATTACTGTCATTACTGTCATATCCACGTCTAATAAATGGATGATTAAATATTTCTAGATTTGGCACTTTCTCCATTTTCTTGTTTTTTAAATAATGTGCACCAACTTCTTATACAACAGATACGTGTTGGATATATTTTACATCCCTCCAAGGATTTAAAAAAAAAAAAAAACAAATACGAAATACCTTAAGGGCCAGTACATGGACATTTAAACGGTATAATAATTGGATTTTAGAGTTCGAAAGAAAGGTGATTTTAAAATTCTATGAATTTTTTAAAGGTTTGTTTTTCTTTCAGTCAAGGTATATGTATGTGTATGTGCATCTGTAAATATTTTCAGACTTTGGTAATGGTCAACAAAGAAGCTTATGAAGACATGGCAGTTCACAACAACAATAACAATAATGAAGTCTATTGAAGAGGGCTGCATATGCTTGAGTCTGTTACTGAAATTTTGTCTTCAGATTATGGCCATATTATTAATTCAGTTACTGTGTTGTTTTTTGTTGTTCACACCTGATTTCTTTGTGTCAATATTTTAAGGACAAATGCATTATTTCAATATCTAAAAAAAAATACACTCAAACCTTGTTTTATGCGACTTTATTTTATACGAATTCAAATTTAAGCGGTTTCAAAATTCTCGAATTTTTTCTTTGCAAAAACGATTTTAAGGAAATATTGAATGTTAGAATGCAAAAAAAAAACGTGTTGTTCGTAACAAAGTTACTACTATCTTTAAATATTTTCGGCATTTCCGGTTCTGATGTATGAAGTATTATTCAAATCCTATGAATTTTTTCTTCATTATTTGAAATTTTGTATTAGTTGTTGTTTATTTCCCATCTTTTGCTTTATTTTGTATGGTCTCAGCAAAGGGATTCATTTTTTGTTGATTTTTTATATGCGACTTTGTTTGAATTTTAAGGGTTAAATTTGAATTTATGCGCTTTTTTATTTAAATCCCTATTAGTGGATTTTGTATGAAGCTAGTGTATCGTTTTATGCGAATTTGAATTATGCGCATTTTTGCAAAACGAATTATCAGTAGCGTTTGAAAAACATTGTTATTTTTGGCAATAAACCTATAATTCCACTTCCGTATAATTTTTTCATTATCATTTTAACTAGAGACCCCAAGTTAACATTTATTTATTTATTTATTAATTACAATACAAATATATTCCAATTATATACGAGCTGAGTAACTTAGATCATATGCTCGGTGTAGAGTCACCAGACCAGAACCACTGGTGGGAATCGAACCCACGGTCCTCACGCTAATAGTCTAGCACACCATCCACTAAACTACTAAGACACTCCTCAAGTTCACATAGAGGTTATCTCCAGCAGCATTATTTATGCCACCCGCTGTGTAATTCTAATGTGCTGCGACCCTCTTTAAACCTTTCTTTTTATCAAAATCAAAGTTTCCACATTTATATGGTCAACTCTTTTTAATTCATTCCTAAATACCCTGACCACAGATCATACATCAAAAATGAAATTATGATAAAAAAAATATTTCTTCGGCGACTGCCTCTCAGCAGATTTCTGGCAAAAACTCTGACAATAATTAAAATTGCCGTGAAGAGCTTCTTCAAAATCTGTCGCTCGGAGTCGAGTTTAAACTCTAGGTCTCGCCACTCATGTATGAAATTAATACACACAACATAAGTGGTGTGAGAAGATAAGTCGTAATCCGTACTGAAGGGTTGTAATGACCAATTATGTTATGTAAATACAAATAATCCTCTTTACTAAACTGAAAGGTAGAAACATTCACATCATCTGGGTTTTACTATCGTCAAGTAGGTGTATTGTTTAAATTATAACCAATTTCTTTATTAAACCAGCACTCAGGGGATGACCCCTACTCATGCAGTGCATTGTGCAGGTTTAGGAAAGGTGGAAAGAGGGAATATGCGAACGGTAAGGAAACGAGTTACTGCTGGTGGTTAATTGTCATACTTGTGACGGGATTAACAATATCATCATTATCATTACAATTTATACTCTGTTCAGACATGCACTTATATTGAGAAAATTATTGATCTCAATATTTCATATAAAATTTGAATTAATTATTGGTCAATATATTCATAAATTGTTATAATATTGATTAAAACTTCAAATACAACACTGTCATAAGTACGTTCAGTGAGCATATTACATTTCTCCGAACACTTTCTATTGATATTTGACAACTGAAATGTAAACAACGACAGTGCCATAAGCCAAAGCTTTATTTTCTGCTAGCTATCCAATATTATCAAATTTTTATTTCCCATCCTTCTGAGGAAAGCCAATTTGGAGTTACAAGTAGTCCCTATCAACACGTTTCGATTAATCATTAATGATACCTTTTCCAATGTTAAATTGTTTTCCATTTTTTCTAAAAAATATTTTTGGCTCTAATTTTCGCGGTTAAATTAAAAGCAATTTTGTTGAACCAATCAACTGTTTTCTTTACCAGCTGTCAAATAAATTTTGGTATATTATATGTCTGAACGCTAAAAAATATTGTTCTCAATAAACCGAATATTGATTTAATAAAAGTGCATGTCTGAACATAGTATTAGAACGTCAGAATAGTAGTAGGTGAGAGGTTTGCTGATAAATAATAAAGTTGCGGTATTATCCTCTGTAATCGAAAACTTTGAGACAAGTAAGCCAAGATTACAACAAGTGTGGGTAGGCTTCATACAAATATCACAGAATATTTTAATGAAATAAATGTATCCTCTCAACTTTAAAATTAATTTTAAATAAAAAAAAATTAGGTAAATACGAAATTCATATTTCTTAATTTTTATTTCATTAATTTCACATGACCGATCATAATTATGGAATAACAAAAATTATTAAACGCAAGCATTATTATATAGAAAACGTCAAAGCAAAAACGAGTCGATATGAGGACAAAAGGAATACTACCATGATCCACAATCCGTGGAATCGAAATAATCTAAGTCATTTAAAGACGTTATCAACCATGTCGCAACTAGATGAAGATTCCAATAGATTTATTATACTATCGAAAGTGTAGAAAAATAGGTCTAATTTATATTTTTGCTAATGCTCTTAATTATATGTACACATGTGGTCATTAAAATAGGTACGACTCAAAATTTTTTTTAAAAATTTTGGTTTTTAAGATTGCTTCCGTTTGCGTGTTTAACTGTGTTTTTATGTAACGTGGATCAAATTCTTTTCCTTTGGTCTTCTGACATTATGCCCTGCATTATTTACAAACAAATTTATCTTGGTTTCATTATTCCAGAAAATATTATGTCACGTTTTGTGATTTTCTGCAAACTGTTTCTTCTTCTGGAATTTTTTTTCTTAGCAATGGAACTTTGCCAGCAATTCTTCTTGGAAGCTTTTTGTTGATTATCTATTTCAGCAGCGATCGTTTTCAAAGACTTAAAAGGATCCCGCTTTGCTAGCATCGCGATGTAATCGATCATAATAGTGCTATTTTTTCTTGCTGTGCCACGTTTTTCTACGACGTATCGAGGCTTGAGAGTATTAAAAATGAAATTTTTAAATCGCGCAAGCCCATCAGCTCCAAATTTATAAGATTTTCTCTGTTCTCAAAGTTTTTGAATGAAAGAAGGCTCATTCTCCAGTGTACAGTGTAACGCTCAACCCATCTATTGATAATATTAGTATAAAACGGAAGCCTAACTACCTCAATATTAAATTTATTTTTTAAAACAAACCTTAAAATGTTGATTTTATGGCAAAATATATGAATGGCCAGAAATTTTTATTACTATATTAAAAACCTTTATAAAACAAATAGCAAAACACATTGAAAGTTAACAGAATTTGTTATGTCATAAGAAAACAGTATTGAAAATTAAAAAAAAAAAAAAGCATAACTTTATTAAAAAATTTTGCGATTGACAAAAAAAAGACATGAAATTCGCGTCAGTTAAAGGTCGTTCTTATTTTAATGACCATATGTGGATATAAAAAAAAATATTTTTGTTTTTTATAGTTTTATAGCTACAAAATATTTGCCATAAAAATTTAGATTTTTATTTAACACTTCATATTCAATCTCTTTGTTACTTTTTTTAAATTTAAATACCTTTTACATATTCTTTGAGCTATTATTTATTAAGATTCCTAAATTCAGTATATAAATATGTACCTGCAAATAAAAAAAAGAAAATAAATATATTAGAAGATATAATTTTGAAATGAAATAAATAAAATTAAATCATTTCGAATATTTTATTTCGAAATTTGTATTTAAATTATATTTGTATTCTATAAATTGTTTTATTTAAGTTCTTTTTATTTTTTATTTATTTATTTATTAATTACAATACAATTACAAATTATATTCTAATTACAACCTACTCTTTTTTTACACAGTAGATACGTTCCTCAGAAATTCGTGTAAAAACCCGTTTAAAAAAACAGGCGTTTTCTATAGTAAAATGGGGGATACATTCCATGTTATCTGAAAACCGTGTAAGATGAAATAAATAACTATATTTACTTCGAAAAACCGTGTAAAAATTTTTGAAAACTATAAAATTTCACGAATGCATGCAAATTGTATGTTCATATGGCATTTTATTGAGCATTAAAACTTAAAATATATGAAAAATTGGTAGAGCAAGCCAAAAGCAAGAAATCTGTTAATCCAGAATGAAGAACAGAAAAATTTGAATAGAAATAAAGAAAAGATGTTTACGCCGCTACTTGATAACAAGCGCAATTGTTTGCGACGAACTGTACTAAAGTCGGTGTCATCATTGGAGAAATCCATCAAATTATCCAATGGTGACTTTCATCCGGTAATAGAGTTCTGAACTGTCGGACTACTTTCCGAAAGTTCTTGCGCCGTCGACTTTTTTATTAAAAAATCTTTTATAGAAAGGGCGCTGTTTTTTATTTTTTAATATGCAGAGTTTTATGAAAAATTGACTCAAAATTGTCTAAAACACTTTTAAAAACGTTAACGTTTACTTAAAATCTGAATGAAGGAAATATAATGGTGAAATAATGAAAAAAGTTCAATGGTTGTTATTTAATTTTGCATTTGTAAAATAGAAAATATTCCTTATTGGTACTTTTTTCTTTTTTAGGATCGGAAATCCTTATGAGTACAATTGTCACCCACATATGTATTTTCGAAACAAACAAAAAATATATGATCTGTAGTAAGTTATGCCTTTTTGGGCCATTATTACAACTTTCCGTTAACTAAAGGAAGAATTTTAACGGGCAGATAATTTGTTTTCATTATTATATGAGGACAAAATAGTAGGAGCGAGTGTTAAGCTAAGGAGAGAATCATCATACCGGTAACTTTTAAAGTTAAGTTTATATTTGAACTTGCCGTCCATATATATTATTTTCAATATTGCAACTTTAAATATACATAAATAAAATGAGCATATACAATAAAAAACGAAGCCCGTCGTTGTCACTGCATTTAAAAAAACTCTTTTAATTGAGAAGTGTTATCAACATTGCTCCGACGCTGCCATATTTTTAAACCAGTTAATTTTATTTTATCTGTAAGTTGTAATAACGAAAATAAGTTAAAGTTAACTTTACAGTTTTCTTTAGCTACGTTTTAGGTACGTTTAACTAAAGCCAAGTTTAACGGCAAGTTGTATTAATCGCTCTTAGAGATTATACTTCAATGTTTATGTTTTGAGCATGCTTTGAGAAGTATAAGTTCAGATATAGTATATGGTTATTTATTAGCGCATTTTATAGGGAAAAACTTATAATGATGGAATTAAAACGATTAAATTTACAGTACAGAGACACGCTAGACATGAAATTTCATTATCTATGGCCAGAAAATGAAACTATTTTAGTTTCCGTACAGTACACAATTGCTAAACATTGCCATTTCATTCATTGGGAAAGAAATAACTACAGTATCTTAAAATTTTAAGAACAAAAGAAAAAGAAATTTACATTCTATAAAATATTAAACTCAATAAATAGGTTCACTGTGTATTTGAAAAAAATTTTATTGAAAAGTGAAAACGATTAACTGTTAATTTTTATACAAAACAAATAATAAAAGGATTAGCCAAGATTTCATTCGTTACATCCGAACTCTATTGTTTGTTTATCTTTTAAAACATTAGCATTTCGAAGAAAAAAAAATAAATACACCAATACCTCATTGATCGTCGTTACGTTACAAAAACACTACGCAAATCGAAACGATTCGAAGTGAAATATGATTAGGTGCCAGGGTTACGAAAATGATATTTTTAAAAAAGAAAAATTGATCAAAGTAAACATTTAATAATAATACGACAGTTTATTACAAATCGCTCCTTTATTGCAACATAGTCATATCTCAAAAAATTAAAAATTTGTAGTTACTTAAGCAAAACTGCTCTTTTAGACCTTCTGTACATGTTGAAAAAAATCAGTTTTATATACCAAGCTGAACCGAAGTTATAGCAAAAAGTGTTTGCGGCAATTAGATCATAGGACTTATGTGTTGAAAACTTAAATCGCTTTTTGCCAAGTTCAAGTTTTTTTGAGATATGACTATGTTGCAATAAAGGAGCGATATGTACATATGAAAAACAAATTCAATTAATACAAAATAAAAAAAAAATTCACTTGATTTATAGCACACTAATTGAAACTAAACTCTAAAATTAGAAAAAACTGTATTAAAATTACGTTCAATTTCAGTTAGAATGCGAATTCCCGAGTTCTGATGGCATGGCGCAATTAAAAAAAGGAAATTTGAAAGAATTAAAAAAAAATTAATGAGTTTGACCTAAAATCTAATATATACTATGTGTAGACATGTACTTTTATTACGTAAATCGCAATAAACGCCATTTTTAAGCTCAATATTTTATATAAAGTTTCAATTAATTATTGCGCAATAAATACGCAAATTGTTATAATATTGAGTAAAACTTAAACTATAGCTCTGTGAGCATATTACAATTTTCCGAATACTTTTAATTGATATTTAACACCTCAAATGTCAACAACTACAACTACAAAAAAAGCAATGTTGTTTAAACAACCAGCAGTTTTGTTTACCACTGTCAAATATATATTGCGTACATTATGTGTCTGAACACTTAAAATATTGTAATCAAATAAACGAATATTGACTCAATAAAAGTGCATGTCTGAACGCAGTGAAAACTACATTTCAAGAAACACACAACACAACGACGCAAAGCGAGCCATTGGTGTACAAGAGTTAATGTTAAATTGTTTACATTAGTACCAGATGTTAAAAATGTATCTGAAAACAAACTTGTAGTGAAATGTTTAGTTTATTTAAGTATAATCTTTTTATTACATTTTTTTATTTTTTTGTGAATTCGAAATTCAAAAAGATGAATGGCTATATAAATTATCAGGATTTAACGTTCTTAAAATTCTCAATTTACTTAAATTGCGACTTTTTCGTCCAAGTATTTTTGTAGAATTTCAACTAACGATGCGGATCGAACTTTACAATTAATTAGGCAAAAAGCCTTCCACATAAGTTAAGGAAATAGTGTCAATAGATTTCTATTATACAAAATGACATGACTGTGTTCCAATCAAATGCACAACACATATGCAGGGAATTACGTTCTTAATGATTTATTAACTTCTGAGTTAATATGAATATTTCATAAATTCACACCAAAAAAAAAAAAAAAAAAACATTCAATATGCAATAACACGGTGCGACAGTGAAAATACGCCTGAATAACTACATAGTCCACGTAGTTCAGTTAGTTGAGTAGAACTCAAAGATACTTTTTTATATTTCTCGAACCCTCCAAACTTGTTTTATTTGACAAAAACAGTTTTTTTTTTTTTTACTTTACGCACAAATTTCTAAATTACTCAACAGTTTCTGACCCGATTTCCAAAATTTATTGAAAAAATATGAAAAAAAAATTCGAATTTTCCAAGTTTACCTTATCAAATCTCATAGCATATTAACGCAAATAATAAGTATATGTATATCGTTCTCTATCCTATTCAAAAAGATTTAAATATTGGAAATCGGATGAGAAATGTTTGAGTAATCCAGAAATTTGTGCGTAAAGTCCAAAAAAACAGTTTTTATCAAATAAAACAAGTTTGGAGGGTTCGAGAAATATAAAAACAAAATATTTTCGAAATCTACTGAACAAAACACACAACCTACACTCTGTCATTAGCCGGGTGTATTAATTTTTATTTTATTTTGTCGCATAGTGTAATTAATAAATTTATAAGAGTTCTCGTTATGATAATAAAAAAGAATTTTAAATGGAATCTCCCTCTTTCTATAATTGTTTGTATCAAACGATAAACGAAAAGGAAAGTAAAAAAATAAACAATAAAACTCATAGAACATATAAAATTTGCATGTTTATGCAAATTAAATAAATTCGCGCACAAACATATTTAAATTACGATTAAAATTAATTAACAACAGACGCCAACGCAATGCTATTAGGGATCTGAATGGAACATGATTCACAGTAAAATTAAAATATCTCCTGTTTTCAGATTAATTTAAAAAAAAAAAAAACGCGGCTAACATTTTTCTTACAACAAAGCAAAACAAAAACAGAATACAACAATAAATTAAAAAAATAATATCAACAACAACAACAAGTATGTTAATGAACTTTAAGTCGTAAAGAAGGAGGAAACAAATCACACAAAATATAAATTAAAATCGTTTATAAAAAATGCTAGAATCAGAAATGAAAACAAATACAATAAAAATCATCTCATTCAACTCATTTTGATATTTATATTCGCATCGTTATCAATAGCACAACAATTGCACAAACTACAAATAAAAAACCAAAACAATACAAACAACAATTGTTGAACAATACACATTAAGTACACATTTACGTGGATAATTTTATTTTTCTTCTTCTTCTTTTAATTTTTTTTATTGTTATTATATACTTTATTGGTCTCATGTAAAAAGGCACTAACTCACATACTTTTGTCATTCTTTTAATTCAGATTTTATTGTGAGTCAATTTACAAATTGCGTTAAAATATTGTGACAAGTTATTTGTGCAATATTGAAGTTACTAATTTCGAAAAATTGCGAGTTAGACCCTTTCTGCATGAGACCAACATTGCGCGATTTACTTAGAATTTAAAAACAATGGCCGCAATAAAATTATAAACAAAACGAAAACATTGAATGCAATAAATTCAACAACTTATCAAATATGCGCATAATTCAATTGTAACACCTACCAGATGTGAATTCAATACGTTTATTTACAGTCGTTAGCAAAAATAAGACATCATTTTTGAAAATATTTTAGAAAAAGAAAAAATGTTAAAGTTTTTACATGCATATACAGTCAACCCTCCTATAGCGTATTCTTAACTAAAGTCCTTAGAATTTAGTGGTTCTTAACTAATATTTACAAGTTGTTGGTATTATTTGATGATGTTTTTCTCACTTTGATGGCATTTGTGAGGATCAATCTTGCGGCGGTAGATGTCAAGACCGTTCGCATGGATAATGCCTAACCTAGAGAGGAGACGGCTACTGATGAAGGTAGTGACAGCGATTGCTATATATGCATTCCTATAGAGCAGGAATAGAAGCTATCAGGGTGATTTCTGCCTTCCGAACGGTGTCTACTGATGTAGCGTTAGTGATTGCGGGGATAATGCCCCTGAAGCTAATAGTGGATATAGAGAGGAGGAAATATGACGTAAAGAGAGGGACAGATTTTTCGGATCCTGTTCAACTAACTGATAATGCTATAATTAGATGGCAGCAGGACTGGTCGAATTCCACCAATTGAAGATGGACCCACAGAGTCATACCGAGCATAGAAATGGTTGAAAGTGTGACGAACTAGGTTGGTTTTAATATGTATGTGTTTAGCAAGCCGAGAGTAAGTCTGGCGGCGAATCCTGCACTTTGGTAGGCCGGGCTACCAATGCCTTTCGAAAATTTTCCAACCTTTAGCTCGTATAGTTATAAAAAAAAATCCTCCTATAGCGCGTTGAGTGCGTACCGCATTGTATGGAAAGAAACCGTTGCCATAACTTTACCAGTCGATTGAATTGTTTTTGCCTTCTTTGGGGCACTTCCTCCAGCTTCAGTACCAATTTTTTGCTGTTGCATATGAAGGAGCACTTTCACCTAACACATTCACCATATCATTATGAATTTCTTGTTCCAATAAGTCGCGGATGCGTCTTTTTTGAAGACCTGTTTCTATATGAAGGAGTTGCCAGATCGAAATAAAATTTAACATGTGTTCATAGCAGAGATGGAAGTTTCCAAAACACTTAACTTTTTTCTGTTTATACCACGCTTTTTGTGTTAGGCTAAGAAGTTTCCGAACCGCCCTCGTATAGTTTTTTCTCTAAATTCTATTTACTCGAAACTATTTATTTAAAAATAAAAAAGAATCAAAACAAAACTGACTAGTTTTGAGACGAACTTTTGGTATCGGGACATTGCTTAAAATTTTATTTTGCTTTACTATGACTTCGTTATACAAAGGCTTTTGAATCAGTATTTTACTATATAGAGGCATTGCAATGGCACTTACTTGCAAACGTGAAAATTACTGAAAATTTAATTTTTTTATTCTCAGTTCGTTATATAGAGGCTTTTGAAAGGATATTTCGCTATTTAGAGGCTTTGCATAGCCGGGACTGATATAGCTGTAATATTAATTCGTTGTATAAAGGCTTTATTACGAATTATTCGCTATATAGACACTTTGTATAAAAAACTTTGCAGTAAAGACCTTTTTTTGCAAGGGACCCAGAATATAATTCGCTATATTGGGTTTTTCATTATAACAATGTTCGTTATATCGAAGTTTTACTGTATATTTAAAATTGATTTAATTTAGTTGTTAAACCGAATTAAGCGGATTCAATAATCCTTAATAAAAATATCTTTAGTCTTTAAACAAGCAGTAACCAACCGACTGAAAAACCTCATAACAAACATTATAAACTGGCATTATCTTAATGATTTGTTTCACAACTATTGCCAATTACCATTAAAAAGAATTTAATTCAAAACCAGTTTTATTTTTGCATTAAGAACCAGTTCAGTATAAATACGACATTTTAGAGTCTATTAAAATACTTATACTCGTATCAGCTATTGATTAGTCACCAATCGAAAATAATTTTCATAATTATGATTATTTCGGAAATAGAAATTAAAAGCAAATGTTATCCAAATTTTATTTAAATTTTCACGTGATACACACATTTATGTTTAATTAAATGTTTTCATCAATATTTTTCATATAATAGCTAAATTAATATGATAATTATACAAATTTATTTTGTACGAACAAACAAATAAGAGAGTCTGAGTGTTTTTTTTTTATCATTTTATCGATTGCTACTGCTTTTTAAATATTATATTTAAAAGAATTTTCGTTTAACATTTTTTATTTATATTTTTTAAATGTCAAAGATTCCGATTAACAAAAAAATAAACGCTCGGATGAAATTCGAAATTTGAAAATATTCAGGCAACGACTTTATTTTTGAAACCGTACCATGAACACCATACCATCACCATGAACTATTAAAATTTTATGTGAATTAAATAAAAATTACTTGATAAAACAACAAATTACAGTGCACGCACGCTAATGTGAACATATTTTTGCTTCCTCTTTTTTTGATTACTCTAAAAGATGAAGAAATGTAAAAGGCTTTATAATTTGAATAGAATTTTTTTAATTTGAAACCTTTAAAATTCTGCGTTTTTAGTTGCTCGAATCCCGGTTTTAAGTGTACAATTCGTCGTCGAAAATCCAAAAGTACGTAAAATAAATTTTTCTAATTTTACAGGAGAGCCAAAAAACGTTATAAAATAAGAAGCACAACGTTATTTTTGATTACAAAAATCTAAAAATTGTTACGGATATTTTAGATAACCTTACGAATCATAATCAATCCAAAAACTCGATTTTCAACGACGTTATATATATACAGCTGTGTTCAAAATAATAAGAGTGCTACCATGTATGTTTTCATAAAAAAGGGTTTAAATCTAAAAATTCGTTCTATTTTTTGATTTGTTTTCAATAATAAATGTAAAAATGAAAAAGGTGTTCCCAGAGAACAAAAAAAAGCATTTTAACACTGCTCTAACATTGAATGCAATTTTTATTACGGATATTACGGACCATGTAGCTTTAATAATGTAATGTTTCCTTAAGTTTACTTAACAAAATAATGAAAAAATTAACTTCAGATTGGATAACAATACCAGGCGACTTATTTTAAATTTTATCTGGTAGCCCTATGAATTAACAAAAGTCATCTGCTTTACAGGGCATTATCAGCACTCTCGATTTATACAGGGCATAAAATGCAATGCGCTCCACCATTGGCAAGTGCGAATTACTTAGAATAAAACATACCACCCTTTTAGAGGGCGAAACATTTTTAAGAAACAAACGCAAAATTGCATTTTGCCTTAATAAAATGCACATTTTTTGGTAGAAAAGAAAACACCATTAAATAGGGAGCTAGTGTTGCTAGTCTAGCAAGACAGTACGGAGTTGCGAAATCAACAGTATACGTAATAACAATAATAATACAATACTCTTTCTGGACCAGGAGAAAGAAATATCATGTGTGTAATTATGAACATATTCATACGTATAAATATATACAAATTAAATTATAATTTGATGTAATTTTACAAATAAAAAAATGCATAAATAATGATTTTTATTTTAAAGATTCTGATATTCGGAAATGTGAACAACGCCAGTTTTAATTAGTTCACATAAGCGCGCGTGCACTGTATTTCGCAAACAAAACAAATAAAAAAAAAAACAAATCAAAAGCAAAAGCAAACAGATATGAATTTAAAAACAAGAAATTTATTAAACATACAAATGCTTATTATTATTATTGAAATTATTATGACGTCCAACGAAACCAGTTTGTGATAATATTGTATTGGCATGTCAATATAACTGGTGGCTGGTGGTGGTGGTGTGTAGAAACTGTGACTCGAATGTACACAACACACTAAAAAATGTTTTGTTTTGGTTTTTTTTTGTCGGTTTGTTGCTCGGCTAAAATTATAATAAGATTAATGCATATATTGTGAACAAATAAAATTCAAAAATAAATTTGCGATTATAACATTAATTTACTTCCTAAATTCCAAAACTAATATCAGCATCTTAAGGCGTCAAAACAGATGTTTAGTGATGAATGTTTATAAAAAAATATTTATCCAGAGGTGATGACGTCTGCTAAAATACATATCTAGGTAAATATATGTGTGTGTATGGATGTTGACGCAACACACCTCTAAATATCAAAAAAGAAAATCAAAAATTCATATTAACACGTCAGATTCGGTTCGGTTTAAATACTAAATAACTAGAGCGCCGTTCGAATTGAAGATGGAACTGACAGTCAGACTAAACAAGAATTTGCTGTGGCAGGAAACAGGTTACCACCACACATCTTTAGTCATAAATATTTAATGTCTATTCCTTACGTTATTTGTTTACAAAGATGAATTAACGTATTGTGAAGATTTTTTTGTTTAGTTTTACTATGGCTGACTAAAATACAGAATTTAAACGACCCAAAAATTCATTCAGTTCAAAGAAACTTAAATTATTATTCATTTTCTATATGCATACACTTCAATTCATTTAAATAACAACAGTGATAGTAATTGCTAAAGGTTGCCATTTCAAGGAAACTAACAAAAACCGATTTGTATGTGCTAACATATTATAATAGGTGGATGCAGTGGTCCAAAAAAATGTGCGAAAAAATTATAAAAAAGTCCAGTTACGTTACTGCAGCGTACAAAGTCTACTCAAATGGCAAAAAAATGTGATTTTAAAATAGTTCATATGAATAACAACACTTGCTGGTTTTTTATATTCTTTAGCGATTGTGCTTCGCAGATTTTTCTGTCACAACTAGTCTGATAAATTGTCAGAAGAAAGAGGAAAAATTGAAACTTATTATGAACAAAAGTTATCTTTTAGAAAAATTAGAGAAAAAATCGGAAGAAGTGCTCTTCAATTGTCTTCAATTACATAAAAAATCGGAATTCTTATGGGAATAACAAGAAAGGAAGATCAGTAAATATCTTATCGCCAACAGACAAGCGTGCAATTTTAAGAATTGCATCTAACTCCTCTGACTCCATACCAAAAATTAAAGTAAAAGCCGAAGTTTCCGCAAGTATTTCGACTTTTCGACGCTTAATTGTAGGTGCTCTACATATCCAGAGAATGAAACTAAAAAAAATCCTGTATTAAAAGCCATTCACAAAGAAAAACGATAGGATTTTACTAAAGTTTACATGACGTGGAATACCGAATGGCACACAGTTGTCTTCTCTGACGAAAAAAAATGTAACCTGGATGGTCCTGACGGGTATAACTTCTATTACCATGATATTAGAAACGAGTAAATAATATTAAGCCGCCGATACAGCCGTATTGGTGGAATTATGGTATGGGGTGTGCTATATATACTATGGCCAGATTAAACTGCAATTTAAAAAGACAAAACTAAACACAAAACAATACAAAAACATTCTGGAACGAGCTTTATCAGAATGCAGTAACATTTTTGGACCTTTGCGTTGGATTTTGCAACAGAATAATGCTCCGATACACAATGCCAGAGCGGTAAAAGCCTGGATAAGTAACCAAAATGTGCCGCTGATGGACTGGCCACCCTACTCACCTGACTTAAACATATTGGAAAACGTTTGGGAATAGCTTTCCCGGAAAGTTTATAAAGGAGGTAAACAATATGAAGACCTTGCATCATTGATCAAAGCAATCGAGACCTAAAAACTCTCTATGACTCCATTCCAAATTGAATATTTAAGGTAATAAATCACCATGGGCGCAACATTCATTACTAAACGTTAGAGAACACGTCAAACCAAGTAATTCTTCACAATAAAGTCTAATATAGTAAATAATTTGTATGGTTTCCGAATCTTTTTTTTGCCGTTGTTATTTAAATGAAGTCTTCTTTTTTTTATCAGTTTTCCAACAGCTTTTTTCCATCTTTAATAAATAAATTGGAGCAACATTAATAAATAAAAAAATAAACGTGGATAATTATAAACAATAAAACAAAATATCAAACAAACACATTTTTGACCTTTTTCCTTTAGTTAGTTGATTAAAAATTCGCCGTAATATATAAATTTGTTTCTGTTGTTATTTAAATGAACTGAAGTGTACATACATACATATATAATGTATTAAAACTATAAAAACTGCAAGGAAGTCAACTTTTCGACCTGTTTGGCGAAAAAACTAGTTCGCATTTGATTGCACTTTACGATGAGCGTTAACGATTATGATTTTAATAAAAATTTGTTTTTTCTTTTAAATTTTTTGAATAACAATCATACTCCAAACATCGATTAAATGTTAAATGGTAAAACTTTTATGGCCATTATCATCATAGATTTTCAGCTATCACCAGGGGCGTAAAGATAGGCAAACGTGGAAGACAGAAACACAAGTCGCTCACTAACAACAATGACTATATGATGAATATAGTGAAATATAATGAATAAAATTTATTAACAATTATAATCATAATTTTAATAAATTAGATATTCAAACTACTGTAAATACTAGAGGTGTGCGCAAGACATATAAAATTGCACGCTATTGCATTTTTCTCAAGACCGAATAGTAATTGTAGCTGCAAATATAAATAAGTTGGAAGCAAAGATAGTGTAGAAAAAAGCAACTGCTGCGCGTAATCTATTGTACAACAGTATAGAAGAGAGTTGTGTGAAGAGTGCAACAAAAATCTTGTACTCTTCATAGAGTCACAACGTGCATTTCTTTTTCTGCTCTCGGCTACCGAACATCTTCGTCGACTGCCAGCATTGCCAGTAAACTTCTTATTTCTGGGGAAAATTTTTTTGAGTTTATAGCGAAAGCAAAGGATGTACACTGCAATGCTTTTGTTTTTTAACGCAATTTTACTTTAATTTTCCAATAATATTGTAGTGTAATTAGAAAAAAATAATAAAAATTATAAAACCAAAATTATTTGATTAAGAAATTGTTCATCAATATTTAAACGACTCCAGCATTGCCAGTAACTTTTTTAAACTTATTATTTCTGGGGAAAATATAAATATAATGTTTTTGTTTTTTAACGCAATTTTATTTTCATTTTTCATAATAATTTTTTTTTATTTTTTGTTTTGCCACTGCAAAATTGTTTTTAAATTATTGCATTTAAATGCACGTAAAATCGTAACCTACTCACAACAATAAATAAGAAAGGTCCGAATGTTTTGCTCTTTGTTTGCTCGCCAGCATTGCCATCTATACTTTTTATTTCTTGGGAAAAACTTTTTTAAACTACTACTTTTTTTACACTACTGCTATTCGTATGGCAATACTGAAAATGTATCCTCAGTAATAAAATATGCTCTTACAACACAAAGCATAGTTCCGTTACTTCACATTCAAACGAGTGCTGTTGTATACATTGAATAAATGAGAAATACACATTTCAATGCACTCGTAAAATCAAGAGCAACAGAAAAGAGTACACTACAGTATTGCATTCGGTGAAGGGTAAGGTAGCAGAATGTCTTGTGCATACCTCTAGTATAAACATAAATAATTTGGATTATTTATTTTAAATATCATTTAATGCCATTCGTTAAGTTTGAAGAGAATTTAGCTAGGGGTTTGTATACTTTGTCCGCCGTTTTAGACATGGAGAGGGCCTTCAATAATGTAATCGATTAAAGATTCACTTAAGGATATATGTAGATGCTACGAATTTTCTGGTACGGTTTAACATATATGTAGTTAAATGAGTAATAGACTGATCTAATCGAATGTGGGTGGATTTATCTATAGTTAGTTTGTAACCAGGAATGCTTCCTAAGGAGGTTACTTTCCTTACCTTATGGTTTTTGATTGCACATATCAGTTTTAAGCGTCTATGGAGTAGGAATAATAAGATTGTGACATATGCCGATGATATGACTATTTTGGTAAGTGGTAAATTTTCGTCATCACTAGCGTCGTAACTAATGAAATCTGCGTTTGTAGTTTCATCCTCATGGGCTGAACATAGTGGCTAAGGTAAAAATCCCAATAAGACAGAGCTTATTAGATACCGCCGTGGCCTAGGAAATTTAACGGACACAACATAAGTGGTGTGAAAAACTGGGTCGTAATCCTAACTACAAGGTGGTAATGACCAATTATGTTGTATGTGTATTTCTCGCTGTTGTTATGAAATTGAAAAAGTAACGTCGAAGATAGATCGTATCCTTCTATGATGGGTTCTGAGACGTAAGCGGGAAAGCTAGCGGGATGCTCTCGCTAGAATCGATTCAATCTATCATTTTACGGCCTCGTTACTATATATGTAAGTCAGAAAGCAGATGCGTTGGGGTGATGGAACTAGTTATTATGTGTCTAGTAGTACATGACCTGATATACAGCTGTGTTCAAAATAATAAAAGTGCTGCCATGTAATATTTTCAAAGTTAAACATTTTTATTGTACCAGTTTGCAAAACTTGATAAATTTTAACAATAGTTAAACGATATTTAAGAAATAAAATATAGTAGAGAGTCTCATAATAACTTTAATGTTTGCGATGAAATTGATTAATTTCTGTGTTTGCCCTTAACTTCAGTTGATCAAAAAATTAGAAGTGCAAGTGTGCTTTTAAAAATAAATATATAACAACATAGAATTAAAAACAAAAAAATATATGTTGTATTTTAAAAATAAAAAATAAAAGTGAACAGAAAGTACGGAAAAATGTAGTTAAAACTTTTTCTACGACGAAAGCACTTTACTGAAGAAAATAGAGAAGTAATTAAAAATCTTCGAAAAAATGGCAAAACTTACAAAGAAATTAAGAAAATCTTAAGTTACTCCGATCAAATGCATTAAAATATAAAAAAAATGCCGAAACGCGTGGGCGCAAGGGCAAAAACATCAACTGTCGATGACCTCCGCTTCAAAAAAAAAAATTCAAAAGGATATAAATCTTGCCGTAAGTGCACCTACTATTCGTAGGCTTCTGAAGGACAACAATTTATTCACAAGAAGTCCACATAAGGTGCCATTGCTGACAAAATAAATACAGGTAGCAGCACGTTTAAAGTTTGCCCAAGAACATATTAAATATCCTAAAGAAAAATGGAGAAACAAATTGTGGACCGAAGGAAGAAAATTGTTTTATTTGGTGGCAATGAGTCTAGACAGTATGTTAGACGTCTGCCTAACACCAAATATTCACAAAAGACAGTTAGACATAGTGGTGCAAAACTAATCATATGGGGAAGCTTTTCATATAATGGTGTAGGCCCAATACAGCCAATTAGAGACATAATGGATAGGAACGTCTATGTCGGGGCACTTTGAGAGAAGTGATGTTAACATATTTTACACCTTCAAAAAGGACATTCCAACAATATATATTCCTGTGTGGCATCAAATTCCTTTAAACAGATGCCAAGATCTTATTGACTCAATGCCTCGTAGATATGCTGAAGTCATTAAAAACCGAGGTTATTCAACCAAATACTGAAATACCTTTACTATTTTAAGATAATATCAAACTTTTGTGCCTTTTGTTTAAAAATGATTAGGTTGTATGCTATCACCGCTATTATTTTGAACAATTAATTTTGAGAGTAAGATTTATTTACATGAAATATTTTTTGTTTTCGTATTTTTAACTAAATAATTTAGTGTTAAAGAATTAGAAATAAATTTTAAGGCAAAAAGAGTTGATATTTACTTTATTATTTTTCTTAATTTTAAACTTTGCACTCATATTATTTTGAACACAACTGTAGATAGGCTTAGAAGAGATTTAATGCTGGAATTATTGCATGAAATGGTGTCACGAGAAGAACTTGATTGACATGCATTATCCATATTGGATACATATCCCATAATTTTGAATTTTCAAATCTTGTATTCAAACTTTGAATCAAACGGAACTATTTGAAAATTTTTACGTGGATGGGGGTCCATCTCTTTTGTATTTCAGACGTCCCTAATTGCGGATATTTACTATAAATACTTCTGGTAACATTACAATTTGGATGAAAATATTAAATGCAACAACAATAACAAAAACAACAACAAGACCCTACTCCACTCAGACAATTATTAAATAAAAAGCGGAAGGCGGTTAAGTACCAGGGTATTATAGTGTTCACTAAATGCAAAAATAAAAACTGCACACTTACACAGACACACACACACACACATAACTTATTTTATCAACTCGCTCCAAAGAACTGAAACTTTTACTAAAAACAAACAAAAAAAAAAAAAAAAAACGTTGAACTAAGAGAGAATTGCTGGGGCTTCGCTGACTAAATCCATATGAAGAAACTTTGTTAATGCAGGCCCTTTATGCAGCTTATGAACAAAAACAAAAAAAAAATTCTATATTCTATGCGAATAATAAATACACGTACGCATACATACGTACGTATCTATATATGTACATACATACAATGGTACATGTATGTAGCAAGCAAATGTGAATGAATTCTTTCAAGTGGTGTAGAGTATTGGCCGCAGCCACAAAAACTCTGTATTTGCAACTTTACACAAGAGTGTTTGTGTACGTTTTTAAAGCAGTCTCGATTTCAACAACAGCAACAATACAAAAGCAATTGAATAGATGCATACACATGCATTTATAACCATGATGTACTAACATACATACATACATTCATATGTATGTATGTATATGCTATGTATGCTCGTAAGTATGTTTAAAGTAGACAAAGAATTAACAACAACAACAACAGCAGCAGCGGTAGCAAAAATAACGATGGGGCACAAAATAAAAAAAAAAAAAACACACACACACACACAAAAAGTGGCAAAAAAAAAAAAGAAACTTCTTTTTCTAATGCTGAGACTAATACCATAGTTGGGCTGGTTTGGTTTACTGTTGAAAACTGCATGAATGCATGTTTTCAGGCATGCATGCATGAAACCAAACTCAACAAATAGAAAAATAGCAGAAAACCCATAAAATATTATAAAGAAAATCAAACAACAACAACAGCACGAATACAATAACAAATGGTGTACAGGGTCAACACAGATTTACACAAAATTGCATGCATATACACTCTCACACATACAGATACAATTTCTATTGAATATTTCTTCTTCTTTTTTTGTTTTTTTGTTGCATTAGTATTACTTTCTAGATATAAAATGACATTGTTTTTGATTTTATTTTTCTTGTTGTTGTTGTTGTTGTTGTCAAAGCCAAGTTAAACGAGGTGTCTGCTACCACAGACTTGAAGCGTTACGGCAAAACATACACTTGCACCCATACATACATACACACATGTAAACAAAAAGAAATAGAAGATTAGCGAGAGGCCAAAGCTTTTTGCAATGATGGTGTTGCTGTTTATGGCTTGTTGTTAACAGCGTTGCTGTCAATGTTGTGTGGTGTGTTGCACTTTTTATATGTACGTTGTCTATACTGTTGCAACACAGTGTCGTTGGCCTACAAAATCTCAACATGTGTGCTGAGAGTGTATATGTATGTGTTGTATATGTATTCCAGATTTTCACCATAGACATGCTATATAGACTTGAGTGTAAGTGTATGTGAAGTTGTTTTCCACTTTGGCATGGAGGATAAAGTAAGCATGACACGGCAAAGCCAACTAAAGTAATACTCAACCAGTGCAATGACAACGCGACGAATCACACTGGTTAATTTGGCCAAAAAAAAATGAATTTAAATTAAACAGTCTTCAAGCGAGTAGTTGGATTTTTTATTTTTCAAAGTATATGGCCGTAGCGGATTTATGAAATTTACCCACAACTTTATATGCGCGATCCACTGTGCGATAAAATAACGAATAAAATGCTTTTGAATGTAGTATTGCATTAGAAGTCAGTCGCAACTGTTTACATTATAAACACACTGGCATTATTGCGTATGTAAGAGTATAAAACTAAAACAGTCAATTCGCTTCACACCGATCAAGTTGTCATACACCGCCATGTTGTAGACTATTTAAGTAACATCTAATAAAGATGATACAGTGAACGAACGAATAACAATGTCAACTGAACTAGTCCATATCCCTCGACCACCTCTCATCCTACATTCACTTCTATTAGGCTAATCATACTGCATGCCAATGTATGTGTGTGTATAAGTTTAGTGTAAGATGTACGTACCACAAGAAAACGAAATAAAAGTCTAAGTAGAGTTTCAAGAGATGCAACCAAGTAATGCTGGCTATACAGTCGACTCGTCTTGTTTGTTTAGTAGTACTGCTGGTAGCAACAACTACTACTACTACCGTCAATAACTACTATTTTTTTGTAAACAACGCGAACTTCTGCAAAGAAATTTACCACATGTAACGGTAAAATAAAATAGAGGAATCTATAAACCAACAAAAGCAATAACAACATCCAATAGTCTACGAGTTGGTTTTGATTTTTTTTTTTTTTTAATTTGTTCGTTAATCTATTGCTGCAGCTGAATAAGTGTGAGAAAGTTGAATCGGTAGCAAATAATATTTCACAGCCTGAGAGAGAACACGCGAAACTTACGATTACATGTACGTATGTATGTAAGTTCAACAACAGCATTGACAGTTGGTTGTGGTTTCCAAAATAACGGTATTTATGAAAAGAGTAAAGTATTAAAGTTATACGAAGTAAAAATATTTCAAAATCACATTATTTTTGTATTTTCTCTTACATTTCTTTAAAACTTTGTTGAAAAAAAAAGATGGCGGAATGTAAACGGTATTTTCCGTTTCTGAATTCTTTCTAGAGTTTCATGGATATTTTCTACATATGTATATAGGGTCAAAATCATTACCAATTTATCGTTGTCGAAATGAGAAATTCTAGATTCGAGTGAGTTTCCTGAAACTGAACAGTTTTAGGACCCTCATTACAACTTGCCGATTGGGCAAGTTTGGGTTTAGTTAACGGTACCTTTAGCTAAAGGGAGCTGAAATGTTACCTTTAACTTTTTTATTTATAAAATAAAGTTAATTTTTTTCAAAAATATGGCAGTTCCGTGGCAATGTCGATCAAACTGCTCAATTAAACAATTTATTTAACCACATTAAAAATAATCTATAATATGGCAAATTCAAACATGAACTTAACCTTAAAAGTTACCGGCAGGCTTAACGCTCACTTCCATTTTATTGGGTACTCATCAGAGATCAGCAATAAGTATTCAAAACCATGAGTAGATTCGAGTCATATTTATAATTTTAGATACTTATACGCATTTATACTTATTTTAATATCATACTCATACTCAAAGTTTGAAGTACTCGTCGTACTCATACCTAACAATACGCATGATGTTATTGACTTCGACTCGTCTCGACTTAACATTTACACGAAGCATAAAATAAGTATGATTCGCGTGCGTACAATACTCACAAGAAGATTGTATGCTTGCTCCGCTTGCTGCCTTTGTCTTTTTCATAAGTTTGATATCAACGGTGTATTCATACTCATTGAAACCTGTACTAATAAATCAATGTTGTAGCGAGTACGAGTGAGTAGTTAAATTTCAATTCTGTTGATTCACTCATACTCAAAATTGCATGAGTGCTTATGAGTGGCGGAAAAACGATTCATTGCTGATCTCTGGTACCATGATAATGAAAAACAATTTAACGGCTCGTTAAAATCCTCCCTTTTGTTAACGGCAAGTTGACTTAGAGTTTTAGGCCGAAAAACGTCTTTTCATTAGATCAGAATAATTAATGCTTTCTTTTCTGTCTGTCACTTTGATGCTGATGATAATAAAAATGATTAAAATCTACGTTCACTCTCATATTATATTGAATATTGCAAAGTTTATTTTTGATACAAAAATTAACTCAGTACAGAAACAAACACCCAAAACTTAACAAATTTATTTTCTCTAAAGTAACCATCAACTAAAGTTCCAATAAATTTTCCATATTATTCTCAATGCAATTCAACTGACCTGCCTGAGTAAAATTTATAACTTCTCAAACCACAACGTTGTCACCACCATGTTTCATTGCTGATATAGCATTCTTTGGGTCAAATTCGATACTTTATTTGCTTCATATTCTTCTTCTTCTTTCTTTCATAGAGAAATTTTCATTAGAGCTAAGTGGCTTCGCTCCACCCATTAGAGTTGAAAAAGAATGATAAAGGGTTAGAGGATAAATTGTAAATTTGTTTACCATTAAAAAAATGGGATTGTAAATTCAACACGATCCAGAAAAGGTGCGAACGTCATGCGATATTAAGAGACCCTTAATAAGCATTTACCAATAAAAACAGCAGTTGCTGAAAACCCCCAAGATTAAAAAAAAAACAATATGAATTTATTGCAATGCATAAAATAAAAAAATATAATCAAGAAAAAACAAATTTTATTTAAAAATATAAACGTTAATAAAATCAGCCTTTATTTTTAATTGTCATGTTTTAATAAAAGTTAAAACTTTTGTTTAAGTAAATAGGATTTTTCTTCTTTTTACCGTTCTTTTAAACTTTACTATGCGCATAAATTTTTTTAAAGTAATAATTTTTGTTTTCAATTAACAGTTTTATACACTCCGGGATGTATTTTAAAGGAAAAGTATACTAAGATTGAAAAACATCTAGATCTAGATGTTGTAAACCATAATCAAGAAAGAAATACATATTGTGTAGCCTTTGTTACAACACAGTATTTATGTGTAATGAACCATAATCGGGGCCATTATTATCACTTTTACCGTTTCCCTATAAGATTTGTTTTTACGGCGGAGTTTCTATCTTCTTTATTTCCTATTTTTCGAGATTCAAGTTAAGTTACTAAATATCTGCAATTAAAAGTAATGTTTGTGTAATAAATTAATTCGAAAAAATAAAAATTGTTTGCTTTTGTTTTTACTTTTAATTTTCTGTTTTAATTTAGGAGTTTTTGGGTGTCCTGTTTGTTTAGTGAGTATTTACCCAGACTATTAGCGTGAGAATCATGGGTTCTATTGCCACCAGGGCATATGGTCGAAGTTACTCAGCTCGTATATAATCAAAAATAAGTTGTAATTGCATTGTAATTAAATAAATAAAGAAAATAAAAAATCATTTAGAAGTTTCTAAGCAGAGTGTAGACTTTTTCAATAATATTTTCAGCGTTTTTTTTTATCGCTGAAGCAAATTTTTTTTATAAATTTATTGCATTTATTGATATCAATTTTGTTTTCTTTTAATATTAGTAGTTTTCCAAATATTTAAAATCTCAGAAGATTCGTTAATAAACTAACGTCGTCAATTTGATCAAAATAGCTTTTCATATACGATATGTACTGTTTGAATGTTGCGATGTCTAGTTAAATTTCTTACAACAATAAGAAGGCAGAATGTGTAAAAATACAAGCTGAAAACTTGAGAATGTATTTGAAATCGAAGATGACGCCGAAAAGTGTAAAAGAATCACAGAATATAGAATATAAAGTGAGAAGACTTGAAAACATATTAAATATCACAAAGTGTTCGTTTTAGAGCGTATTTTATACGAATGAATTTTCCACTGACGAGAGAACAAGGAGGATAAGTGGAGGCACAACACATACATACATATCAAGCCAACAAACATCAACTCAGAATAAGTCATTGGCACTGATAAACAAGCGCACACCTACCTTCTTAATGGAAAAAAAAAAAAACAAAAAACTTAAGATATGCAACTAGAAAGCAGAGTAAAGAGGAAAATTGTGAACGTGTGTAAATGTGTTTGTAAATAGAAATTTCACCATTGTACATATATAATGTACATGAACGTATACATACGTACAAAAAAAGGCTTCAAGACTAAACGTCAGTTAGTCATTCAGTCAAACAATGACTTTCTTAGTCAATATGTACATTGTACATCGTAAACATTTTATAGATACAAGATGTGCACTTACCTCTACAATATTAACCACACATACACACATACGTACATACATACATACATTCAGTGATATGCATCTCGTTTTGTAAGCCTATATCTCTTTCTTAGTCTAAAAGTGTACGTCGGTGTGTGTGTGTGTGTATATGCGTGTTTAACTGTCTCGTTGCAGTTGCAGTGCAAGCAGAATAAGTATTAAATTTTAAACCAAATGGCAACTCGTGCGCAGCGAGGCAATGAAATGTAATCACAATTCAATTCCAAAGCTTTACTGTACAAATTCAAAGCAAGACAAGACGACGCAACTGCCAACAACAAAGAAATTGTTTTTAAAGAATACAACAACAATATCAAGAATAACAACAACAACATGTCAAATAATGATAGAAAAGTAGCAAAATGAAATGCATCTATCAGTGTTATACGCTAAGAAGAGCAAAAAAAAAAGAAAAAACAAAAACGTCACGGATGCAAAATAAAATAGAGAAACAACAACAGTACAATACAGTACATACATATCTACATGTACATGTATATGTAAGTTCATGCTTACATACACTTTTTCATAGATGCATTCATACCCTGCCAGCAATTTTGTAGTCGACTACGAAAGTAATCCACTTTAAGTTAACTTTTGTAGACTAACTATAAGCTAACTACAATTCAATGCAGCACTTCCTTAGAATTTGGAATTCGACTACGAAAATAACACACTTTTAGATAACTTTTTTAGACTAACTATAAGCTGACTATAATGTAATGCAGAACTCACCCAAATACGAAACGTTTATTTATTATTGAGAGCTTCTTGTTTGTGAGATTTGTTTTCTCTCTGTTCTCTCTTTTTCCAGATCAGACTTTCTATGAGTTTGTTTTTAGACTAATTATAAGCTAACTACAATGTTATGCAGAATTTCCCCATAATTTAAAACGTTCTTGCTATTTTTGATAATATTGGTTTTTCGATTGCACCTTTTTCTGAACTATTTTTAGATTAACTAATAGTTAATTGAAATGTAATGCAGAATTTATTCAAAATGAAACTGTTATTTTTTTATTCCCTTTTTTTACAATTTGAATTCTTTTACATTGTGAAATTAAAATCAGTTCTGTGCGTGCTTTTAAGTGCTATTGTTTAAAATGAGTGGTTCGAGTAGAAGAATTTTAAAAAGACTTTTTAAAAAAAGAAAAAAAAAAATTAAAAAATAATAGTCCAGATAATTGTAATTAAATGTAAGTATTAATTTAATTGTACATATTATAATTAGTAAATAATGTATTTATAAATAACTAGGGAATCAATTGTTGCCAATGATGTTCAAATATTAAAGAACTTCTTCAAGAAAAGTTTAAAGAAATGAACAGTAAGTAAATTCATATTAAACACATTTAAATTTTATTAAATATATTACTTTTCATTAATAAGACGTTTATATGTGTTAGTATTTTCAAATAACAACATTTTTGATCAGGTAAATGTGATAAAGACTTTATTAAAAGGGCGCTTACAAAAGACACTCACGGATGTTATTTCGACCACTGTATGCATGGAAGTTAATGTTGAGGGAGTGCATGGAAAAAAGCGGCTAAAAGATTTCCAAGCTTTCTTTCAAGCCTTAACAGGTAAGCAATACATTAAAAAGAAATGTATTTTTCTAATTACATATATTTTAAATAGATGCTTGTCGATCGACTGGGTCTGAAATGCGTTGAAAATAATCAGAAAACGCCACATTCACGCAGAATGCATTAAAAATTAATTTAGCATATATTTGAATTTAAAGAAGTAAATGAAGTTATTAATTGTTTTGTTTTTGATAAGTTTAACTTATCATTATTATAACTATTTTAAATGAAGTTCCTAATTGTTTTGTTTTTTATAACTATGTTTCTTTTTATTATATAAAATAAATAAAACACTTAAAAAATTTAAATGTTTTCAATAATAGTTGTGTTTTTTTCGAAGTTTATTTAAATTTTTATATTTTAATAACTGACTTTAAGTTACTTAAAAATTAGCCAACTTTAAGCTATCCTTGAATAACCAACTTTAAGTCAGTTTAAAGTTAGCTAACTTTAAACTAACTATTATATAACTGATTTTAAGTTAGTTAAAAATTAGCTAACTTTAAACTAACTATTATATAGCTGACTTTAAGTTAGTTGAAAAGTTATGCAGAGTCGGACAATTGACTACTGCCAATGACACCACCATGTTAAAATAGTCAGTTGGCCCCATTAAAAATAATCTAAGAGTCAACCACAACTAGCTGAGAAAAAGTTAACTTATAATGCATTAAAAGTTAGTTGAGTTGCCGGCTGGGTATGTTCATCATACACAACACAACACAACACAAAAGCAAAGCAAAAATGGTGGAAGAAAGCACTTCAAGTGCGATTCCACCAGCCAACTACAATAAAAACAAAATACATTCATTCGTTGTGTGTTGTTGTTCGTGGAAAATTTCTTTTAAGCACGAGAAGAAAAAAACATTTTTTTTTCCTTCTTCATTTTCACAAAAGAAGATTAAATATGTACATACATATTCATATACAAGATAACTTTATATGTGGATATATGGTATACATATGTGTGTACATACATATGTATGTATATATTCACAGTACCTAAAGTGGCAAAAAGTCTTAACTAACAAATAGTGCAAAATAGATTTTTTTTAAGTCCTCCAATTAGATTTGAAATTTTCATATCTTCGAAGAATTCGATTGAACAGTGTTGCATTTTCCAAGAATGATTTTCGAAACAACTTTCTCTGAAACATAATTTTTATAATTATTTGGAAAGCGCATTTCATTCCTAAAATTTTATATGTTGAATGTGTTCGTACTTGAAGTGTATTATCTTACAAAATTAAAAAAATTTGTTAGTAAGATACGACATGTTGTCTACCAACTACGAGATAACTCGTAGAATACGTTCCCTTGTAGGGTGCCAACTACGAGTTATCCCGTACCCACTAAACCTGCCATTTTTGTGTAGCTGCGAATAAAACTGTACTACATCAGTCCTAGTATCGATAAATGGCTTCTGGGAATAGAATAAAAAGTCAAAACAGAAATAAATTAATATTTTGTTGTTTGTAGCACTTTAAGAACTTAACAATTTTCCACACTAAGGGCAGATAACACGGCGCGCCAATGAAAATACATTCAAGTAACTACATAGGTCGAATAGAACTCAAAAATACCTTTTTTATATTTCTCGAACTCTTCAAACTTGATTTATTTGACAAAAACTGTTTTTTCTTTTTTACTTTACGAACAACATATTTCTGGATTACTCAAACATTTCTGACCCAATTTCCAAAATTTAAATCTTGTTGAAAAGGGGCGAGTTGAACCTTAAAAACGTTATACGTATATCTAGTATTTGACTTAATGTGCTATGAGATTTAATCACATTTTTTTAAAATTGTCCATTCATATTAGCAAACTTTAATAAAAAAAAAATATAAGATAAGTGATAATATTCTTGAACTATTTTACCAGCAATTATTCCTTTATTCATTGCTTTCCCTTCCCTTCGTCTTTTATATTTACTTGATTAAATTAATGAACCTTCTATTACTTTAAAAACTATTTGTCGTCAATGATACTGAATCTATGAATATTCAGACTGTAATAATATTGAATTTGACTCATATATAATTCCTACTAATGAACTAGATAGATTCCGACTATTAGATGCAGATAACCGCTGGTATAATTCATTTTTGAACAGTTCCTGCTTTAGGAGCAAAGGCTGATGGAACTCCTGGACGATTAAATCAAACTAATTTCCTAATTAACCGACCAAGTTTATTTTATGGACAATGTTCAGAAATTTGTGGGGCTAATCACAGGTTTATAACAATTGTAATCGAAAGAATTCCTGTAAAGAATAGTTGTTTCTCACAAAATTTATTAATTTCACGTTTGAACGACCACCAGAAGTTGGCCAATGTTTGCGCAAAGAGAAATAATATTATTTGCAAAAAACACAAATTTTAGCCTACTTCTACAAGTTGTGCAAACGTGAAATTGACACATTTTTCCATAAATAATCAAGATCCATCAAAAATTCTGAAAATTTTTGAACTAAAAGTTCATTTGTGATATGACCAATATAAAAAATATCACTTGACTGTGAGCGTCTTTAAATAGTAACTACGGTAATTTTTGTCCGATTTGATCAAATGTTGACTCAATCTCTTCACAAGAGAACAGACTTTAAGAATATTATCACTTATCATATATTTTTGTATTAAAGTTTGGTACTATGAATGGACAAACTTGAAAAAATATGAAAAAAAATCAAATTTTCCTAGTTTCCCTGATCAAATCTCATATAATATTAAGCCGAATAATTGATATACGTATATCGTATTAAAGGTGCATCTCGCCCCTTTCCAACAAGATTTAAATTTTGGAAATCGGGTCAGAAATGTTTAAGTAATGAAGAAATTTGTACGTAAAGTAAAAAAAAAAAACAGTTTTTGTCAAATAAAACAAGTTTGGAGTGTTCCAGAAATATAAAAAAAAATATTTTTGAGATCTACTCAACAAACCTACACAACCTACACTATGTCATTAGCCGGGTGTATTAAATTTTTTTTTTTATTTTGTCGCTTAGTGTAATTATAATCCTAATATCCTAATAAATATTATAAATCTGTAAGTCGGTTTTTTTGTTTGCTTGTTAGCCAATTACGCCTGCGCGTCTGGACCGATTCTCTTGAAATTTGGAAATAGATCGAGCTTTTGTCGGTGGAGGTTATAGATAGGCTATAAATCTTTTTAAAATTTTTATTAAAAGGGAAGAAAAAATGAAAAAAACTGGTAATAGGTAGTTTTTTACGATTTAGCTTGGATAAGTTTCCCAAATAGCTTTTGGAGGTATTCCGTTTCTAAAGTAGAACCAAAAGGGATCCAAAAAGGCGAAAATGGGCTGAAAACGGGCAAATTGAGTGCAGGTTATCCTAATATATATTATAAATCTTTCTGTAAGTCTGTTTTTTGTTTGTTTGTTAGCCAATCTTGAAATTTGGGATATTGATCGAGCTTTTTTCGGTGCAGGTTATAGGCTACAAATCTATTCAAAATTTTGACCAAAACGGGAGAAAATGGGCAAAAATTTATACTTTTTTGCATAAATGCTGTAATTTATGTGTTTCAAAGGTATTTTTTTACGATTTAGCTTGGTTTCCCAGCTATGGAGGTATTCCGTTTATAAAGGTGGACCAAAACGGATCCAAAAAGGGGAATTGAATGCACAGCCAATCACGCCTGAACGACAGGATCGAGCTTTTGACGGTGCAAGTTATAGACAATAAATCTTTTCAAAATTTTGACCCAAAGAGGAAAAAAATGGGGCAAATGGAGAAAAAATGGGCGAATGGTGCTTTTATACATAATTTTTTACGATTTAGCTTGGTTTCCCAAATAGCTATTGGAGGTATTCCGTTTATAAAGTTGAACCAAAAGGGGTCCAAAAAGCGGAAAAATAACCCGCTCAACGCCGGGTAAATAATAATAACTACAACAAACTCGTAGTTGGCTTCTGTGTAGCGTTTTTTGTTACAGAAGCCAACGAGATAGTTCGTAGCATAGTGTGGAAAAATCAAATGATCATTTTTGACCGATTTTTGGAAAATTGCCGTGGCAGTCAACGTGTTAAGTTTGTTTTATTTTTTTGCTATTGAAAAATGTTAAAAAATGTAAGTTAGGACGCTGTAGATTTTTATTGGCGTTATATATGCAAACATTTTTTGTATGATGTAAGTCAGAAAATAAAGAATACTTATCATATAACCATATGTACATAAATGTTACATATTCACACTTACACTTGCAATTCAAATGTATTTCATCTTCAATCATTTACAATGAGTCTTACAAGTATGTACACATGTATTCTTTTTTCTTTTTGAATTTTAAAGGCTATAAAATCGCATACGCTACCGCAATTGAATATGGAAAATGAAATTTTCTGACAAATAAAAATTTCAATTTTTTTTACACCACCAACACTCAGATGCAGACTTGGAGCCTTGCCGTGCATTATTTTGGAAATAAGTTCTAGGAATAGAAAAAGACAGAGGTTTCTTTATAGGCTTTATATTGAAATCTGCTGACATTAAATGATTCTGAAATAATAGTGACTAAAGAACAAAATATCTCTGTAATGATGTTTTCTATAACAAAGATATGTAAATGCTATGGAAAATATGTGATATAAAAATGAAAGAAAACAAGATTGCAAAATAATATATAAAAAAAAATAAAATATAAAATAATTATCACAAAATATCACATGGGTCTTGTACTCAAAAAACATGGTCTCTAGTGAATTACTTTCGGCTGACAAATGCTGTTATATATGGGAGCAGAAGTTAAAAAGAAAATAGAATTTTTTATGTTGTTGTTAATGTCGGGGACAGAAATCCGAATTTTAAGGCCCAGCGCACCCTATAATTTTTACCGTAAGTATTGAAAAAATTAAAGTCGCTGTAGTCTAGTAGGTAGCGTGTTGGCTTATTAGACGAAAAGCCAGGGTTCGAGATCTAGGCCAGACATCAAAACAAAATTCAAAAAGTATTTTTTCGACGATTTCTGGCAAAAACTCTGAGAACTAATAAAATTGCCATGAAAAGTTTTCAAAAATCTGTCGTTCGGAGTCGACTTTAAACTGCAGGTCCTGCCACTTAGGTATAAATTTAACACACACAACATAAGTGAAGGTTTGTAATGATCAATTATCCACTAGCTTGTGTACTGCTCAAAAATACTATTTTTTGTATTTCTCAAACCCTCCAAACTTGTTTTATTTGACAAAAACTGGTTTTGGATCTTTCCACACAAATATGTTGGAATCTATTTTAAAAAATCTAAAGGTTTTCTTAGAAAGGGGAGAGAGGGTATACAAGAACATTTTATTTAAACTTATGTGTTATGAATTTTGATGGGATAAACTTTTCAAGCGTAGCTGTTTTTAGTTGTAAAATCTAAATAAAAATTATAAAATAAGTGACGACATTCTGAAAGTGCATTATCTTTTGAAGAGATTAACACTTCGTTTGATCAAATTGGACAAAAATTAACGTAGTTATAATTTACGTAGTATAACAGTCGTGTTATATTTTTTATATACTATTTCATCTTATGAAATGAACTTCCAGTTCAAAAATGTTTAAAAGTTTTGATGAATCTTGATTGTTTACTGCAAAATGTGTCAATTTCACGTTTGCCCGACAACTAGAAGACGACTAATGTTTGTGTTTTTTGCAAATATTATTATTTGGCTTTACACAAACATTGGTCAACTTCTGGTTGTCGCTCAAACCTTGAATTGACACATTTGCCTGAAACAATAAACATCCATCAGAAATTTTAAGAATTTTTGAACTAAAAGTTCATTTAAAAAGTATGATTCGGTATGATATGAAAAAATGTAATTCGACTAACTAAACTCTTTAAATAATAACTCAGGTAATTTCAGTCGTATTTGATCCAGCAAAGTATCAATCTCTTCACAAGATAATGTACTTTCACCATGTCATTACTTATTTCAAATTTTTTGATTAAAGTTTGCTACTATGAACGGAATATCTTGAAAAAAATTCGAATTCGTTAAGTTTACCTTATCAATCGCCATAAACATATTAAGTCAAATAATATTGTAAATCCTTTTACAGGCCCATCCCTCTCCTCTCTAATACGGTTTAAATTTTGGACTTCGGTTCAGAAATGTTTGTGTAATCTCTAAACTTGTTCGTAAAGTCCAAAAAAAGAGTTTGGAGGGCCCAAGAAAAATAAAAAAAAGAATTTTTGAATTCTACTCCACTAACAGAACAACTTAGACTAGGTAATTACTTGGGAGTATTTAATTTTTTGTATTTTGTTGCATAGTGTTACAAGGGTTACAAGGTTAGACACTTAGGCTGTGAAAAATATTACATAGTATTATGGACTATTAAAATACCGATATTGATTTGTTTTCAACAATATCAAAGAAAAATTAAAAAAAAAAATTATATATACATACAGTGCCCATCAATATAATTCCACCAGTTACAATAATCTTTTTCTACAGCCGTAAAATTTTACCAGTTTACTATTATTTTTTCTCAGTGTTAAAAACAGTTACATATTCTATGTTCTCTTAGGGAACGTGTATTTTTTGACCGATCATTTATTAACACTTCGCTTTTCATGCAATCAATTTAATAGCACCAGTCAATTTAAATTAGGTTAAAAAAAAGTATCAACGAAAAGAAATCACAATTGAAAAGAACAGAATTACAATTGTTGGAGTATTTTGTGTAGGATTATTCAATATTTTTGTTAAAATTGCATAGCAATGGGTCACAAAAAGCATTGTACGCTAGAAAATCGTGTACTAATAATAAAAAATTGTTATCCGAGGAGAAATAGTACTCCGAAATCAGAAAATTGCTTGACTGTTCTGGCAAAATGATAATAAATTCCTTGAGATATGAGCTAAAAGCTGAATTCCGTGATAGGAAACGAATTTTGTCACTTTTATTGTTAAAGCGTTTAGTTCGAAGGACTAAAAGCAATTCGTTTAAGCCAGCTACGTGGGCTACGAGACAACCTTAACGCTTGTAGTCCCGAAATAGGCCGCTCCTTTCCTCTAAGCATGTTGCAAGACGACTGTCGTTCGCAAAGGCACATGTAAATTTACCCAAGAAAAAGTGGAGGAACGTGTTATGGCCAGATGAGTTCAAAATTGATGGAAAGGGTTCCAGACCTTTTGTTCAAAAGCCACCTAATAGTGAATACAAGCTCCTGTTCATTGCAAAACATGGTGGCTGGAGTATTATGGTATTGGGCTGTTTTTCATATCAAGGTGTAAGCCCCATACATTGGACAAAAACCACCATGGATGCATCGGGATATGTTAAAATCCTTGATGAAATAATGTTACCGTATGCTTCCTCCGAAATACTGCTGGTGTGGATCTTCCAGCAAGATAATGACCCAAAACACACCAGCAAAATGGCAAAAATGTGGTTCAGCAGGAACTCAATCAGTGTGATGAAGTGGCCTGCATAATCCCCGGAGTTGAACCCCATCGAAAATCTGTGGACGGACATAAAGAAAGGTAGGAAGACCTTTGAAAAGCTATACAGAAAATTTGTGGTTCCATCACAGTTGAAAGATGTCAACATTTCGATTCGGTGGGAAGGCGTTGCGCAGCTGTAATAGCAAATAAGGGACACGAACAAAATACTGGAAAAATGTTTTAATTAATCTACCAGATATGCCTTTGAAATATTTTAATTTTGTTTGTTTTATTTTTAGTAGCACAACTAATTGCTGTAAAAAATTACCTCAAGTGCTATTATTTTCACTGAGCAATTTTTAAGATTTTTTTTTCTTATTAATTCGTTAATCTATTGAAAAGAAAGCAATTTATTTTTTTTTATGATAATAAATCACGAACATAAAAGATTTTTTTATTGAGTTTTGAATTAAATTGGACTAACATTTTAGTAGATGTGAATGGATTTAATAAAAATTTGAAATTGATGCTATATTTTGACCGCAGCTGTATATACGACAAGTGTATTCGAGTAAACTGTATTAAAGTTTATTTAACGACTTCTTTAGCAGATAAATAAATACCGTTATTAAATAAATGTAAATGTTCATATGCACCTCTTAAAAGGCGATTAAATTAAACATAAGAAGGCAAAAAAATTAAATCATAAACTAGCCAAATATGTGGAAATTTATTAAAAAAAAAAAAAAGAAAAACAGAAAGAAAAGAAAACTTATCTGTAAGATTAAAAGCAAATAAAACATAGCCTTAGCCTCTCTCCTTGCATTCTTTGCTTTTAGCAGTTACGGTCATTTACTTTCCCAGCAAGTCTCACATGCATGTGAGCATATAAATATTGTGCATACATACATACATACATACCAGCATCCTAAAGAATAATTTTTTTTTGTTTTACAGCTATTAGAACACGAAGAATACAAGGGAAAAATAAAATTGCAAAAAAAAAAGGAAAAACTTGAATATACTACGTCTGCATATTTGTCCGTCCCCCCCTTCTTTGGGGCTCTTTTCTTTTCGTTTCGTTTCGAGCAATGCAACTGAAGAAATTAAAAAGAAAGAAAGAAAGAAAAGGCTGGCGGCAACAAGACATTTCTATGAATATATTTCCTAATTAAGTATCCAATAGATACCAGGCACAGCACAATAGATTCATTTTTCTAGATTTTTATTTTGCATTTCTTTGCACGTAAAATTTTTTTATTTTTTCTATCTTTTCAAACGAAAATTGTCATTCGTTTTGCTTAAAAATCGTATACTTTTGTCTACACTAGAAATTTTGAATTTCATTTTCACTTGATTTTTATTTAATAAATTTTTGGTATTTGTTCTGTTTTGGCGCTTAACGATACTTCGTTCGCGAATGGCATTTAAATGTTAAAAATAGAAGGGGCTGCTCTTGTCTATTGCATATTCTGTTGGGTACTTTGAGAAAGAAATTTTTGCATTTTTAACAAAATTAGAACATGGCAAATTATAGTTTTTAATCTATCTCTTAACAGCAATAGAATTTACGAAAAAGAACCTTAACGAATAATTAATGTTGTTTGTTTGTTTGTTTGTTAAATACTATGTACATATGTATGTTTGTTATGTATGTACATATATATCCATTACAAACGAAATTCTTTTGTAAATTTATTTATTATTCCTTCATTTATTAATTATCAATTGTTATATTGCAACAATTGTAAAATAGATTGAGGAGACCACAGAACGTATACAAATTTTTGATTGATTGGAGCCGGAAGATAATAAAATATTATTACGAAAATGGAAACGGTGTACAACAAACTTACATACATACATAATTGGTCATTACAACCCATCAGTCCGGATTTTGAACTAGCTTCTCACACCATTTATGTTGTGTGCATTAATTTTATACATGAGTGGCTGGACCTGTAGTTTAAAGGCGACTCTGAACGACAGATTTTTGAGAAGCTCTTCATGACAATTTTATTTACTCTTAGAGTTTTTGCCGAGAATCTGTTGAATCAGCCGACGAAGAAATATTTTTTTATATTTCGTTTTGATGCCTGACCTGGGATACGAACCCAGGCTTTTCGTCTAATAAGCCAACATACTGCCTACTAGACTGCAGTTACTACAATGAACTTGTTACAAGTAAACCAACAACCATCAGTATGAAAGAGAAGGGAATAGGCAAGTAAGCGAGAACTCAACAACAAAGAATACTTCAAGAATGTTCGTGAGACTATTTACAAGGGCCTATAAAACGAACAAAGGACAAAGCAATAGTAAGAATTCAGTCAGTCTTATGGGAAGACGCTTTGCGTGTGAAGAGAACAGTCGTGGTTTGAAAATTGCCGTTGAAAAGATCTGCGTTGTAAGTAAAGGAGAATAGCGAACAAACAATTATTGTTGTATTCGTCAGGTTGTAAACGGTGGCACACAAAAGTAGTATGAACAAAAAAAGGGTTTAACAGACTGTTTACATGGGCCTATAAAAAGGACAAAGGACAAAGCAGAGGACAAAGAATAGTAAGAATTCAGTCAGTCTTGTGTGAAGACGCTTTACGTTGGAAAAGAATAGGCGTGGTTTGAAGATTTCCGTTGAAAAGATTTGCGTTGTAAGCAAAGGATGAGTAGCGCACAAGCAATTATTGTTGTATTCGTCAGGTTGTAAACGGTGGCACACAAAAGTAGTATGAACAAAAAAAAAGGATTTAATTGAAACTAAACCTTGAATTTATTTTTATTTTGTTTGCAATCAACGAACCCATATCCTAGTCGTTTGGCATCAACTTATTTGAACATGTTTTCATTTTTAGAATATATTTGAACATGGTTTGTTAAATGAATTTGAAACTTAAATCTGTAAACATTCAAGGTATGATATACAGGCTATTTTCTACCTTACTTGCTTTAGCAAAATTATTCCATTGATTTCATATCGCTCCTTTATTGCAACATAGTCATATCTCAAAAAAAAACTTGAACTTGGCAAAATGCGAGTTAAGTTTTCAAGACATAAGTCCTATGATCTAATTGCCGCAAACACTTTTTGCTATAACTTCGGTTCAGCTTGGGATATAAAACAGATTTTTTTCAACATGTACAGAAGGTCTAAAAGAGCAGTTTTGCTTAAGTAACTACAAATTTTTAAATTTTTTGAGATATAGGAGCAATATGTTTACAGCAAAAATTAAAAGTGGGAAATGAAAACTTAAGCAAAATAAGATAGAATTCAGCAGCTTAGGCGAAGGAGGCGAAGTCAACTGATTTTTCCATCAAATTTTTTGTTTTCCGTCACAGCCGAACAAATTATATATGTTCTCGACATTAAATATTACATTCGCCCAAAAAACAATTCACATTGTCCATATATTATTAGGCAAATAACAATCGCTTTTGTCTGTTGTTTTCACTAATAAATTGCTTTTTTCTCGACACTCGGCTGCTTTCCCAAAATACTTCGAACTGTATCGGAATGCACAATAACATTGTAATCACCTTCCGAGGCATTTCGTATTTCTACGAATGTTGTCGTAGGATTTATATCCGTAATACCTTTCATATACCGGAGTACGCTTGGAGAAATTTTATACGAAATATATATCGTACGTATAATTTTCTGTGGTGCCATATTGGTTTTAAGCAAACTGCAGTCACAAAATCATAGATTTTGGGAATATTTTTTCTTGATTTAAGTAAATGTGTCATTACAGAAATTCATTACTTAAAAAAAAAAAGATTTTTATGCGGGATATGTATAATTATATGTGTGACTGTACAACATTTATCCAATTTCATAGCTCTGGATAATAGTATTCCCAAGGACTTTCTATTGCCCAGGAGTTAAGACTTTCTGTTTTTTTTCTGACGTTCTTATATAAAATGCGTACATACAGTGAATGCCTACTTACAGTGAATAAATATCAGGCGGGCACAAAAAGAAAATTTTCACAATAAAATAAAATAATTTATGACCACCAGAAACTAACAGTGATTCACAAAATTTGCAAGACTAGGTTTGGAGTGGAAATATTTTGAGAAGAATATGATTTTGACAATACCAAAAATGTAAATATGTCTGGTTAAATGATTTTTTTTTTATGTTAAAAAGTTTATTGACAAAATGCAAACGTTTCCAGTTGTAAAAACATGTTTAAAGATTATGAGAAAGTAGTTGTCAAAAAATGTTTGATTGCATAAAAGGTTTTACAAATGTAGAGTACAAGGCGTAGGATACTAACTACTCAATACTTGTATATCGTCATCGAAAATCCAAAAGTACGTAACGTAATTTTTTTAAATTTACAGGAGAAGCAAAAAACGTTATAAAACGTTATTATTGGTCGCAAAAATCTAAAAATTGGTTAGATAATCTTATTCTATGTTCAGAGAATCACTTTTATTAAATCAATATTCGGTTTATTGAGAACAATATTTTTAGCGTTCAGACATACGAAAATTTATTTAACAGCTGTTAAACAAAACAGCTGATTGTGCCAAAAAAAAATGGAAAACAATTTAACGTTGGAAAAGATATTTGCTAATGATTAACCGAAACGCCGAGCTGTTGCGGTAAATAGGGACTACTTGTGACTCCAAAGTGGCTTTCATCGGAAGGATGAGAAAGAAAAATTTGATAATATTGGATAAGTTGCAGAAAAACAAGCTTTTGCTTATGACACAGTGGTTGTTTACATTTCAGTTGTCAGATATCAATAGAAAGTGTTCGAAAAAATGTAATATGCTCACTGAACGTACTTATGACGTGTTGTATTTGAAGTTTTAATCAATATTATAACAATTTATGAATTTATTGACCAATAATTACTTGAAATTTTATATGAAATATTGAGATCAATAATGCCGTTTATTGCAATTTTCTCAATATAAGTGCATGTCTGAACATAGTATTACGAATTATAATCAATCAAAAACTCAATTTTAAGTTTTTTGACTATATACATATTAGTTAATTAATTAGTTTACGCCATATAATCGAAAAATGTGATGAGCAATGTTAAGTTATACTTGAAATTTGCAAAAAAAAAGAGTGTTTGATATGATAAACAAGTGAAGGCCACAAGGATTCAATTTTCAAGTTTAAAAAGCCGTTAAAATAAGCTTCGCAATTTTAATTAATTCACGTACGCCTTTATTGCAAGAATGCTGTATTTAAAATTTCACTGAGTATTATAACAATTAGCATTTAATTCAGCAATAATTAATTGAGATTTTATATGCATTATTGAGATCAATATTGGCGTTAATTACGATTTACGCAATAAAGGTGCGTACGCGAATATATTATTAGTCATTTTGGCTATGTGCTTTCCAAAAATTCATTAATACTGCTTAATTGAGTAACTCCGTAACTCGGTTAACCGTATTTGAACGCATGGACTTTGTAAACTGATTTAGTTAAAAGTTAAGAGTAGTAGGATAAATAAAAATTTCAATTTCATAACCATTAAATGTAGTCGTTTTAAAATATACGAATTATTATTACAAATATTTTTTCGGATACAGATTTTTTGTTTTTAAATTTATTATTTTATTCCTTTAAATAACTGTATTGTTATTAATAAATATATACACTCATACTACATAAGTACGTATACCTTTGATATTTATGAATTTTTTTTTTACAACCGTAAGCATTTGAGGAACGATTCATGCGACAATTTTGCTTTGCATGTATATTTTTTTCATTTATTATCTGTGTTTTGCATTCTTTTTTAAAACGGCAAATTTCATTCAATTACTGGAAAATTAAAAAAAAAAGCTCGAAATGTAAAACGCCACTATTCTCTTCTAATTCTAATGCAAATATAAAACAAACAACGACAGCAGTAACACACCAACAAATATCAACTATACACGAACGAATAAACGGAAAGCAAAAATATAAAACCAAAGTATAAGAAAACAAAAAAAACAACGCAAGTAAAGAGAATGCGAAAGTTAATATGACCACGAGAGAGAGGTAAAATTATAAAAATGGAGAGAAATTCTCAATTCTCAAATTGACTGGAGTGTACTGGCTTGCGGAACTCAATAATACAAATGAATACAAAAAAAAAAAAAATGTACAAAACGTGACAAGAGAAAGAAGCACAACAGAAGAAAACAATGTATACACAATAGAAATTTAAGAACAAAACGAAATGCACAATAAAGAATGAGAATGTAATAAAAATGGAATGAATATAACGTGTAAAGAAAATCAATTCCAACGAGACGAAAATGCAGAATTTTTTTACAAGACGAGACTGAGACTCTAAGAAGAAAAAAAGAAAATCATTATTATCGCCATCATATTTTATGTACTCGCGGTGCCACCACAATAGCATATATTTATGCGTGTGAGTATTGATAAAGTACAGAGAGTGACTTTATTTTTAGTAAGGTTTCAATTTCAAAACTACAGCCTATCTATCCAACAATCATTGAAGATGACGATTAAAAAAAAGTATTCACAATCAGGGAAAAGTTAAAAAACGTAAAATGAGAACAAGATACAAAAGTTGTGCAAAATAATTTTGCCGGTTGTTGTTGCTGCCACTGCATAAAACTGGAAAATTATATCTGCCGCTACCGCACTCTCTCTCTCTCTCTCACTATTCTCATGGTACGTTCGCCCTATAAGAATTTTACCTACAATTCGTGTATTTAAGAAGAGTATACGAAATAGAAATCCATAAATACCCAACCGTCTTCTTGTTGTCACTGCTTGCTTGCTTGTCATTATTTTTTATTTTTTCTGTTTTTTCTGCAGTTGTTAATATCTTTTCTAATGTAAAAAATCAATTTGCACATTTAAATTCAATTAATGAACTGTGTTGTTGCGGTCTTTTTTTTATTTTTTTATTTTTGATTTTAATTTTGTTTTGTGTGACCAGTTTTAAATGATTAATAAACTAAATAGAGAACTAAGAATGAAGAGAAAAAATACCTTTTCTTCTCGTTGTACTGTTGTATGTTTTTTTTGTTTTAGTTTTTTTGTTTGTTACTTGCGCCGTTTGTTTGATTTGTTTTTTTATTTTTCTCAACCTTTTTTTTCTTAGAGAAAAGACAATAATAAATAATAAGTCGATATCACTTTTGTTTTAATGATTTTTTTTCTATTTTTTTTTTTTTTTGTATTTTTTGCTGTTATTAATTGCTTTTAATTTCAAAAAATATTCAATTTCTTTTATTTTTGGGTATTTAGCAGAATATATTTCTTGTTTTAAAAAATATCACTGTTTTGCAATTGATTTTTTATTAAAAAAAAAATTATTATTTAATACAGAAAATTTTGTCTTGAAATTTTTCGCTTGTGTTGACCGTCCTTATTTATGTCTGTCTGCTTGGTTGCTTTGTTTGTTTAAATCGCACACGTTAATTAAAGCCACCGATAAACTGTAAAAATGAAAGAAATAGAAAAATATGGAAAAATTTTTTCTATTTCTAATTTATAATGTATTTTTTATTTTTTGTTTGTTTGTTTATTATTAAACAAGACGATGAAAAACACTTTTTTAATTAAGATTTATCAATACAATTGGATTTCGGCACATTTCCTGGGTTTTTTTTACACTCTTTTCTTTCTGTAAATTTTGTATAACAATTTTATGTAAACCGTCATTAATAAATAATTTACTTTGTATTCCTTGTCGTTTAGCTTGTATTTAGTGTGTGTTTCTTTAAATAATTAATTTAAAATGAACCTTTTTTTTATTCTTAAAAACTTGCGCTACGGATTACTAGACGAACGTACACCACCATTAACTTTTCTTGAGTGAATTTATGTGCTCGTCTTTATTGTTGTCTAGCCGACGTTCGATATAATTATTTCTTGTATCTTGTTTTGTGCTGCTTATTCTTCCAATTGCATTCTGGTGTGCTACTATTGTTGTCTCTTTTCTACTTATAGCCTGTTTACGGTGTGTGGAATTTAATGCAATTTTACCTTTGCATTCTAACTCATAAATTAAGTGTAAATAAAAAATGAGAAGAAAAAAAGTAGAGAAGAATTATTCTCTTACTTTCTCTGCATTGATTTGCTCTCTTTTGTGGTGTGCTAATTTGTTACTAAAAAAATGCGCCATAAGATTGAGTATTTTTTTAAACTCAATTTGAAAACGACTTGCCAGACTACACATTTTATACTTTTGTTGCTAAATGGCATGAGTTTAATCTGTAACAGTGAACAAGTGGATTTTAATTACAAAAATACTCTTTGGCTGTTGTCCCAAAGAGTAACAAACAACACACACAAGAAATTTGAATTCAAGAGCACAGTGGTTAAAGCGTTTGAATCAGTGTTTAGTAATTTAGTAAATTTAAAAATACTTTTCATTTCGAAAATACCACAGTACCCCCGCAAAGCTGTCATCAAAGTTGTTTTTGTTCGTTTAAAAAATAATTTTAATAAATAATTCGCACTTACTTTTCCCGTTTCCGGGTTTAATGCTACTATATGTTCTATCTGCCTAATTAGTAGTTAGTTACAAGTTAAACTAGCCTTATTTGTATAGACGCCCAATGGCCAGCCGCAGGCCAGACAAAACGGAAACGAAAACCATAAAGGGGATGTTGGTGGGAAAGTTTGTTTCTTGTTGGATGGAAAGAAGAGAAAAAAAAATAATTTTTTAACGTTGTGGTGAGTTAAAACAAAATATGGAGAATTTATCCTGTGTGGTGAATAAAATTAAACTATGGTAAATTTCTAGTGTGGGGAATTTATTCGGTGTGGTAAATAAAATCGAAACTCACCAAAGTGCCGTTATTCGAAATTAGTACTGTATTAACATAAATATATGTAATATAGATCGTGATTTGAACGATGCTTGTCTAGGATAAGTAATTTTCACATCTGTTAGCGCAGACATGAACCGATCTGTCTGGTTACTGCTTTAAAACAATGTTGCCATTGTCTCATTCTATTTAAAATTCTAAAAACTTAAAATTAGAAAACTGCATACAAAAAATAATTAAATTTAAAATATTTTGTAAATGAATTTTTTAATAATTTCCTTCTTTTAGGTTTTATTCCCACAATGCTTTTACAAATTGGAAATTTTTTTTGAAATATTTATAATTTTTTACGATTTGTTCGATTTAACTTTTGTAGAATTTGGTATTGGATCTAAATTTTACATTAGGAAAAATGATTAAAGAATTCATTAATTTTTTCAAAAGTTGGTTACGGATTTTTTGTTTCCCGGTAACATTTAAATTTAAAAACATTTCAGTACTTCTATATTTTACAATTTTATGGTTTGCGCTTTTCAACTTTTCAACAATAAATGGGGTTAGACTAATAATAATTGTAAAGGTCTGTAGGCCACGGGTCTAGTAGTGTGCTGGTTAATTAGACGTAAAGCCAGGGTTCGAGTCCCAGGCCAGACATCAAAAGTATAAAATACAGAAAAGTATTTTTTCGACGATTTTTTCTCTTTCTCTTCTTGTTTCTCAGAAATCTGTCGTTCGGAGTCGACTTTAAACTGTAGGTCCGCCACTTCTGTATAAAATTAACACACACATCATAAGTGGTGTGAGAAACTGCGAGCTTCTTCGTTTCCTTAGCGTTCGCATGTTTCCTCTTTCCACCTTTCCTAAAACCTGCACAATGCACTGCATGAGTAGGGGTCATCCCCTGAGTGCTGGTTTTATAAAAAAAACCAGCAATGATGATAACTAGCAATGATGCTGAATGAATCTGTTGCGTCGATATTTTTGACTAAGCCTTACGTTTCGAATCAACTGTTTTTGTTTCGTATATGTGAAAAATGTAGTTTGTTTCTATACCATTCCGTACATAAGAATTTATATAATTTTAAAAACTACCACTTGATGCAAAAAGGCACTTACACTCTTTCAGTTATAGCTCAGTACTGTTTCAAAATTTCAATTTGGCAACACTGAGTTGAATACTAAAAAACAAATTGAAGTAAATCAGCCACATAAACATTAGATTGTAAATATTTGCCACGTGCCATAGATAGCACCTTCCATATAGTTTTGGACCCAAATGTTAAAGAACTTTTTTTAAGGTTTTTAAACATACCTTTAGGATGTATTTAATGAAAGTATAAACGTGACACCTGAAAAGTTAACAAGTACCCCTTTCGCAAGATTTCAAAATTTTCTCATTTCCTATTGTGAATCATTCCCAAAAAAATTTGGCATCGCCAATGTTTATTCCCAAAAATTATTTTGTAAAATTATATGAATTATAATTATTATGAACTTTCCGATGGTTTTGTTTTGGCTCTAGAAAATCTAGCGGAATGCATCTTTTATTTCTTCGCAATGTGCCAACGCACGTTATACCTTTCGAAAACAACCGTTCTACTAATTCAAACGAAGTAAAAAATTTTTGAATGTGATGTTTCGATCTGTTTTTTCAAATGGTTTTCACAGTTCTTAAACAATTCTCTCCCCGACATTTTCACTTTTTTCAGTACCTTCTGGTCTCAGATAAGAAATTCCATGAAGTGGCTACCGAGCTTCTGCATCACAAATCCAAAAAATTTTGAGGCCTTATTTGTCCGGCTTTGATGGTATGTACTGTCAAAAGGACACTTGTCCTCCAAATAACGTCAAACGCTCATAGTCGTTTATATAACTTGAGCAACTTCCTATTGATATGCTCCCAAATATCGCGAAACAATAGAAGTAATAGTTAACGTTGCCATATGTGTCTCATAGACAGATTTTGACATGAACATTAAAAAGAAATTAAGTAGTAAGAACTAGAATCTATATTTAAGGAAGTTACAATGGATTAGGGTTAATAAAATTTAAAAATCAACGAATAAAAAAAAAAAAAACAAAAGTATAGTGGAATTGTAGAAGCAGACCTCGGCAAAAAGAGAACATGATAAAAATGTGAGTGTATTTGCGAGAGGCATGTGTATAACCCAGACGAAAATTATTAGTAATATTTAAGTAAGTAATATAAAAGTGTAACCTAATAATGTGTTTATGTATTGGAAAATGTGCAGTGCCAAATCCCTAAAGACTGCGTATTTAACTTGACAAATATTCTTCCAAAAGTAGAGATCATTTCTTATTGTTATTAGCGAATTTCATTAAAAATAGTAAATCCTACTATAATTTTTCTTATTCAGAGACGGGAATCTGCTTCATTAATAGTTGACAAGCAACTGAATGCATTTTTACACTCTTTTTAACGAACATTGTTGATACTCGTGCTCTATGTGTGTAAAAAGCCGTAAATGATCGTCCCCTGGGGGACATTGGTTATAAATAAAATTCAGGTCACAGTTTCATATTTATAAGGAACATATAAGATTTTAAATGTATTTTTTAATGAAAATTAGATAATTCATTTACATATGTCATGGGTACATATAAAGATATTGTTAAGTTATAAATGTAATAAACTAGCAGTCCAGGGCAAACGTTGTTTTGCCTTCGAATTTTATTTTCACTGTAAGTCTGGTTTCCATGCAAAGTCATGGCTGATTGATATTTAGAAGCAGAATGAAAGGTGCACTAAATCGACATAGCAATTATTGTTCAACTGGATTAATATATTTTTGATAGCTTGGTCCGATCCGCGTTGCTGACCCCAAATTTTTCTATTATTTTGAGGTGTTTTTCGAAGAAAATCAAAATCAGTGTGGTAATTAACGCCGCTGCATGCTGATTAACGACCCGACGCCTTCAACGAAACACAGCATAGTGCAGTAGTTCTTGAGTTACGGTACAAAACACAAAAAAACTAAATATTGCGCTATCTGTTGGACGAACTTCAAACTACACAGAAACACTCCTCATGCTTATTAAGTTTGGTCAAAATCGGTCTAGTAGTTTTTGCGATTAGTGATGACGAGAATACACATAATTTTTATATATGTAGAGCTATTTATACAGTAGTTTTCCGATTTAACAACCATTCGATTCTACGAACATCGCATTTAACGAACAAGCAAAATTTTTCCTATTGAGTACCTTAAATAGCGAACAAAATTTATTTTGTGTAAATAAATTCAAATAAAAATATTATTTGAATGAAGATGAAATGAGATTTTTGTAAACTTGATGTATTGACATCAAAATATTTCCAAAAGAAAATTAAATATGCAATAAAATAGTAAAATATGCTAAATATATGCACTTATAAGAAAAATATGCAAAATATGCATTTATTATAAAATATGCAACAATAAATCGATGCCATTTTGTTGCAAATTCTTCGATTCGAAAAGATATATTGTCAAAAGTGATTTTGAGTTACCGACTAGTAACATGCATTTGCATTAACATCCTTGCCCTTTATGACTTACACTCAACTCTCAACTCACTCAACTGTCATCGAAATTCCACTTATGAAAAAAATTACACACACAATTCTATTTTTACAAATATTGCGTACATATATTATGTAAACATTAAAATTATATAGTACGTATATTCATACATATAAAATTAAAATAATAATCATACAACATTTCCAACTTTTTTAAGCACAAAAATGACAAGTAAATGCATATACAATAAAACATTAGTCTTACATAATTGGTCATAACAACCCTTCAGTCAGGATTACGACATAGCTTCTCACACCACTTATGTTGTGTGCGTTCATCTTATATAAACTCAACTTTGAACGACAGATTTTTGAGAATCTTTTCATTGCAATTTTATTTACTCCACAGTTTTTGCCGGATATCTGCTAAGAGGAAGTCGCCGAAGGGATTTTTTCATATTTTCGTTTTGATATCTGACCTGGGAAAGATACATGAGAAGGATGCAGTTGTATATTTTTGCAACCTGGTGTTAGAAATTATCGGCTAAAGAAAAAGGTAGAACAAAAAGAAAATTACACACAAGTTACACACACAATAAGTGTAATTACACACAAGGTGGGAACACTGATTAAATGTATGTATGTATTTATATGTATATACTAGAGGTGTGCACAAGACATATAAAATTGCACTATTTCATAGTGTTACAACGTGCATTTCTTTCTTAGCTCTCGGCAACCGAACATCTTCGTAGACGCCAGCATTGCCAGTAACTTTTTAAACTTTTTATATCTGGGGAACAGCGTTGCCAGAAGCTTTGAGAAGAAAATCATCATACGTAGATAAAAAAAATCATATTTTACTGAAAAAAATCATCTTTTTTTAATATGTACAAAATTTTATTTAAAAATTATTATTTAAATAAATGTGTTAACATATGTATTTAAACTATTATTATTCAAAGCATTTATGAAGAAACGTGTACTTATGTTTATGTGGTGACAAATCACACATTCACCAACCAGCAAATAGAAAACTTAGAAAAGCACACAACTGATTTCATTAGAACAATAATTGTATGTATTGATATATAAGAAAGCTTAAAAAAAATAAATTAAAATTATAAAGTACATGTACTTTAAAAAAAATTATTATTAAGAACTATTACTACAATGCAGGTATTCCCCGACTTACGAACGAGATAGGATCCTGGGGTTCAGTCGTTCAGAAAAAAAAAATTACATACTGTACTACTAATTTTTAGCGTCCGGAGAAATGAAACTATTCAAAATTTATTCTTATATTTATTTGTCTATATAAAATTTATATTTTAGGGATTCCCATGAACTACATATTTGTCTTCTTTAAGTATTTTCTAATAATAAAATTGGAAAAAAAAATGGTCGTAAGTTCGAATATTCGAAACTTAAGTTGGGGACTACCATATTTTTAATTTGTACTTCCCACGAATATCACAGATAGACAGAGATGCTCTTTAAGGGCTTTATTTCCAAAACAATGACTCATTTTTATGTACATGCATACATTTGTTTGTTACAGGGCAATAATTGTAAAGTAAATAAAAGCAACCAAAAAGAAGCTGATACAAGATAAACTGTACTTCACTATGTAGTATAATTACAACGAAAATTGTACTCACTTCAAATATAAGAATCATAATTTTTATAAATAAAAAATCATAATTTAAAAAAAAAGAATCCTCAATTCATATTTGGTTGAAAAATCATTAAAAATATGATAAAATCAACATTCTGGCAATGTTGCTGGTGAAAAACCATTTTTTACACTACTACTTTTTTTACACTACTGATATTCATATGGCAATACTGAAAATGTAGCTTCAGTAGTAAAATATGCTCTTACAACACAAAGCATAGTTCCGTTACTTCACAGGCAAACGAGTGCGTTTGTACACTTTGAATAAATGAGAAAGACACATTTCAGTGCACCAACTACTACAAAACTCGAACTACCTCGAATTTCAAAAAAAGCTGAGACCCGTATTTAATTAAATCGACTAAAGATTAAAACATGTTAATTTGGCATTTATATTACGAACAACTCCGAACAAAAAATTCAGAAACCATTTTTTTTACAGAATATCCTTAAAAAACGGACATGAGTGATCGTCCTTTGACAAATAGTATACACTGTTGTAAGCGCCTTAAAAAATCCTTTCTTATGATATAGATATTGTATATGTTGGTAAGGAAACAGATTCATAAATTAACAAAATATTCGAAAATAGACCCTTTTTCAAAATGGTCCAGCTCACGAGAGGTCGAATCTGGTGCCGAAATATTTGAAATGTTGTCTTAAAAAAGTCCAAGGTTCATTTTTAGAGGGGTACATCGAGCACGAATTTCGCTTCCATACAAGTTGAGTCGCTCTAATGTACATACGTATATAAATTTAATAATAAAAGCCATTTTATAAATTATACTTTTATTTAATATTCCTTTTTATTTATTTCTTATTCAATTTAAGTATTGTGTACGATCTCTGCTCTTAAAAGAATAAAAAACCTGGAATTCATTTAAACTTTTCGTCTGCTTCTGAAAAGTTAAAACACTAACAAATCGATTCCTTGAAAAATGCAATTATAGGCACTTTGTTTCTATTTGAATACATCACTCTCACTCTTATCGATTTTAAATTTACTACATGAAAAAGTGTTCAAAATATGCTTTTATGATATGTACAATGTACATACATATGCTAAGTCAAGCAATTTTTTTTTCTTCAATTTATAAAATTTTTAAATTTCGAATTTAACTAATTGAAATTCATTATTTTTAGAAGGCTTTCAATAACAATCAGAACTCAAGATGATAAATATAATAATAATTAATAAAATATGTTTATTATTTCAATTAATCAATTATTGAGTGTTATAGAAGATTGTGGTTAATTGTAAGACAATAATTAAAAAATATTGTGTATACAGATAATATTTAATGCAATATTTATGACGATGTATTATTTTCAAATTTACTGTATGTACACGTATCAGGTACTCCATCTATCGGCTTAAGTTTTAAAACTGGAAATATAATTTATTTAAATTTGTCACAAATGGTTAGAAATGGCACGAAATTGTCGTACCAAATTTGGTCGCTGAGAATGATTAAAAGTGCTCGATATACGCACATTTACATTCGTAAAACTGGCTTTGTTATTAATGTGCCAAGTGTTGCGGGGGCGACTTGTGAAGTATAGGCATCATTGGCACATATTTCTTTGAAAATGAGGACTGCGCAGTTATCGCACCATGATAACCGATTTTTTTGTACGTACTTTTCATGATATTGAAGTGAATGATCTCTGGTTTCAAACGAATGGTGCAACTTGCCACGAGTCTCATGCCATAATTAATTTATTGTGTTAAATGTTTGATGGCGATTTGACACCGTTCGACCATTTTCTGTGGGGCGCCGTTAAAGAAAAGTGTTATGCCAATATATGAATGAAATAATATTCCATTTCTAACCGGAACAATTGTACTTTACAACAAAAATAAACCCAATTGATTGAAGTAATAGATAGAACTGTCTAAAAAATCTAAGTGGTACGCACTACATATTCCAGCGGGTGTGCTGTTTTAATTTTCAATAATTTTATGCTCTCGTTATGAAAGTGTAAGAGTTTACTATTGTTAGAATTTTTTAGATTTATTTAACCTGAAAACTGCTTCTCTTTAGTTGTAAATTATATCCAGACTCAAAAGTTGTCTGTTTCATTCCAACGTAAATTGTTATTAAAGTTTTTTTCCTTAATAAGTGTTTCAGCATCGAAATTCTGCATTAACACCTTATACTATGTCCAGATATATGTACACTTTTATTGAATTTGAGTACAATATTTGAAATATTCAGGAATAATAATATACGCAATTCAGCTTACACAATATTTATTTGACAGATGACAAACAACAACATTGCTTTTATTTTGGTCGCGAAAATAAGTGTTGTTGGTTAGTTTATTAGCGTTTTCTTGTCGTAGTTGACATTTGAGTTGTCAAATATCAACTTATCTCACTAAACACTCTTATGACAGTGCTGCATTTAAAGTCTTACTCAATATTATAATAATTTGCGTATTTATCACACAATTCGACGCCTCTATTCTATAACATTCTAAATGTATTTAGAACGTTTTTAATGTTCTTGCATTTTTAAATTATATGTTCTCTAACCTAAATACTGTAAAAATTTGGTTAAGATGCGCCGATCGCGTCCACGATATTGTAAACCTACATACTTGATCACTGAAAGTCAATATGAACATTTTTTTCGAACACTAAGCCCTCGTTTTCCTGTAGCCGGTGGATATAATGCAAAGCACTATTCACGCTCTCGACTTACTTCTTCAAAAGGCCGAAAACTGTTCAACCCAATTTCTAAATTAAAACTGGATGTTATTTCTTCAGGGCAGTCTACCTATTGCCCAACTGATAGACAAAAAATTCCAGATTTTATCGACTTCGCATCTCTACAGAAGTGTATGAGGTAGAAACCTCACTGGATCTGTCTTCGTATCATACGCCTACAATCATAACATTATGGAATAAGCACGTGTCCCCGTCTGGCTACTTAATGGAAAAAGAGACTACAGTGAATTGGCTAAAATATAACATAAGCTTTCATTGTTCAGAAAATATTTCTCTAAGAACTATCGATGCTTTGAACCAGGCAGTATATGATTTTGAAAAAAACCCTTATGTTAGCCACCCACAACGCTGTTAAAGTCCCAAAATGAATTAGGCACAACAGAATTTATTCCGCTGATATCGAAAACCTTGTGCGGAGAGAGTGGCAAATATAGAGATCACCGCAATCATGATATTGTAAATGCCATTAAAAATCTTAACCCAAGAAAAACCCAAAATAAGCAACAAAATGCTGTTGAATTTATCTAGCATAGCTGTAAAAATTATAATCAACACTCATGTAAAGTGCTTGGGTATACTCCTTGATCGTCGTTTAACGTGGAAATTGTACATTGAGTCAAAACTGGAGCAAATAACTATGAAAACTGCTCAAATAAATTGGTTAATTGGTCGAAATTCATCACTTCGTCACTCTGGCCATATTCGATTAAAAAGGAAGGATACTCTTGCACTCGGCCGAAGATGAGAAAATGAGGCCCAACGCTTTACTTATTTTATTTTCACTTTATTTTATATCAACGTTCCTGCTATTTCTATGGAATTAAGAAAGCTAAAGTTCTCCTATAACTTTAGACCTGATAACATTCCTAGTAACATTTTAATTAATTGCACCGACGCCATAGCTGTTCCACTATCATACTTATTCAACAAATCGATTAAATGTGGTTATTCTCCTAACGTTTGGAAGGATTCATTCATTATTCCTTTGTTCAAACCAGGAAATAAATCCAATGTTACAAATTATCGTGGTATTGCAAAACTGAGTATAATTCTAAAACTATATGAAAAAATGATTACTGATGATTTATGTTATCATTATATATGTTATAACTTGATATCACCTTATTAGCACGGTTTCAGGACGAAGTGTTCAACTACAACAAACCTGCTTCATCTTTTAACAGTTGTTTATCGATGATTTTTTCATCAACAATAAACAGACGTTATCTACACGGATTTCAGCAAGGCGTTTGATAAAGTTAATCATGTACTTTTGAAGAGGAAACTTTATTTAATGGGATTTACTGATCTTAGTTTAAAATGGATTTACTCATATTTAACTAACAGAAAACAAACCGAACTTTTTAAAAACTGCTGCTGCAGAAGTATTGATGTCCTTTCTGGTGTACCTTAGGGTAGCCATCTTGGACCGCTTCTGTTTTCATTGTTTATTAACGACTTACCTGATATGATTCACTATTCTAACACGCTAATGTACGCTGATGACGTAAAAATTTTCCTAAGTTATTGCCAAATTTCCGATCAGAAACTACTTCAAAAGGACCTAAATTCGTTTCATTTATGGTGTAATTTAAATTTAATGCAGCTTAATCTTAAAAAATGTTAATAAGTGAGATTTGTAAGGAAGGATCCGATTCCTGCAAAATACGCTTTTGATGGATACGATCTTGAGCTTGTAGATAATTTCCTGGATCTAGGAGTTTTACTTGATCCCAAACTAAATTTTATTCCGCACATAGCTAGGATAATAAATAAAGCTAGAAGAGTACTTCGTTTTATAAAACGGCGCTCTACATATCTCTTGTGAGGCCTATACTCGAGTATGGAGTCATAATATGGGATCCTCTATATAAAAAATATTCCGACGTCATCAAATCTGTACAAAATCAATTCCTGATATTTTGTCTACGAGGACTGAATTTTAATCCCACTAGTTTACCATCTTATTCTGCCAGACTAGCATTAATCAAACTTCCGACACTTAAAAGCCGCAAAACTATGTTAAATATCTCGTTCATATTCAATGTAATTACTGGTGATATTGACTCCAGTTCTTTAATCCATGATATCACTTTTAACGTTCCTCAACGTGTGTCACGTCATTTTACCCCATTATCAATACAATTTTTTAGAACCAACAACGCTTGTACTGATGATTTAATAAATTGTATAAGCTGATTGATTTTTCTTTCACGAATAATGTCATAAAAATTAATGTAATTAAGTATTTAAATCCTTAGTTTTTGTAAATTAAATTTAATTTATTACGAAATCGTAAAATTAGCTAATTGCCTGTGAGGGATATTTCATAGGCAAATAAAAATAAAAAAAAAATAACAATAAAGTGGCGATAGAAGTCTCGAGAAAACAAAACCACGAACGCTCGAGTTCAAGAACCTTCATCAGACGTGTGGGGATACAAAAAGACAAAACAAAGCAGGCAACGAGTCTTAAGAGTTTAGTCAGTCTTGTCTGAAGACGCGTTGTATGTGAAGAGAACAGTCGAGAGAGATCTACGTTGTAATTGTCTACGCAATAGTGAAAAGAACAATAAAGAACAAGCAAATTATTGTTGAATACATCAAGTTGTAAATAGTGGCACACAAAATAGTGCAAACAATAAAGAGTTTTATAGAAACTAAACACCAATTTATTTTTATTTTGTTTGCAATCAATGAATTCATATTTTAAATGTTTTTAAAAAGTTAAAAACGTAATAATATTATAAAATACCATTTTTTAAATAAGAATGACATTTTTTAATTTTTTAATAAATTGTATAAGCTGATTAATTTTTCTTTAACGAATAATGTCATAAAAATTAATGTAATTAAGTATTTAAATTATTAGTTTTTGTAAATTAAATTTAATTTTATATTTTGTAATATTAGCAAAAATAAATAAAAAATAAAGTAATCGCTAAAAACACATGGTGCCACCAGAAAACACTAAACAAAACTTGTACATTCAATTCCAAATGGCTTAAGTGGAGTGCTTGACCTTAAGGGTATTCTACTAAATACAAGAGACAACATTGTCGTATATTAGGCCTTTGAATTTAAAACTTACTCCTCCTTGAGGGTACCTACGAAGTCATTTGAATAAAAAAGAAATAATTTTATAAAATAATTACAAAAACTATAAATTTTTATACAAACTTTTGACTGAAACTCATGAAATTGCTAAAATATATTACCGTACTAGGACTTTTGCCCTCCACTGTACATATTTGCTTTAATTTAATTTTTTGTAATTTTTATTTCCAAAATTAGACATAATTTTTAATCGTTACGTATTTTTTTATATTTATAATGATGTCAGATGTTGCATGGGTAATAAATTCTCCTGTCATCGTACCTTAAAATGCCTGTAAAGCAATTAAATTTATTAAAATGAATCCAATTTTTTTTATATTAATTCTTACAAAAACTATAAAATTTCTGCAACATTTGTGAGGCCATGAGATGAAGCCTTAAATATGACCGCCTTAAACAATAAAAAACAAAAATAGCATTAAAACTGTGGTCCAAAATATAATTTCCTTGTTGCGACTAAACATTGAAATTAAGGAGGCACGTCTTGTGTTATATTGCCACTACGCGTTTCTTGAAAAATTTGAAGGAAATCAAAATGCAGAATTGAATATGCAGAATACACAACTTAAAATAACTTCCAGCAATGAAAAGGAATGCAAAATAAACCGGTATTGCCTGTTGCAAAAAAGGAACATTTTATATATTTTTGCACTCAACAATTTCGAAGCGAATGGTGGCAAATCCAACATCGACCAGATTTTCACACTACCCTGGAAAGTGCCCACGAAAAACAAGCCGACATACTTAATAAGGCAGCGTTGTCGTAGTCGCAATGTCTGGGCACGGTATACCTGTGAAGGTGATAAGGCTATGATGATGAATGATGTTGAGCAATTCCTGCAGCTCCGTCAATGTAGGAATGGACCTCTCCGAACCTTTTGATATATGAGAGAGGTTTCAGTCAAGTCTCCTTAACTGAGGAAAAATGAGTTGTTGTCCACCGAGGTGCTAATGCTATTGTAAGAATAAGCCGTACCCAAAATCTCGGTTTTGTCGTGGTATTCCCGAACCCAAGATCCATATATTTGATTTGGGAAGGGAAAAACCTAATGTAGATGACTTTCCATTCTGCGTAGTGAAGTTTTAGAAGCAGGCCGTATTTGCTGTAACAAATATCTTGTAAAGTACTTTGGCAATGATCAGTTTCATATTATTCGTATTGTTACGAAAATGGAAATGGTGTTGTTAAAATAATAAACAAAAGCTCCAAAAACAAAACAGCGCACTGTTCACGTGATCAATGAATGAGTAGAAAAATATCCCAACAAGAATAAAGGATAAAAAGACGTAAATAACTAACAACAACATGAAGGGAACAAAGAAGTAAACAAGAAACAACAATATCCAGTATAAAATAACAAACAGAGAAATAACCCAACAACAACTAATCTACCTGCTCAAATGTAAACAAGAAACAACAAAAATAAGAATAGGTTGTTTACATTTTTAGAATATTCCCGAAGGACGTCATCATCCTTCAAGGGCATTCATCACCACAATTAATCAGTGACGAAAGCTATGACATTTGAAAAGTGCTCATAACATAAAAACACTGGCCCGACTAGAGGGAGAAAAAAAATTGTTTTAATGTATTACGAACCAAATGTGTTAGAAGCAACAGATATACAGAAGGAAAAAAGCAGAAAAATTAAATGTAAACAAACATTTGTTTTGTGTTAAAAAGGGAAAATTTAGAATATTTTTTAATTTCTTCAATGAAAATTTTAAAAATTCGTAAATATTTAAATATTAATCGAAAAGTGACTAGTTTCTGATCACAATGAATATAGTTTTTTGTGCAAAAGGTAAGTAAGAAGCTAACTATATGAAGATCAAATAAGACATATTGCTTATAAAATTTTTTTCTTGCAGAAATTTGTGTATATTACCAGTATTTATTAATTTCTTGAATGAAAAAGTTTAAATTCTGTAATATTTTCATTATTAAACGAACTCTTAGCAATTTCTCTTCACAATGAAATAAGTTCCGTGTGTAAAAGATAAGTGAAAAGAAAAATATAACAAAATATATTCTCATAACTTTTTGTTTCAGGAGTTTGTGAATATACCTCTCAATTAGTTAAATACTAAGTTATTAACAATTGATGCAAAGTGTCACCAAATACTTTAGTTCCGTACTACGTTTCCCCAATAAAAAAATGCATTTCCTTTCAAAACTATTCTATTATTTTACAAAAATATCATTAATTTCTACCAAAATAGAAAATAAAAATCCACCCTAAAAATTAACAAAACATAAATAAACAAAACTGAACGAATCAGACAGAGACAGAAATACTTTTTGGTAATATTTGCTGTCTCTTTCATTTTTGGATAGTGCTCCTGTCAAATTCGTTTCGTCACTGATTACACCGTGTTCATCACACTAAAGATCCAGTGATATAAAAGGCAAGCCAAAGCGAGAAGAGATGATTCAGAGTTTGAGTTGAATCAGTCGTGTGTGCAGACGGCACGTTGTATTCGGAGTGTGAATTAAGCTAGTCGTGTATAACAACATTACGTTGGTTGAAGTGATAAATCTTTCGGTTGTGTGCAGACAAGTTGCGTCTGAAGGAAGCATTTGTTAGTGTAGTGCTTACAAAAAGGTTGTGAGCGGAGAATAACTAACATGTGTTGTTGCTTACAAAAAGGTTGTAAGCAGGGGATTATCACGAACAAACACATATTGTGAAAATTATCGTTGTATACGTAGAATAAGCTGTAACAGTGGCACAAAAGTTGTGCAGATAATAAAGAATTCATCAAAACTAAATACGAATTTATTTTTACTTTATTTGCAATCTACGAACTCATATTTTTAACGTTTTTAAAAGGTAAAAACGTAACAGTATTAATAAAACTAGTGCCGGAGCTGATAGGCTTCGAACGGGAATGCGAGGTGCCTTTGGAAAAAGTCAAAGCACAGGTGCTAGAATACATATTGGTGAGCCTATAATATCGGTATGTTCCGGCAATAGGTATAAAACTCAAGTCGTCATGCCAAATTCAAGTTCCCAGGAATACAAAAGATTTAAGTCTCAAAGAAATGGGGATTTACCAAGTATGATCGTGGCTGTTATGAAGAATTGCGCAATGAAAATCGATTGGAACCTGACAATTTTAATTTCAACATGTAATGAGCAGTGAGAGTCCCATGGATAAATTTTTGTTCGCCGAATCATTGGGCGTTATTACTTACGCCAAGGTAGACAACACAAATCACGGCAGTCTGGGTCAATAGTTAAAGGATGGAGTTGGGCACTACCGGGCAAAAATAGAAAAACGTTGGCAGTGCAAGAAATGCTGTAAAACACTTTGTTTCGAAAAAGAATATTTCAAAAAATTGCATACTTAAAAAGTCGGTGTACTCATTTGAGTACACCCCTAAAACTCGGCTCCAAAAGAAACAATTTATAATTTTTCTTTCAATTTGTGTTTTTTTTTTATTGTTTTTATTAATAAATAAAACTGAAATCAAAAACTTAAAGGCGGTTTTCATTTGACCTCTAATGTGTTAAGAAGTGAAACTACGTATTTTGGTTTATGTTTTCACAAAATTTTGTAATAAATTACATTCAAACAATTAGAAAAAAGCGACCTTTTCAACTTCGTCATAGAGAGTGTTCCCATAAAGCGGGACTGCATCGCAATGGCACTTTTTTTCAAAAAAGCGTACAGTTGTTTGAGTACATTGACATTATAGGACGTACCAAGCGGGATTTTACTTCTGCATTTAGTGCTAGTGAACGGGAGTTTACTAAGATGGGTCTGACAGTAAACGAGCGAAAAACAAAGTACACTTAAGTCTCGCTTTATGTGGATCTTTTTTACGCAAATACAAATTTATGCCATTTTAAATGAACATTTTTTTTAGATTTTTTAGATTTTAAAATGTTATGATACTTTTTAAACTTTTGCATCATTTTTAAATTAAACTAAGTTTGCACCACTGCCATAATCATTATTTTTATACTATGTTCAGACATGCATTTATATTGAGAAAAACGCAATAAACGGCATTATTGATCTCAATATTTCATATAAAATTTCAAGTAATTATTGGTCATAAATTGTTATAATATTGATTAAAACTTCAAATACAACACTGTCATAAGTACATTCAGTAAGCATATTATATTTTTCCGAACACTTTCTATTGATATTTGACAACTCAAATGTAAACAACGGCAAAAGCTTTCTTTTCTGCTAGCTATCCAATATTAACTAATTTTTGTGATTTCCCTGCGGTTTTAAAAGTTTTTTATTTGGGAAACTCTTGTGAATCTACGCAGAAGTTTGAGTCTCACACCTAATATTATCAGATCTCTATGCCGAATAGCTTGTCAAAATTAATCGTTCTAGTTTATTTCCAATTGGAAAGGCAATTGATTAGCATCAGATTGCTCTAACTATGCCAATAAAAGCCTTCAAAAGTCAATCCTTTCTTATGTTTAAAGGAGATGCTCTTTTTTAATAACTGGCACTTTAATACTATTATTCAGAAGAAATAATTAAACTTTTTAAAAATTCGTTGATCTAGTCCCATACATATGTCTGCACTACCAATTCCAAAACGATATAGAATGATTGATCGTACATTCATAATTACAGACTTCAGTTTATTATTTATTTATTATTTTTTGGGTCATTTTATTTTTTTTCTGTAAATAATGAATTAATATTTTATTTTTGTTTACTTTTTTTTAGAAGTTTTTTTTTTATTGAAATAAATATACTTTGGTTGAATTTTTTTATGCGATTTTGCTTTGATTTTTCAATTAAAATTTGAATTTATGCGGTTTTTCAGAATTTTGAAACGAATCATTAATTTTTATATGAAGCTAGAGTATCGTTTTATGCGAATCCATTTTAGGCGCATTTTTTTGGAACGTATCTATCGCATAAAACGAGATCTGAGTGTATATGTTATCGACAAGTAGAGACGTGCGACATTTTGGATCTAATAGAGCACCCGATAACTATACTTTTGATATAGTCAAGGAGTTTATTTATCTTGGCCCCGCCGTTACCACCGAAAATGATGTCAGTCTGGAGATCAAACGCAAGATCACTCTTGCCAACAGATGGTACTATGGTCTCAATAGGCAATTGAGTAGTAGATGCATTACTCGTACTATAACACCAAAACTCTACAAGACGCTCATCTTACCCGTGCTTCTTTATGGCGCAGAGGCATTTAAACTATTAAGCACTGATGCAGTAGCCTTGAGAGTAGTTGAGAAAAAGTCTTCTATAAGCTCTTCGGTCCAGTGCGAGTTGGCGATTATTACCGCATCTGATCCTTTAGTGAGCTTAACTAGCTCACAGAGGCGTTGTGTAGCGTATTAATATAAAGCGACTGCGCTGGCTCAGCAATGTCCTTCCACTTGAAGGAGGATGCTGCGGCAAGACGTGTATTTAATGCGGAGATCTGTGGAAATCGACGAGGATTACGACCTTGTATGCGTTGGAAGAACCAAATTGATTTAGCCCTGTCATCGATGGGTGTGACCAACTGGCGTAGGAGCGCAAGAAGCAGAGGCTTCTAGAAGGATGTGTTGCGGCAGGCCGAAATCCGTTAATTGGGTAGTTAATGGCCAATTAAGTAAGTATATTTTTTTTCGTTTATTCTCCAACAAAAATTGATTATAATTAAACTACAAATAAACATACAATAAACTAGATATGCACTGTTCCCAATTGGGCGCTCAAGCATATACGTATTAGATTTAGTTTTAATACATTTTAATAATACTTATTTTAGTTCTATTATCTAATAATAGTACGATAGAAAAAAAATATTTTGCAATGAAAAAATAGAAAAGAAACATTACGTATTTATTACAAGGATAAAAAACAAAGTCAAGAGGTAAAAGCAGTGTGTAATGTAGGTACCTTATTTTTTAAGCCACCAATATTTTTTAGAATTTATGTTTGGAAACATATTTATATTCTTAAGATACATGCTATCATCAAATCTCTTATTATCTGCTGTAATTTGTTTGCATGTAATAGTCTTATCAGTGGCCCGGCGGTAAATATGGTAAAATACTGGAAGGTCCCTTTCATTCTCGATATATCCATATTTATCCAGATATAAAAAGGCCTCTGGAGGAACAGATCCATTTTGAATAGTTCTATATATATATTCTTCCTCCACATAATATGGGGCCACAATCAGATTATTTTCAGTGCATTGCATAGTTTTCACAATATGATCCCTGATTAAATGCATGATAAAGTTATCAATCCTATCAACTTTTGCCTTGGAATATAATCTTCCATTCGACACATACTTCATAAAGCCACTATCTGGTGACCTAAAAAAAGATGTATAAGCCCTAAGGCAATTTCTTTCAAATACTCTAATTTTCCCCATCTTTGACGCCAAGACATTATACCAAATTGGACAACAATACGTGAGAATGGGTCTGATCAATGATTTATATAAGGTAAGTTTAACCATGGGATTAATATGTCTAGAAAAAAACAGTGTTTTGTATACGAAAAAGGCCTTTTTAGCCTTACCTATTTGTATATCAATATGATTATTGAAATAGAGAAATTTGTCAAGGTTAACACCCAAGTATTTTACAGATTGTATGCCTGGTATAGCCATATTAGGGTAAGATTTTTTTAAAAACTTTCTCAAATTGTTTCTAATGTTAGAATTGCACTTGTCCACAGGAGGACGAAAAAGAATTGTTTCACATTTTTAAAAATTTATTCTCATTTTCCAGTCTATAGCATTATCATTGATTTTCTGAATTTTATCGTCAGAATGAAACAAAATAATGTCATCAGCAAAAGCAACCATATTATCGTTTACCACAGTAAATGCTTTGCTACTCATTCTGTTCCCATTATAAACACGAAATCTCCTATTACTCAGCATATCATGAATAAGAATAACCAGGTTAAAGGGCATTTTATAATTAAACAGTTTATATATAAGTCCTGGAAGCCAAATACTATCAAATGCCTTTTAGAAGTCCACGAGACACGCGCCTGTGCATAAGGTTTTGTTCCAGTTCCAGTAAATATTTGAAATCAGGTAATGAACTGCATGTATAGTGGAATGTTTAAATTTAAACCCGAATTGTCTATTATTAACGAGTTTAGCCTGCTCGAAAAATTTGACTAACAAATCATCTCGAAAATTTTGCTAATATTCGGTAGTAAACTTATCAGACGGAGGTTCCTTATATTACTAGTATCTTTATCCTTCTTAGGTAAAATCACAGCTTTCGCAGTTTTCCAAGCTCGTGGAAAATATGAGCTATTGAGCATATTATTAAATAGAGCACAGTACTCATATCTAATTTCCCTCGGGACGTTTTTCAATATAAAGTTTGGTATGTTATCCAAGCCCGAGGATAGTTTTCCCCGTAAATTATCAAAGATATAATCAATTGAATCCCAGTAAGTAAGTATATTAATTAAAATAAAATGAATGTACTCCGATATCTACGGATACTCTCTTCGTTTTCACGCAATTGTTTAAAGCGTTATAATCGTACGACCTTTCAGATGAAAACGGAACAAAATAAAATAAGAGTGTTGAAATTCTAAAATTTTATGCTCTTTCTTATAATAGACTTTCCTTTGAAAATGTAAACTTTTTAAAGTAAAGTACACAAGTACTTGCAATTAATTTTATATTTTCATAATAAAGAACGTACATAATTATGTTTTAATAATAAAATGTGAAAAACTGAATTTTGTATATTATGGTTACCAATAGCAACGACCACCAACCAACAATGAATGATGCCAGCATCGACAACGACGATGATAATGTTATTTAATATTTGTTGTCCTGAAGACGACTAGTGAGGGTATGATGACGTTGATGATGATGATGATAATGATGATAATGACGATGTTGATGATGATGGTGTTGATAATGATAAACAGTTCTTTCATAAACAGTTAGTTTTTCAACTTTTAAGCAACAACAACTATTCACTCACTCTCTAATTTCTCCAGGATGATGGTTAACAAAGTTGGTCCCACCAATACAACAAAAAAACTCACACAAATGCACGGCCACAAATTTATGGCAACAGAACTTATTCTTCCTAGTTTCGTACATCGATTGTACTTTTCAGTTTTCTTGTTAACTTTTTACTAAATGGATGTAGTTTACTGCAGTTACTTTACCATACGTCTTACAAATTGAAACAGAATAGAGAAATTTTTTTGAGGTTGAAAATCAATTAACTGTTTTTCCTTAAACTAGTAAACGACGTATTAAATTAAAAAAAAAACTATTTTAATATGGTACAATTTACGATTTAAGTCTAACAAATTTGCATTAAGATTAAAATAAAGGGGAAATTGTAAATACTAAAATCTCAGTAAATAAAGTATTACTTTTGCTGTAGTTTTAACGTAGAATCAGGTGTACTTTAAATCTTTACCAAAGCAATAATTGTTATTGACAAACTAACTTCTTATTTTAACGAATGTTCGAGAATCTGTTGTAAATACTTTACTTCACATCATTTAAGACATTATTTTTCAAACTACACGACTACAAATGCAGCTAATAATAAAGTAGCCAGATATTTAATTATTTATTATGCATAAATTTATTTATTAATCGTTTTTTGTGGTAACCAAGCTTATACTATGTTCAGACATGCACTTTTATTAAATCAATATTCGATTTATTGAGAACAATATTTTTAGCGTTCAGACATATAAAATTCGAAAATTTATTTGACAGCAAAAAAGCTGATTGCTTCAACAAAATTGCTTTTAATTTAATAGCGATAATTAGTGCCAAAAATATTTTTAGAAAAAATGGAAAACAATTTAACATTGGAGAAGGTATTGCTAATAATTAACCAAAACGCCGAACGTGTTGCGGTGACTCCAAAGTGGATTTCCTCAGAAGGATGAGACATAAAAATTTGATAATATTGGATAGCTGGCAGGATAGAAAGCTTCTGCTTATGGCACTGTCGTTGTTTACTTGTTTGACTTGTCATATATCAATAGAGAGTGTTCGGAAAATTGTAACATGCTCACTGAACGTACTTATGACAGTTTTGTATTTGAAGTTTTAATCAATATTATAACAATTTATGAATGTATTGACCAATAATTAATTGAAATTTTATATGAAATATTGAGATCAATAATGCCGTTTATTGCGATTTTCTCAATATAAGTGCATGTCTGAACATAGTATTAGATTGGATAACATTTCTCTTGCTTTGTAAAAACTTAATTGAAGAAAGGAAATAAATACGAAGAAATGTCGTTGTTATTCGAAAAAAATAAAATATTTGTTCGAACAATAAATAATTTTAGCTCCAGTAACTGAAGTACACCTGGTTCGCTACCTAGTCTAAGTTGTTCAGTCAGTTGAGTAGAACTCATAAATATTGTTTTTATTTTTCTCGAACCCTCCAAACTTGTTTTATTTGACAAAAACTTTATTGGACTTCATGCACAAATTTATTGATTACACAAACATTTCTGAACCAATGTCCAAAATTTAAACCTTATTAGAAAGGAGAGGGATTGACCTTTAAACCTATATAAATGTGTATATTATTTGTCTTAATAGTTTGATGAGGTAAACTTGACAAATACGAATTTTTTCCATATTTTTTCAAGTTTGTCTGTTCATAGTAGCAAACTTTAATTAAAAAATACGAAATAAGTGACAACATTCTGAAAGTACATTATCTTGTGAAGTGATTGACACTTAGTTTGATGAAATCGGACAAAAATTATGTTAATTATTATTAAAAGAGTCTAACAGTAGAGATATATTTGTCATATACATTTTCAAATCAACTTTTAGTTAAAAAATTTTCTGAATTTTTGACGGATCTTGATTTTTTTTATCCCAATTTTTAAAATAGGTTGAAACATATTTGGGTAATCAATAATTAATTCTTTGTGAAAAGATCAAAGAACCCGTTTTTGTCAAATAAAACAAGTTTAAAGGGTTCTAGAAAAATAAAAAAGGTATTTTTAAGTTCTACTCAACCTAGTGAATTACTTAGACTATGCAGTCGCTCGGTTGTATTTTCACTGTCGCATCGTGTTATTCTTAATATACTCTTTATGCATAATTTTCAAATGACGAATTTACATGTTCTCTCTCTATGAAAGATTTTAGTTTATTTTTCTGCTATTGTACTTTTCATACAAGCATATTTCGATTATGAAAACAAAAAAAAAATTTTTTTTTGAAAATCCTGGCGATATCGGTTCGATTAAAACCCATTTTGATTCAATTTCCGGTTTATTGTATAACAACTGTTTACAAATAAAATTTTCGAAAGATGGATTCTTTTTGTTGCTACAACAAATATAATTCAAACAACAAAAAAATTGCAAGAACAACAAGTTCCCGGAAATAGACCATATTAACATTTCCATAAAAATTCTCTGTCAATTCATAAATCGATACAAAAAAGGTTTGCTTCGGATTATCGGAAAATTATTGTTTATTTGACTGTGAGTGAAATGCAAACATGAACATGTTCTTTCATGAACTCTGTAGGAAAATATAATTTTTCTATACAATACAACTAATATCCCTTAAATCCCCTTACATCACTTGTTGTATATGATTTCATACATACGGACGCACAGTGGTGAGCAAAAGTGTATTCATGTTGGCAGATTCTGCCCTTTAACCCTTACAAAATCTTAAATGAGAACGCAAGACGAATGTGTCAGGGTTGAATACTTGTGTAATCTAATACATATTTAAGTTAAAAAATTAAAAGAAATTGTATTGTGGTAGCAAAAATGCTTTCGATAAGTATATGAGAAAAAGGTTTTTGTAACCGCCAGAGTCTGCCGTTGGTTACGCTATTACAATTGCCGATCTTATCTTGGTAAGGGCAAAAGGAGATATTATAACAAAAGTCAAGGCAAAGTTGTTGCCGATTTGAGTTTTCATTAAAATCTGTTTTATTTCTAGCCAAAGGGCTCTTTTTATACTAAAATTTACATATATGCTATATTATTCTAATTTACACTCTATCTCACTTAATCCTATTCCATACATGTGCTTACTTTAATTTCGATAGTCGCAACTTGAGGAATTGAGCAATCATCTAGTCTTTGAATTGGGGAATTGAGTAACTCTATCAATGTCACTCAATTACCAATATGATCCCTTTGAATATTCGTCACATTTCATTTAAGTGCAGCTTAATCGATTTTGTTTATGTTTGCAGTATGTTGTAAATACAGCAGTGTGTAATGAAAGAGCACACTACAATGTATGGTATCATCACGCATATAAATAAAATTAAAAATAACTCAATTTGAACACTTGTACGTATATTCAAAAACCTTAATATTAAGCGATTTTTAATATTTTGTCCACAGTTCTTTGTTCTTTTTTACATTTTTAATCCGCTTTAGCAAACTCTCCACAAATTTTTGTATAATTTGGCTTCCAGGACTTATATATAATCTGGGATTTTGTTCCAATCCTCTTGCACTCTTTGCCAAAGTTCATCCATGTTCGTTGGTGCTCTTTCATACACGGCCAGTCTTCTTATTAAAAGAGCCCACAAATTATTTTTGTTTTAGCCTTTTAAGTAATTTAAATTTTTGTTTAGACAATCAACTTCTAACAATTTTGGAGGCATGTTTAGGATTGCCATCTTGTTGAAAGCGTATCTTTTCCTCGGGAATGCACTTTTGATAATCTTCCTTCTTCATTATATATTCTATCTTAACCAACGTTCCACCAAGTAAAACACCTACCAAACCATCAAGCTTCTCCCGCCATGCTTTACTGTTTGCTTTACATGATGTTTTTGAAGATTTTCACGTGGGCGGCGCCAGTAATACTCTTTCCCATCTGATTGGAAACGGTTAATTTTAGTTTCATTAGAGCAAATCACAAGTTTCCAATCCTCTGCTGTCCAGATTTCGTATTTATCAAAATTGCAGGCCCGCCTTAACATTTTTATTTAATAGGGGTGGTTTCTTTTTCTTGACTGCCGCGACTAGACCAATTTTTCGTAGTGATCTATGAGCAGTCCAATCACTAACATGTTTATTTATTGCCTTGGCAGCTAATTTTGGTGTTCTAGTATCCCTAATTCTCATTAATCACTCAATATGCCGAGTATCTTGGTCTGTTAACAACCTCGAACGATACATTTGGATTTCCTCTTTTACCAACACTTTACACAGTACTATGGACTATTTTTAAAGATTTAGCTCTTTCGCTGCATGACTGTCCATTTGCCGTCATAACTACTATTCGATCTTCAAATTTCACGCTTCCAAATAAATTGGTAATAAAAAAATGTCAATAATATTTTGGAAACTGCACTTAAACTTTTTCAAAATAAAATTGGTATTAAACCATAACTCAATATAAAATAACGGTAAATTATAAATTGACATTTGTAAAGTGTCATTAACCAATAAGAGCCAAAACTAATAAATAAATATGTATGTACCTGCCCTGACTGAAGGGTTGTAATGGCCAATTATGTATGTATGTATGTATGTACCTGCCATAGTCGAAACTACACGAGTTTCCTGAACACTGATGAGAATATCCTCATCGGAGGGAATGCCCATGTCTGCACATCAATATCAACATTAACAAAATCTTCAAATGATGCATTAACGTTCGTTACTTCCCTAAATTAAGCCTGTAGAGAAGCCAAATCAGCTAACGGAAGAAAATCTTCCTCATTCCAATGAGTCCGCACGCCATCTTTCGCAAATCCTGGCTTTACAAAGGCATTCCACATACATACATACATAATTGGCCATTACAACCCTTCAGTCAGGATTACGACCTAGCTTCTCACAACACTTATGTTGTGTGCGTTAATTTTATACATGAGTGGCGGGACCTACAGTTTATAGTCGACTCCGAACGACAGATTTTTGAGAAGCTTTTCATGGCAATTTTTACTCTCAGAGCCTTTGCCAGAAATCTGCTGAGAGGAAGTCGCCGAAGAAATATTTTTCGTTTTGATATCTGACCTGGGATTCGAACCCGGGCCTTTTGTCTAATAAGCCAACACACTACCCATTAGACCACGCCGACTTTGTAAAAATTTGTACGTAAATTAAAAAAAAAAACAGTTTTTGTCAAATAAAACAAGTTTGGAGTGTTTGAAAAGGCATTCCACACTGTGCTTAAATTTCGAATAACTTGAAGCAAATCTATGGCCATTGTTTTCTGTAAAGTTGTTTTATGTTGTAGATGATCCCTTGGTCCATTGGTTGAAGTAAGGACGTCATGTTCGGAAGAAAATACGCAAGCTCAATATTTTGCAGTTTATCTTTTGCCTCCTTAGGATGCGCAGTGCAATTATCAATAAAAAGTAAAACATTCCTTTCCTGAGAATCAAATTTTTTGTCCAGCTCTAAAAGCCACTTCGTAAAAATGTTACCTGTCATCCACGCCTTTTTGTTGTGTTTTGCTATGGCAAACATTTAAAAAACAAACCAGTCTCATCGGCATTAAAGATGTCATTTGTATCAATCTCGGTAAAACATTCACTATCCATTCTTCCCGATCTCTTACGTTGGGGTCAGAACTTTCCCCATGTAAGGTTTTTGCTATAACACCATGCCGATTTTCGTATTTGGCTAACCATCCTGTGCTAGCTTCAAAATCTTCGTGTCCCACTGCATCAACGACCTCTTTGGCTTTTTCTTCATTAATGGCCCAGATATAGGAAGATTCTTACCACGTCCGGCAGTTACCCATTTGAGCATTGCTTCGTCAATATCCTAAAAAAGGCAGGTTCGAAGCCTTTTGCGTTTAGTGCTCAATTGCTCGTCTTCTACATTTTTAGAATCACAGCCTTGTGTTTCAAAATATTTGATAATGTGCTGAGAAGAATTCCAATCTGCCTAGCCACATCTTTTTTTTTTAATCCTTCTTCAACTTTATTAATAATTTTTTTTCAAGAGAAATGCTACTTCGCTGCGTCATTTCCGATCACCAGTAACTGATGTCAAAATTGTTATTGATGTGGCATTTTTCGGAGGGTTGGGATGCATGCATACAAGGTAAAGTTTCTGACTGTGGCCAACATGGCGACCACCAGGACGATCCTTGTCTTGCTGTATTCAAGTTGACACGCAGCCTCCTCGCGGCCCCTCCTGGATGGCATTCTAGCACCCGCTGGATGTTAACTAATGCGTGCAGCGAAGTCCAATCCCCTGGACGTTAAATTTGGGTTGTGCGTAGGGCTTGGAACCCACCACGTAAAAATTTTCCTCCAGTGAAAACCAATATACAGAATTTCAAAAAGATCCCCTTTAAAGTTGACGACCACGGCAAACGTTCAAAGGACAACGATTTAAGAATAGGCACTTGGAACGTCCGCACCCTTCACAGGGTGGGCGCGGATGCCCTCAAGAAATGTAGGACGGACATCACTGCCATACAGGAAATGCGATGGACAGGGCAAGGATGCAAAAGGCTAGCATCTTGCGATGTGTACTACAGCTGCCATGTTGATAAGCACGAATTTGGATGCGGATTTGTGGTTAATAAGAGACTCCGCCACCTTGTCTCTGGGTTCACACCTGTGAACGAAAGAATAGCCACAATCCGCATCAGGGCTAAATTCTACAACATCAGCCTGATTTGTGCTCACGCCCCGACGGAAGATAAGGACGATGTGGTTAAGGATGCCTTCTACGCTAAGCTCGAGGACATATATGATAAGTGCCCGGCCCATGACGCAAAAATTGTCCTCGGAGATTTTAATGCGAAGGTCGGGCGGGAAGGTATCTTTGGCCCCACTGTCGGACAGTTCAGCCTCCACGCGAACACTACCCCCAATGGTATGAGGCTGATCGATTTCGCCGCGGCGCGTAACATGGTAGTATGTAACACCAGGTTTCAACATCTCGACATCCACAAGGCCACTTGGATGTCCCCCGACCGATCAACATCCAACCAGATCGATCATATTGTGATTGACGGAAGGCATGTATCCAGTGTACTAGATGTGCGCACATTTAGAGGTCCGAACATTGACTCGGACCACTACCTTGTCGCAGCCAAGTTCCGATTGCGCATTAGCGCCTCGAGGATGGCGCGCTCTAGTACATTGCGGAAGCTGGATGTCAGGAAGCTGCGATCACAAGGGACAGTAGAGGCGTTCTCCGCTCAACTCTCGGATAAGCTCCGTCGATCCCCATCTAATCTCAATGACATTGGAGGACTGTGGGCCAACATCTCCCACTCCTTGCGCACTACTGCGGAAACAGTCCTTGGTTTCGAGCGCCCACCACAACGAAACCAATGGTACGATGAGGAGTGCCGCGAGGCAGCTGCAGCGAAAAACGCCGCATACAAGAAGACGTTGCAGTCTGCTGCTACGCGAGCCATTGTCGAGAATTACAGAGAGAAGAGAAGGGATGAGAGACGCCTTTTCAGACGTAAGAAAAGGGAGCAGGAAAGGCGTGAGCGTGAGGAAGTCGAGATGTACAGATGTAGGAATGACGCTCGAAAATTCTATCAAAAGGTTAAGCGTCTGACCGAGGGGTATAAGCCCGGAGTGTCTTCCTGCAAGGATGAGAATGGAAACCTGGTTACAGATCCGCAAGGGGTGCTGAGGTTGTGGAGGAAACACTTCTCTACTCTGCTGCAAGGCGATGACGACATCAATACCGCCTCTAGAGATGATGTTCCGGACCCGATCGATGATGACGGCGTGGAGATTCCGCCGCCTAGCCATGAAGAGGTTAAAGTCGCGATTATGCGACTTAAAAACAACAAAGCGGCAGGTCCTGATGGCCTCCCCGCTGAATTGTTTAAGACCGGATGTAATGAGTTGGTAGGGCGCATGCACCAGCTCATCTACAAAATATGGCTAGAGGAAAGTATGCCCAACGATTGGAACCTCAGTGTCCTCTGTCCCGTCCTGAAAAAGGGAGACCCTACAATATGCGCCAACTACAGGGGTATAAGCCTTCTCCCTATCGCATATAAGGTTCTTACAGGCGTATTGTGTGAACGACTGAAGCCACTCGTCAAAACACTGATTGGACCTTATCAGTGCGGCTTCAGACCTGGCAAATCCACCATAGACCAGATCTTCACACTGCGTCAAATCCTGGAAAAGGCCCACGAAAAACAAGTCGACACACACCATCTTTTTGTCGACTATAAGGCAGCCTTCGATAGCCCCATAAGGGATCGTGTTTATGCCGCAATGTCTGAGCTCGGTATACCTGCGAAGCTGATAAGGCTATGCAGAATGACGTTGAGCAATTCCTGCAGCTCCGTCAAGGTAGGAATGGACCTCTCCGAACCTTTTGATACCGTGCGAGGTTTCAGACAAGGCGACCCCTTATCATGCGACCTCTTCAACTTCGTCATGGAGAGTGTTCTGCGAAAGGCAAGAGTGCATCGCAATGGCACTATCTTTCAAAAAAGTGTCCAATTGCTTGCGTACGCTGACGACATCGACATCATAGGGCGTACCAAGCGAGATGTTACTGCTGCCTTTAGCGCTATTGAACGGGAGTCTAAGAAGTTGGGTCTGGCAGTAAATGAGGGCAAAACAAAGTATATGCTGTCGACAAGTAGAGACGTGCGGCGTATTGATTCTCAGATTACGACCGATAACTATACTTTTGATACAGTCAAGGAATTTATTTATCTTGGCTCCGCCGTTACCACCAAAAATGATGTCAGTCTGGAGATTAAACGCAGGATTACTCTTGCCAACAGGTGCTACTATGGTCTCAATAGGCAATTGAGTAGCAGAGACCTCTCTCGTGCGACAAAATTAATACTCTACAAGACGCTCATCTTACCCGTGCTTCTTTATGGCGCAGGGGCATGGACCCTATTAAGAACTGATGCAGCAGCCTTGAGGGTATTCGAGAGGAAAGTCCTACGTAAGATCTTCGATCCTGTGCGAGTTGGCGATGATTTCCGCATCCGATCTAACAGTGAGCTGTATGAGCTCCTCAACGACATAGACGTTGTACAGCGTATTAATATTCAGCGGCTGCGCTGGCTCGGCCATGTCGTTCGAATGGAGGAGGATGCTCCGGCGAAACGGGTATTTGATGCGGGGATCTGCGGAAGTCGGCGTAGAGGACGACCTTGTATCCGTTGGAAGGACCAAGTCGAGGAAGCCCTGTCATCGATTGGTGTGACCAACTGGCGTAGGCGCGCAAGAAGCAGAGGCGCCTGGAAGGATGTATTGCGGCAGGCCGAAATCCGTTAATCGGGTTGTTATGGCCAATTAAGTAAGTAAGTAAGTAAGTGGCATTTTTCATTTTTTTTTCTTTTAGGAATCTCCTCATTTTATGTGGCATCTTTCTCGGTACACAGAATTGTTAGTATGCGTAATAGAAAATTGTTTGAAAAATTCATAATATGGAGAAAAAACGTATGTTGGAAATTTATTATAAGGAGATCAAAAACAATGAAAATGGAACGGAAAAAGTTGTGTGTTAGAAATCAATTCATAATAGGGAAAGCTTCACTATATAGAAGTATATAGAAGTATAAGTATGTATAATTAATCCATTATAGCTAGAAAAAATTTTATTGACGTTTTACTACAAAATTTACCAACATGAAAACACTTTTGCACGCCACTGTAGATACTTGTATGCGAGAGCATGTTTATTTGAGCTTTTTATATTTATAGCGTGGAAAATTTAAGCGAATTAAACCCTTTCGTCTCTCGTTCTTTACTTTTTGTTGAAATTAGCCAACATTCGTACAGGTCCTACAGTTGAACAGATCTGTTGTATAAATTTGAGGAAAACTTTGCGTGGAATGACATTGTCCAACGTCTGTCCATAAATAACATGCGAAAGCTTCATCTTCGTTTTTTCTGGATATCTTTTTTCCCTTTTTTCATTTCAAAGGGAAACGAAAATGTTGGTATTGACATCACGGGGTATTATTCATGTCTATTTCGATATGTTTGCGAAGAATAACAAAAAACAAAATAAAAATTAAAACAAAAACGATAGAAAAAATAAGAACTCAACCAAATTGGAAAAATAATCCATTCATATTGGATGCTGAACGGATATAAGAACTAGTTTATCACAGCAGTACGCCTTGAAATATTTGACAGTGTGTTAGCAGTGACACTAGTTTTACTAATCATTGCATACGCATGTATGTACATTCGTGTCGGTAATGTTTGCTTTGCTAGTGTATGTATGCATAAATCTGTTTAAATATTGTACGAACGGAGAATACAGTCAGTCGGCTTCTGGTCATGATTCTCTGCGTACGATAAACAATATGTTCGTTAGACCACTAAAATGCAAATAAAATGAGTTGGAAAATTGATTATTAAATTTTCCTTTTTTCGTTTATGTTCCAATGTATGTATGTTTGATAATGTGTTTTTTCGTTTTTAGAAATGGATTTTGTTTTCATAGCACTTTCACTTTCACTTTAATCGCTTGGTAGACATGTTGGCATGTGGGGCAATGAGCAAACAATTAAATCAATGGTTGCGTGAGTGTAACGACTTTTATGAGATTTGATTCATCACAGATTCAATAACGAACTATTAAAAACACTCATCCCTAACCATTATAAAGGTGTATCGACAAGGTTTTTTTAATTCTTTTTTTTTTATTATAAGCACACTTGAATGAAGGAACGAGCCAATAAGTACTCTAACCACCATAATTACAATATATTCTTGCAAACAATTCTTTATTTCTACCAAAACAAATTTTATTTAACTTATCATTTTATGTACAGTGGTGGCCTTATAATTAGAAACGACTTAGCAACATGTATGTTTGTTAATTTATTTTCAAAACTTTTTTATTCATTTTAAAATCAAAAGTTAAAAAGACAGTACAACGTGTTAGTTTTAAGTTAAAAAAAAATAACCAAAAACAAAAAATACCAATTTCACGATGGTCATATAATTAGAAACAAAAAATATTCTTACAAACAGAAAATTTTCTTACAAACAACTTAAAACTATCGTCATAAATTCACATGTAATGGGCATATTCTTTAATTTTTGCCGAATAGCCCTTGTTTTGAACAACATCTGCAAGTCTTTTCGGTAAACTTTGTATTAAACATTGCCATGTTTGTACTGATATGTTGTGCCAGCTTTGTTGCAACAATACATCTTTATTTCGAGAGTTTTTCTTTTGAAAATTATTTGATATCCCAGGCAGGAAGTCTAGAGCCTGAAAAACCACTCCAACACTCCCTTTCTTGTGTTTCAATTGAATAAAGGCTGAAATTGACCAATTTTAACGTCAGAAATATTCACACGGACAATAAGAAGGCGTTTACAGGAGTTCGGACTTCGAAGCTGTATTGCGAAGGAAAAATCGCACCTCTCAAAAAAAAATTATTAAAAAGCAGTTACAGTTTGGAACGGAATTACTTAAGAAAGATCCGCGTTTCTAGAACAGAGTTCCATGGAGTTACGAATCCCAATTTAATTTTTTTCAATCTGATGGAAAAACTTGTGTATGACATTCTCCAAACAAAGCCCTTGGTTCTAGGTACACAAGTACACAATTTAAAATGGATTACAAAGTTGTGAAAATAAATTACCAAACATACATGCTAAGGCCAGCACTGTATATCCCTAAGTCCTAAAATTTGAGACATATAACATGCATACCAGAGTGATTTTAAAAAATCGATGTTTGATTTTTTTAATGTTTCTTTCTGTCAGATTTTAGGATTGCCAAAGCTTGAGCACAATTGGAACATGTTAACCCGTGCCGCTGAAAATCTAGATTTTTTGTCGACGTGGCCAATCCATGTCTCGAGAACAGTTTAATATATTTGCCCGTGTCATACATCAAATTAAAATCTATACTCTTTATAATATTGTTACGAAAGTGGAAATGGTGTTGTTAAAATAATAAACAAAAGCTCTAAAAACAACACAATATACTTGATCATTCATAAAAAGATAAACAAAAGCTCCAAAAACCAAACAGCGCACTGTTCACGTGATCAATGAATAAGTAAAAAAATATTGCAACAAAAATAAAGCGCTTGTTTACAATATCGATGAATAAACAAAATAAGGGATAAAAGACGCAAATAACCAACAATAAAATGAAGGGAACAAAGAAGTAAACAAGCAACAACAATGTGCAGTATAATAGCGGATAAACAAATAAACCAACAACAACTAATCTGCTTGGACGAATGTAAACAAGAAACAACAAAAATGAAAAGAGGTTGTTTACATTTTTAGAATTTTCCCGAAGGCCGTCGTTATCCTTCGAGGGCATTCATCACACTGATGATCCAGGCAAGTTAAAGCGAGCATGGATGAGTTTGAATTTGATCGTGTAAGACGACGTCACGTTGGTTGCAGTGAGAATTTAATCTGTCGAGTTTTAATTCGGTCAGACTTGTGTGCAGACAAGTTGCGTTTGAAGAAAACAGTTGTTAGTGTTGTACTTACAAAAAAGTTGTAAGCAAAGAAGTATAACGAACAAACACATATTGTGAAGTATCATTGTATACGTGGAATAAGTTCGAACAGTGGCACAAAAGTTGTGCAGATAATAAAGAATTGATTTAAAATTAAACTCATATTTATTTTTATTTTATTTGCAATCTACGAACTCATATTTTAAACGTTTTTAAAAGGTAAAAACGTAACAATATTTTATATGGAATAAAAAAATATGTAAATTGTACTGAATTCGAGATAATGACCCTAATGTCGCTAAAAAATAACTAGGTACCCCCAAGGTACCACAGGTGATTAATTATTTTGTTAATTCCTTTTTCTGATATTCTTTTGTCAATGCTTTCGTATTTCAATAGATTTTCAATCCAGGACTTGTTTTGGTGCTAAACACGCATTGGGGATGTTAAAAGTGTTCACTAGAATAAATGACACAAAATGACACTAATTAAAACAAAGAGTACGTGTTAGTAGGTACCGACCTAATTAAAATAAAAATATCTTTGTAGTTAATAGTAGTTAGATGTTAAAATGTAGTTAATTCAATTGAATAAGAAACAAAGTTATAAAATCAAGAACCACCTAGCTATGCTTTTCTTTTTTTTTTTAACAAAAGACTCTAAACCCCTGGACATCTACTTAAAATATAAAAATAAATTCTTAAACTAGTTCGGTTTTACATGCTTGATACAGCATGTGGGTCTAAAATTAACGGTATACCATGGCAATGTCCATAATAACCAATAATAATACAAATAACGCATTTTCAGTCTCATGAGTACCTAGTCACGTTTTTATAGACATTGGCTCTATTTTTTTGCTCTCAGTACTAAATGGTTGCACATTTATTGTATAGAATATATTATAAACAGTCTTTAATTTGATGTATGACGCTGGTAAATAGCTTTAGCCGTTCCGGAGATTTGGATCGTTGAAGTCGCAAAATTGTTTAAAAATCGGGATTTTAAAAATGAGACCCCATTTTTTTCATCCTAAACTCTGACAGAAAGAAACATTTTAGGGGGTGCCCCCAAAAATATTCTGACATTTTCTTCTACCCTATAAGATAAAATCACCCTAATGCATACATACAAAATTGGTCATTACAACCCTTCTAGGTTTCGATCTAGCTTATCACAGCACTTATGTTGCGTGTGTTAATTTTATATTGTTACGAAAATGGAAACGGTGTACCATTAAAACGATAAACAATAGCTACACGAACAAATGCAACGAACTTATTACTAGTAAACTAACAACAAACAATGTGAGCAAAATACACAAACAATATTGAAGTCGCGAAGAACTTCTCCAGAAGTCGAAAGCATGAACATTCTACTTCAAGAATGTTCGTCAGACTGTTTACGTCTTCATATAAAAAGCGGGCAACTAGTAGTATAAATTCAATCATTCTTGTGTGAAGCCAAGTTACGTGTGAAGAGAACGGACATGGTTAGAAGATCGCCGTTGAAAAGATCTGCATTTTAAGCAAAGAAGGATGGCGAACAAGCAATTATTGTTGTATTTGTCAATGTGTAAACGATGGTACACAATAAAAAATTTAATTGAAACTAAACACGATTATTGGTCATTACAACCTTTTAGTCCGGATTACGATCTAGTTTCACACACCACTTATGTTGTGTGCGTTAATTTTGCACTTGAATGGTGGGACCTGGAGTTTAAAGTCTACTCGAACGACAGATTTTTGAGAAGCTTCTCATTGCAATTTTATTTACTCTCAGAGTTTTTGCCAGAAATCTGCAGAGAGAAAGAAAGTCGCCAAAGAAATATTTTCATATTTTCGTTTTGATGTCTGACCTGGGGTTTGAACTCAGGTATTCAGTCTAATAAGCTAACACCCTACATACTGCACTACGACGATTAAATTTGTTGTCACGTTCTACATTTAAATAAATTACACGGTGCGACAGTGAAAATACGCCCGAGTAACTACATAGTCCACGTTGTTCAGTTAGTTGAGTGGAACTTAAAAATACCTTTTTTTATATATCTCGAACCCTCCAAACTTGACAAAAACTGTTTTTTTTCTACTTTACGCACAAATTTTTGGAATATTCAAATATTTCTCACACGATTTCCAAAATTTAAATCAATTCTCTTTTATACCGTTGTACAATGGTTTACGAGTCCAGTTGTTTTTTTGTACACTATCTTTGCTTCACACTTATTTATATTTGCAGCTACAATCAATATTCGGTCTTGAGAAAACTGCATTAGTGTGCAATTTTATATGTCTTGTGCACACCGAATTTCAGGGCACGTTCCATATTAGGATAATTTTCCCCATACTTTTACCAAATGTTAGACCCTCATCAATTAAACTAGCAGACAATAAAAAAAATTTTTTCCGTGTAACTTCAAATCCGTGTAAAAAAAAGAGTTGCGTGTATTTTATGCTTTGTGAATGAAATACAGTTGTATTGTATTAGTCGATGCATGCATTGAGTATAAAATTATTTAATTTTAAGTAATTTAAAATACGTATGCGTTTCTGAAGTAATGCTTTTGTTAATAATGCTCTTAAAATATCAACTCTTGAAGACTTTATTACCTACTTTATCTAACAATAAAAAGATTTTATATTCTCTATGTGTGTGTATATATTTTCTATTTAAATGTATGGGTATAAAATATTAAAAGTTATTGGTAGAAAAAAAAAATTATTTCGAAAACTTAAGTGCAGATGAATATTACAATAATAGGCTATGAATTGATCCTACACCATGAGTATGAAAGAAAAAGGGATAGACAAGTAAGCGAGAACACAACAACAAAGAATGTAAATAAAATACACAAACAACAATAAAACTACAAGAGTTCTCGAGGAGATGAAACCACGAACATTCGACTTCAAGAACATTCACCAGGCTGTTTACTGGACATATAAAGAGGCAAGACAAAACAGGCAATCAGTATAAGAATTCAGTCAGTTTTGTGTGAAAACACGTGTGAAGAGAACAGTTGTGGTTTGAAGATCTCAGTTGTAAAGATCTGCCTTTTTAGTGCTTACGTAGTAAGAATGGAAAGAAGAATAACGAATAAAGCAAATTTTTGTTGTAGTCATCAAGTTGTAAACAGTGACATTGTATTTTGTTTGTAATCAACGAACTCATATTTTAAACGTTTAAAGTTAAATACATAACATTATATTTAATAATGTATCTCTGGTAATATTAATTGCATCAGGCATACATGTAGTTCAAATAAACTTTGGACCCTTTATGCTTGTCTTTCCCAGAAGATATTTCTTGAATTAAGTTATTCCATTATCTAATATATAAAATTCTCATGTCACCGTGCTAGTGGTTAAACTCCTCTGGAATGGATCGACCGCTTTTCATGAAATTTTTATTGCCCAAAACAGGTCTAATTATATATTTATTGTAATACGCTGCATAAAGCGCTGACGAAGTTGCAGTTGTTGTACTCGCTCCGAAATAAAAACTAAAAGACATACATGTTATATATGTACGTATGCAGTTATAAACTATCGAAAAGAATGGTTCAGTAGTTTAAGAGTAATAGGTATCACTTGAATGAGGAGGGTTGTCACGCCCATTTTTGTTGGGATTGTCGATATCGACTATACGAACTTATCCACCAAATTTTATTCATCTACGATCATTATATATGTACCTATATATTCAATTTAAACGATTTGCCACTCCCTCTTAACATTTAGGGATATGAAAAATAGATGTTGTCCGATTCTCAGACCTACCCGATATGCGCACAAAATTTCATGAAAATCGGTGGTTCCATTTAGGAGTAGTTTAACCACTAACACCGTGACATGAGAATTTTATATATTAGATTTTAAGGCCATTATTACAACTTTTCGTTAAGCTTGGGTTTAGTTAATGTACCTTTAAAGGTAGACTAAAGGGAAAAAACGAAGCCCGTCGTTGCCACTGCGTACAAAAAAAAACTTGTTTAATTATTTTTTATGAAGTCGCCGTGGTCTAGTGGGTAGTGTGTTGGCTTATTAGACGAAAGGCCCGGGTTCGAATCCCAGGTCAGACATCAAAACGAAAAATATTTCTACGACGACTTCCTCTCAGCAGATTTCTGGCAAAGACTCTGAGAGTAAAAATTGCCATGAAAAGCTTCTCAAAAATCTGTCGTTCGGAGTCGACTTTAAACTGTAGGTCCCGCCACTCATGTATAAAATTAACGCACACAGCATAAGTGGTGTGAGAAGCTAGGTCGTAATCCTGACTGAAGGGTTGTAATGGCCAATTATGTATGTAATTATTTTTTATATGGCAACTTCAAGTAAAAACAAAATGAGCAAACATAATAAAAAGGAACCACGTTAATGGCACTGCTCATATTTAATTTGGCAATAGCTCCAGAGCTACCATGTTTTTAAAAAAGTTAAATTTATTTTTTCAGTAGATTGTAACGACGAAAAATGTTAAAGCTGACTTTAAAGATCACTTTAGCTAAAGTTACCTTTTCATAAACCTCACTTTAATGGCATGTTGTAACAATGGTATAGTTGTGATATTCATATGTAGTATGAATGAGCCTCACTCAAGTCATTCAGCAACTTATGGTGTTTTCTTTTCTACCAAAAAATGTGCATTTTATTAACGCAAAATCCAATTTTGCGTTTGTTTCTTAAAAATGTTTCGCCCTCTAAAATGGTGGTATGTTTTATGTAAATAATTTGCACTTGCCGATGGTGAAGGGCATTGCATTTTATACCTTGTATAAATCGAGAATGCTGATAATGCCCTGTAAAGCAGATGACTTTTGTTTATTTATAGGGCTACCAGATGTAATTTAAAAAGTCGCCTGGTATTGTTATCCAATTTGAAGTTAATTTTTTCATTGTTTTGTTCAGTAACCTTAAGGAAACAATGCACTATTAAAGCTACATGGTCAGTAATATAAAAAATTGCATTGAATGTTAGAACAGTTTAAAAATATTCTTGTTTTAAAAAAAAAAAATCTTAAAAAAATAAAGTTGAAAAATTAGCGATCTGGCAACACTTTTTTCATATATACATTTTTTTACTGAAAACAAATCAAAAAATACAAAATATTTTTAGATCTAAAACCTTTTTTATGAAAAAAATATAAATATGGATATTGCTGCGAAAATTTAAATAAATCAATTATTAAATTCATCTTCGTCATCTGATGAAGAAGAATTACTGAATTTATTTCAACATACGTAGTCAATAGCCGCCGTGGCAAACACAGGGCATACCCTTTTTTATATATTTGTGTTATTTTCTTCTCAAATAAAAAATGACATTACTACAGGGTTGGTCAAACACTTTTTAATGCACCTTGTAAGAGGGTAACATTTTCTTTGTAGAAAAGAAATCACTATTAATAACTAATGAAAGCCTGAAAGAAGTGTGCAGAATCCAATAGGTGACTATGTTTAAACCTGGCAAATGAAAGGTGAGTTTATGTTCTTGAATTTCTGTATCGTGTCAGATATAATTTTCGACATATTCGATCGCATATAACCTTTTTATGAAAATAATTAAAATAGCATTAATTAATCCTATAGATTAACATGATTACAATTAGATTTGCTACGATCTAAGACTATGCCATAAAGAAATGCATTACGCATTAAGAAAGTATATAACAGGATGGAAATGGAAGAATAAATATTTTTGAGATCAATTAAAATTGAACTCAATTCTTGCATAAATTTTGTATTTCATCCAATTTGGTCTTCGAAAATCCAATCAATGCAATCAAGTTCTGTGTGCAATACTATTAACGATTTTTGTGTCGGTTCATGATATATTTATTTAACCTGAGATTGTATAGTTCAGTTAGTTATAAAAGTGATACCATACAGTTAATGAACTGATTATAGTACTAATAATAATGATTATAAGATTAATTAACTGGCAGTCATGAAATGCGAAATTCAAGAACTTTTTCGAAAACTAAAGAAAAATAGTAATCAATACATACAGTAAGAGGGACTGCGTTTCGCCCGTGTCATCACAACGGGCCGCCATGCGTGCTCAAGTGAGCTTTGTGATATCAGTGCTACCACTACGACCTAACCTAACCTACAGTAAGAGGTCTTACTGTATATATAAAGAGACGCTAAATATTACCAAACGAATGAGCTAAAATCATACGTTTGATTTGGTGTTGCAACCACAGATCAGCAATGAATCGTTTTTCCGCTACTCATTAGCACTCATGCAATTTTGAGTATGAATGAATCAACAGAATTGAAATTCAACTACTCTGATTCATTCGTACTCGCTACAACATTGGTTTATAAGTACAGGTTACAATGAGTATGAGTACAACATTGACTTCAAACTCACAACATTCGAAATATGTTTGATTCATACGCCTACTCATTCTGATTCCTAAATTTAGAAAAATACTTATAAGTCATTCGAGTGGCTCGAATCATTCATCAAAATTTACAGCCTTTATTGTTGTTGCATATACAAACAAAGCAGAAAGGAAATACAAAGACAACAAGCAAGGCAAACACACAATCTTCTTGTGAGCATTATAGTGTTCGTACGCGAATCATACTTATTTTGTGCTTTGTGTAAATGTTAAGTAGAGACGAGTTGAAGTCAATATCATGCGTATTGTTAAGTATGAGTTCGACATATGAATTACATGCGCACCATAAACTGTCAGTATGTACTCTGTTACGTAAATATGTGTAAATATAAGCGAATGGGTATTAAAAGGATCTTTAAATGCGATTGAGGATGAAGTGAGTATCTATTCAATGTGTTATGTTAAGTTGTAAAAACTCTCAAACTTACACATCTCAACGTCTATTATTTGTAAGAGTTTGTAAATTATATTCAATATTACGTTTAACATGCTTAATTTTGAATGAAAAAAGTTGTGGGATGAAGAGTTAACCAAAAAACTATCGTCCGCCCACGAAAATTAGGTCAGTACTGCTAAAGTGAGTCAGCTGTTCTAAAATAACTCAACCGAAACGGTAAGACATAAGTAATATGAAATCAAGACTATTAATTTACATAACAGTATATGAATTACATGCGCACCATAAACTGTCAGTATGTACTCTGTTACGTAAATATGTGTAAATATAAGCGAATGGGTATTAAAAGGATCTTTAAATGCGATTGAGGATGAAGTGAGTATCTATTCAATGTGTTATGTTAAGTTGTAAAAACTCTCAAACTTACACATCTCAACGTCTATTATTTGTAAGAGTTTGTAAATTATATTCAATATTACGTTTAACATGCTTAATTTTGAATGAAAAAAGTTGTGGGATGAAGAGTTAACCAAAAAACTATCGTCCGCCCACGAAAATTAGGTCAGTACTGCTAAAGTGAGTCAGCTGTTCTAAAATAACTCAACCGAAACGGTAAGACATAAGTAATATGAAATCAAGACTATTAATTTACTTCTTTTTACTTACTTAGTTACTTAACTTAAATTACTTAATTGGGCATTACTACATTTCTTTAGTCAGGATTACGACTTAGCCTCACACATCAATTATGTTGTGGGTGCTAATTTCATAAATTATTGGCGAACCCTACAGTTTAAAGTCGGCTCCGAACAACAGAGTTTGTCAAGGAAATTAAATTTGCCGAAGAAATATTTTTTCATATTTCGGTTTGTTGTTTGACCTGGGGTGTGAGCCGTGACACGTATTAGCAAAGATTTTTCATTATTCGTAATGTGTTTAATAAACTTCCTACGGAGTTTGTATGACAAAACTGAAATTAGCATTGACCACAGTATCCTTAAGATAGTCAGGTCAGTAATCCTGATTAAAGGGTTGTTATGACCAACTAACCGTAACTGATCGAGCCTTAAAAAAATTTCATAATTCTAGTTTATGTATCACTTTTGATACATAGTTGTAGTAACATAGAATTTTCGCAATTATTGATTGATTTTGTTGAAAAATTTTAATATTTTTATTGATTTAAATTCATTTTTGACATGATGTGCATTGCATTGACGAAGAATCAAACACTTTGTGTCAGTTTGGTGTTATTTTTTCTAAATGGCAACCTTTTGTTATCTAGCACCTTTGGTTTGTGACAATTTATATGTTTCCAATTGTTTAGATGAGGCAGCTTATTGTCACTCGTATCAACAACTCTCTCAATTGAGTAATGCCTGATTGTACGAACCATTGTCATATTTCGTTAGAAAAACTTGTACTCAACGACATGTGAGGTAAAAAAGTTTCCCGTAGCAATAAAATATCGATTATGTCAATAACAATGCTCTTCCTTTGAGTCCTTTCTGATTTCCCGAATACAGGTTTCCCAAGTACAGCAGTAAGCACCAATTTGCTTTCGGTGCACGACGAAATTTATGTCGACCATAAAATTGAATTAGTTACTAATCTAGAGCGACAAAATTATTGGGATTATTAAAAGCTGAAAGACTTTTATGTCGTTCTTCGAAAAGCTATTATAGTTGTAGAATTATCATCATTTCCGAGTAACACATTATCAAAGCGAATCATTCTGTTATCTCTTGCCTACGTAGTTGACCGAAATATTATCCTTCTGTAATATCCATGAAATAAAAAATAGGACGAAACACTTTTTTCAAAAGTTTGTCTGTCACATAAGATAAATAGGAGATGAGCAGTAGATAAGACTCTACAATATTTCAAGAAACAGCTGCTAGCAATCTGCGTGAAGATTGGTAATATTTTCTCTCCCTAACTGCTAAAGAATTACGTTTCTGTGTTCCAAGTAGGATCATCCTTGGCGATAAACATCCTATTGTCATGTTTGTTGTTGCCAATACTTTCGTTAGAGTTATAAGAAGAAATCCTGTTTTCTTTTTCTTACATACAAATATATGCGGTCATTACAACCTTTTGTTGCAAATTGGAAATAACTGACCTGAGATTTGAACCTTGGTCTGACATCTAATAAGCTAACACGCTACATACTAGTCTACGACTTCTACCGTCAATATCAAGGATATATCATGAAATTTACTTTAAATTTGAAATTTACTTTTTTTATTTGGTTTAAAATAATGACGATAACAATTCCTACGAATTCAAAAAATATCAGCCATCTAACATTTACTGAATTAAAGATATATAACTTCAAAAACTAAACTAAACTAAAAAGTATCATTAACGAAAATTGACTCGGCATTTTTCCCAACAATTTTTCCATTCCATTCCACTCCCTTTCCATTTTTTTTTTTAATTTCTCTCCAATCCGGATTCCCTGAACATATTTTCCATGTAGTGGAATTCGCATGTAGTCGTGCTACGTTCATAATGATTTTATATATGCAAATGCTGCTGATATATTCTTTACCTCGTAACTTGACGGAAAATTCTGGAAAATTTTCTTTTCGTAATGTCTAGGTCGTCAGTATTCATCATATTTAAGAGCAAATTTGAATACTGTCATAGATCGACTGATATATTTTACACTTTATTATACTAGAGTGCAATCTGTTTGCTGTATTTAGATATGAGGCCAAGTAATTGAAGCTAACTTCCCGTAATAACTAATTTTTTGAAACTTTTTCCACAATTGTACTGAACTCCATATGAGGTCTTTGTTATTTGTGAAAGAAGTAGGTATCTAAGTTCCATATTGTGTTCTGTGTTGTAATTGTCGCGTATTTTACAATTTGACTTTATATTAATGGTGTTTTCTACCAAAAATGTGCATTTTATTAAGGCAAAATGCAATTTTGCGTTTGTTTCTTAAAATCCGTCCTTTAAAAAGGTGGTATATTTTAAATACCTCAGTAGGAACCACAATCTCTTGCATTATCACGGTGTCATTTTAAAATCTGCAATCATAATCAAATATCGTTTGGAATTGTTTAAAATAAGTTTTTGGCTCTTATAGTCGTTTTTTAAAAATGTTCATACATACATACATAACTGGTCATTACAAACCTTCAGTCGGGATTACGACTTGCCTCATCTCACCATTTATGTTGTGTGCGTTAATGTCATACATGTGTGACGGAACCTACAGTTTAAAGTCGATCCAGAACGACAAATTTTTGAGAAATTTTCATGGCAATTTTATGAACTCTCAGAGGTTTTGCCTGAAATCTGCTGAGGGGAAATGGCCCAAAAAATATTTTTTATATTTCGTTTTGATGTCTGACCCGTAGCCTAACATCAAATAAAGCAACATACTACCTACTAGACTGCGATGACTTCAAACGTTCATAAATATATAAAGTTTACTTTAGATATGAGTTTTCGAATTATAAGAGATTATATACTCGAATGCATATGTACTAAGGATGCCAATCGGTAAATCCCGAATCTCGAAATATCGGGATTCACAAAATCCCGAATCCCGGGATTTTTAAAAACTTGTCCTGGGAGAAAAAATTACTATTTAGAAAAATCAGTCTAAAAAACTGGGAATAAAAATATATCCGATATAAATCTATAAAACAAATCACAAATCGTAAAAAATTTTACTCATGAAAATAATTTGAATAACTCCTTTTTGAACGCATTTGCATTGCCTAGATTCTGGATGTAATTTGGTAGGGAATTCCAAAGACAAGTGGTGTGCATAAAAAACTGCCTCTGAAACATAAAGAGTCCTGAATCTTTGCTGAATAATGTTCCTGCCCCGGTAGGATCTAGCAAATTTAATTCGATAAAATAAATATTCCGGCCGTTCCGTGTAAATTATTTTATAAGGCATTTAATTTTCAAGAGATTATCAAATTTTACATTAAGAATCCGGCAAGCCAAATGAGAAATGTGATTACGACGCCCTTATGAAAGACATATCTAGCTATGTTATTAAATGCCAAGTTAAGTCTACGGTTGTCATCACAATCACAGTTTGCGAAGATTTCGCACCAATACAAAGGTACCGGAATTAAGTACGTTCCAGCAAGTTGCATGCGAATGACAAAAGGAGCGGAATCAATAGCAGTCCACAAGTTCCTAAGCATACTATAAATTCTACCAATAACGACACCTATATGGTTGGACCACGATAAACTGCCATTAAAGACAATACCCAGATTTTGTGCAGATTTGACAAAGTCAATCTTATTTCCCTTAGCGCACAATTCAGACAAGACAAATGATCTTTCGGTTCTCTAAAGTATAATACATTTAGACTTGGGGGGATTGATGCAAAGTCCATTGGGCGAGGCCCAGTTGTCAATCCTAACCAAATCACTATTAATGTAATCCAAACAAGAATCAATATTCTCCCTAGGAGTACTAGTATAAAGCTGCACATCATCAGCATACATATGAACATTACAGTGAAGCAAGACATCCGGCAGATCATTTATATATATACAAAACAACAGAAGTCCAAGTATTGACCTTTGGTGAACATCTCTGCTAATATTAAGTGGATTTGAGATATTGCCATTAAGATGAACTTTTTCAAACCTATTTGAAACCTCTCTTGCTTTTTTATATTTTTTTTTTTAATGACATTTTTCCTGTACTTTTTCGGGATTTTAGGATCCCGAATTATCCCGGGATTTCTGGAATCCCGTTTGGCATCCCTAATATGTATATAGATTATATTATATTATATAGATTATATTGTAATTCTGTTTGTCATACTTTTTCCATTTAATATGCTCATTAAATATTATTATTTCATTGAACGTATTAACTTTATTTCATGTCATATAATTCATATAGATTCATTAAATTTGTACAAATGCTGTAAAAATGCTTCCTTTTCACAATAAATATTTATTATTTCTACGTACTTGATGCTTAAAAATTTTTGTTTTAATCGAAAACTTTTATTATTCAACATTTAGCGCGACCTTTTTTTTCAAATAAATACTATTAGCATATGGATTTAATTAATATATTAATTAGAAATATCAATTATTTTAAATACAATATAAAAGAGAATATTTAAATTTCATTCTTTCAATATATGGTAGAGTATTACCGCACAGTATGACGATTAAATACTTTAAATTTCATATGGAATTAAATGAAAATATCAATTATTATTTCCTAATTGTTCGGCGATATCCTATAATTATTTTCTTTTTTGCGATTGTGATTTAAACTCACAGGAATTAACTTCTTTTCATTGAAAGATTCCTTTCATTGAAAGATTATTGGCTTTTACAAAACGGTAATAATGACATATCAAGGAGCAGGGTCGTATTGAGCTCAATATTTCATATAAAGTTCCAATTAATTATTGCGGAATAAATACGCAAATTGTTATAATATTGAGTAAAATTTAAAATGCAGCACTATCATAAGTGTATTTACCGAACAACAACAACAAACAAACACTAATAGCTAAAAAACAACACTAGTTTTCGCGACCAAAATAAAAACAATATTATTGTTTATTAGCTGTCTAATAAATATTGAGTAACCTGGATTTCTTATATTATTATGCATGAACACTTAAAATATTGTACTCAATAAACCCAATATTGACGCAATAAAAGTGCATATCTGAACATATTATAAAGCTGTAGTTGCAAAACATACAAAAAATATTTTTTCAAAGCGTAGTTTATTGCAGAGATGGTGTAGGCGTTTGTAGACCCACTTATTTTAGTAATAATCAGCCAACACCCGCAGGTAATGGTAAATATTCAAGTTCTTCGAACAAAACATTAATTGGTAATGGGTTCCACTGTAATATTGGCGTTTGATTTTTCAATATGTTATTAAATTTTTTCGCAGTTAGAGGTACTTAACAGGAAAGTTCTGAACGTTGATCGTAATTGCCGATGCCAAGTGAAACTCGTCGTGTTTAAGCATTATCTTCAAACAAAATGCAAGCAAAAGTTTCCCAATAAAGAGCAGATTTTTTTGCCTACAGGTTAGAGGTTTTTGACTTTGAAGTCATTTGATGTGCATCCTATGGCGTCAATATACTACAGAGGGGTTATCAAAGCTTCCGATTCGAGACACTCTGACTGTTGATATCGCCGACCATTTGACGCTAATGGATTATTTAGGAATATGAGTAGATAAAACCGGCATTTCTGAACCTAGAGCGGTCCTCTACTGTCCACTGCCTTTCACTTTTGTAATTCTCAAGTTCACTTGTGTTCGATGTACGCAAATTTAAGTGCATTTTACTTCTTTCTATAGGAGCATGACAGTTAATAGTACATATTTGACTTTTTCAGTCTTTGGAATTTACCTTATTTTAAGGAGTTCGAATTTTTTTTAATAGATTTTACTTAAAATCAAGACACTGTAATATGTATGTGTATGACACGCAGTTTTTGTCAACAATTTGCTGAAGTAATTTTATTCGCTCAGTTTATTGTTTTTAATGGAAATTCAAACAAAAACATTGAATTTATTTAATTACTAACAAATGGATTTTAAAAATTGCATTGACACACGCGCGTATATTGTTCTGTAATTTGTGGAGATTACTAAAATGGCGATACTGCCTCCATTGTGAGAGGATTACAATTCAATTAAAAATACTACAACAATAATTTGTTTAGATCAGAAACAAATAAAAAGAAAACAAACAAAATATTACAATATTAATATACAAAAACAAAATTATTCTAATTGAAAGAATATTTTTTTGGTAATGTTAAGTTCATATTTTTTGTTTTGTTGTAAATTTTTTAACGAAATTTGTCACATTATAAATTGGTGAATATTCATTTGACACAATTATACTATGTTCACGTATGCAATTTAATTGAGTCAATATTCCGTTAATTGAGAACAAAATTTTAACCGTTCAGGTATAATATATACGCAATATTCAGCTTACTTAATATTCATTTGACGGCTGGTAAACAAACCAGCTGGTTGTTTCAACAAAATTGTTTTTGTTTTGTCTTTTTTGTTTTTCACTAAACGGATTTATGACAGTGCTGTATTTAAAGTTTTACTGAATATAATAACAATTAGCACTTAATTGAGCAATAATTAATTGAGGTTTTATATGAAATATTGAGATCAATATTGGCATTAATTGCGATTTACGCAATAAAGGTGCATATATACATACATAATTGGTCATTACAACCCATCAGACAGTATTATTGACCTAGTTTCTCACACCACTTATGTTTTGTGTGTTAATTTTCGACTCCGAACGACAGATTTTATAAGAAACTTTTCATGACAATTTTATTTACTCTCAGAGTTTATGCCAGAAATCTGCTGAGAGGAGATCGCCGAAAAAATACTTTTTGTATTTTTTTAATGTCTGGCTTGGGACACACTACCTACTAGACCACGGCGACTTAAAGGTGCATACGTGAGCATATTATTACAGTTTCTCAATATATGGTAAACAATATCATCGAGTATCAGAAAAAGTGAATGGTTGTTCTGTATAAAATAAATTGTAAATAGTTAAATTATAATTAAGATAACATTTGAATACACTGGTCCTTCAAATTTTGGAATTATTCTCCTTTCTTTTTGGAGATACCTAGACTTTTGTCCTAATTATTTTTGTTTAGCTAAATGGTACATTAATAATTTTATTAATAAAATAAATATGAAAAACATCAATTACACTACGCCATAGCATTGTGAGTTTTCTTAAGTAGAACTTAAAAATATTTTTTTAGTATTTCTTGAACCCTCTAAACTGGTTTAATTAAATTAAAACTGTTTTTTTGGACTTTACGCACAAATTATTGGTTAAACAAACATTTCAGAACCAATGTCACAAATTATAATTTTCAAAGAAAAGAAAGCGATAGGCCTTAAAAATGATATACAACTATACGTATGTATATATTTTTCGACTTAAAATTCTATAATACTATGTTTAGACATGCATTATTTATTAAATCAATATTCGGTTTATTGAGAACAATTTTTTTTTGCATTCAGCCATGTAATATTCGAAAATTTTTTTGACAGCTGGTAAACAAAACAGCTGATTGCTACAACAAAATAAATTAAATACAAGCCTTTCCGCTGACCTTCAATTTTTTGTTTGTCGTTGTTTACATTTAAGTTGTCAAATATCAGCAGAAAGTGTTCGGTTACTTATAATATATGTTCACTGAACGTACTTATGACAGTGTTGTATTTACAGTTTTAATCAATATTATAGCAATTTATGAATTTATTGACCAATAATTAATTGAAATTTTATATGAAATATTGAGATCAATAATGCCGTTTATTGCGATTTACGCAATAAAGATGCACGTCTGAACCCAGTATAAGGTTTGATGAGGTAAACTTGACAAATGCGAATGTTTTTCATATTTTTTCAAGTTTGTCTATTCATGGCAGCAAAGTTTAGTTAAAAAATATAAAATACGTGATGATATTCTTAAAGTGCATTCTCTTGTGAAGAGATTGACACTTCGTTTGATAAAATCGAACAAAAATTGCCATAGTTTTTGTTTAAAGAGCATAAAAGTCGTGTCATATTTTTCATACACATATATTTTTTCAAATGAGCTTCCAGTTGAAAAATTTCCAAATTTTTGATGGATCTTGATTGTTTATTGGGAATGGTGTCAATTTCACGTTTCCGGGACCACTAGAAGTTGGCCAATGTGTGCACATAGCGAATATTTAATATTTATAAAAAACTTAAAATATAGCCGACTTCTGGCAGTCGCGTAAACGCGCAGATTGGCACATTCTGCGGTAAAAAACCAAGAAAAGAAAAAACCATAAAAAATTTTTGAACTAAAAATGACATATTAAAAATATAAGACGTTTTAATATTTAAATAATAATTTCGGTAATTTTGCTGAGATTTTATCAAACAATGTGTCAATATTTTCACTTCTTATTTAAAATTTTTTAATTAAATTTTTCAATTAGGAATGTTTAAACATGAAAAAGTAAGAAAAATTTTATATTTTCCAAGTTCTATCAAATCTGGTAACATATAGGTTTAAACAAAATGTTTATGTATATGGTTTTAAAGGCTAGTCTCTTATCCCTTACTAAAAAACTTTGGATTTTGAAATTGGGTTCAAATGTATTTGGGTAATCAATAATTTTATGTGCATACATACACAATTGGTCATTACAATCCTTCAGTCAGGATTATTGACCTAGTTTCTCACATCACGTATGTTGTGTGTGTAAAATTAACATACATAAAGTGGCGAGAACTATAGTTTAAAGTCGACTCCGAACGACAGATTTTTGAGAAACTCTTTTCATGGCAAGTTTATTTACCCTCAGAGTTTTTGCCAGAAATCTGCTGAAGAAAACTTTTTCTATTTTTGATGTCTAGCCTGGGGCTCGAACCCTGGCTTTACGTCTAATAAGCCAACACACTACCTACTAGACTACGGAGACTTCAATAATAAAAATTTTGTGTGAAAAGACCAAAAGCACCATCTCTGTCAAATAATACAAGTTTGGAAGGTTCGAGAAATATAAAATAAATTTTTGAGTTCTTCTCAACAAGACATGTAGGGTTGTCTGCTATGTAGGGTTGTCTGTCTGCCTGGACTTGGCTGGACTGTCCTGGTTTTTTGATGCATGTTCAGTTTCAAAAATTTAATTTGTCCAGCTAAATTGAAATTTTTTTAGTACACTGCAATAACTTGGGTAATAATTTTCTTGTTATCTTTGTCAAATCATGTTAGCCAATACTGATTGTACATTTGTTGTACAACTAAGATATGATTTTCCCCTTCTATCATCACTGACAACATGACTCAACACTTGAACAGCTGATGTCATAGTAAATATTATTCCGAGCAATAGCCAATTTTGTACATGAAAATAAAAATAATTTGCAGAAAATCTTGAAATGGTTATTGATGAAGAAGCTGGTCCATCAAAATGACGACTCACAAATTTCTGCGATGGATGGAAAGAGTTTGCAAAATATGCCAATTGGATTAAAAAAAAAGATAATTACACGGCAGAGTGTACATTGTGCCAAACAGACATTATAATTAAATATGAAACACAAAAAACTTTATAAAATGGAGATGTCGCAGAACTTGTCTCAAACTATTTCGAATTTTTTAGTCCCAACAGAGACAAAAATAGAAATACAACTCTCCAAGACGGAGCTGGTTTGTGTTTAGCACAACGTTGTCCATGGACTAAGCTGAAATTAATTTTTAATCTGTATTTTTTATGCCCAGCTTTTTTTTTTTGTTTTGTTCAGCTTTTTAAAACTCAGTGTCCAGCTTTTTGCGAATCCGAATCTGTCAACTTTAATGTTATGTCATTAGCTGGGTGTATTTTAACTGTCGCACCGTGATATTTTTACAAAAGAACGAAAGAATATATACGTATGTGTATATAGCATCCACACATAATGTACCAATTACGAAATCGGTCTGACTTAAATCGATTCCAGAATATTAAAACAAAAACAACAGAAACTTTCAAACTGTGCTAATAATTAAAAATATCCCAAGCAATGAATGAAAAAACCTTATGAATCAAACAAACACTCCAATCAGTTAAAAAATACTTGTTAATGGAACAAAAAAAAAAAACCCAAAAACAAAGCATTGTGAAATGCCCAACACCTGTATGTGACACATATTGGCAATAAGCGAAACAGTTTAGGGGCAAGCAATAATGTTCCAGTATTCCAACAATCATTCTGTTTTCATTCTGATTCACACATACATATGTAGTTCTGCATACATTCAAATCTATTGAAAACATTGATATATTGGCCAATCCATTGACCAGCACCATATGTCTGTACGTATGTACTTGCCATACATTCGCACGACAGTAGCAATCCCACTTATTCATATACACGCTAGATTTTACGAGAACAAGAGTCCTTTAAGTGTTGACTATTATTGAGATTGTGTTTTTCAATTCAAATATGATTTCAAAAGGATTTTAAATCACAAACAGAATATGAATTTAAAAAAATGCTGGTACTTACTTGCAACACTTGTTGGATTATAATTTATTTGCAATCTGTTAATAAAACTGAAACATCATAGAATGACTTTTACTTATTAAGAGAAATATATGTACATTGTGTATTGTGCTTGTGTATGTACCAGTAACACTATACTTAACTTATAAAAATTGTAAATCATTGATATCTAAATATTATTACAGGTATTCCCCGACTTACGACCGAAATAAGTTCCTGGTCATCAGTCATAAGTTGAATTTCATATAAAAAATTCAATTTAATTTTTGGGATGAATTAAAACTAAAAAATTCCGTTTTAGCTAATGTAATGTATTATTTGTACTGAAATATGTATGTAAATCGAATTTTTTTTACTTTGGTTTCTTTTTATTTATCTTATATAGTGACATAAATGTTCTCCCACATGAATCTGCCTTAGTTACTAATATATTAATAACACTATTTTATTATTAACCATAGTTATAAGAGAAATAGAAGTAAGAATAATTGTAATAAGAGAATTAGAGTAAGAGAAATTAGAGTAGGTATAATTATAGTAAGAGAAATAGAGTAAACATAATTAGAGTAAGTACAATTAGGATAAGAGACAAAATAGAATTAAGATTATGTTACTTTAAAGCTACTGAAATGAATAAAATTTGCCTCTTTTCTGTTCTAACATCAACGAAGACGGTTGTTTTAGTTGTGAACATTATTATATATTTTAAGGATTCGCCGTCTTCGATGTCTTCTTTAACTATTTTCTATGAAAAAAATTTGAAAAAGAATGGTTGTAAGTCGAACGGTCGTAACTCGGGGACTACCTGTATCTAGTAATTGTCATCATAGATTGAAAATTGTACAGAATCATAACAAAAAAACACTTTTTAGCTGATTTTCTTTTCCTTTGCGTTCCTTTAAAATACATATTCTGCCTCAAATAACACGGTGCGATAGTCAATGGTTGTGAGTAATGTTGAGTAGAACTCAAAAATAATTTTTGTTTGTTTCTTCAACCATCCAAACTTGTTTTATTTGACAAAAACTGTATTTTTGACCTTTTCGCACGAAATTATTGATTAACTAAATATGTTTGAACCTATTTTAACCCTAATAAGCCCCGAGCCTCAAATCCCAGGTCAGAGATCAAAACGAAAATATGAAAATATTACTTCGCCGACTTGTTCTCAGCAGATTTCTGACAAAAGCTCTGAGAGTAAATAAAATTGCTATGAAAAGCTTCTCAAAAAATTTGTCGATCGGAGTCCACATTAAACTGTACCTCCTGTCTCTTATGTATAAAATTAACGCACACAACACGAGTGGTGTGAGAACTAGGACGTTCTACAATGGATGAATTCGACCTCCGGGTACTGTACTGGTCACAGTTGACAAGCATACGTCCTCTAACCTAACCTAACCTAAACGTAATCAAGTCAGGAAAAACTCTTTTTTTACACGGTTTCTTTTTACACGGATTAGAAGTTCTACGGTTGAAAAAAAAAATTTGTAATTTAGTACGGATTCAAAATCACTATCTTGTAATTATGTTTGTTTTGACCACACTTGGGCTCATTGCTGTAATGAACATACATAGTAGTAACTGGGAGATCCCAAAAATCAAAAGTTAAACTTTCTGTAAAAGATTTTTTAATAAAAAAGTCGACGGCGAAAGACCTCTCGGAAAGTAGTCCGACAGTTCAAAACTCTATTACCGGACGAAAATCACCATTGGATAATTCGATGAATATCTCTAGAGATGATACCGACTTTACTCAAGTAGTATCAAGTAAATATTTTTTTTTTATTTCTATTCTAATTTTTCTGTTCTTAATTTTGGATTAACAGATTTCTTTTGTTTTTTGCTTGCTCTACCAATTTTTCATCCGAATGAATTATATATTTTAAGTTTTAATGCTCAATAAAATGCCATACTAACATACAATTTGTATGCATTTCTGAATTTTTATAGTTTTCAACATTTTTTACACGGTTTTTCGAAGTAAATATAGTTCTTTATTTCATCTTACACGGTTTTCAGATGACATGGAACGTATCCCCCATTTTACTATAGAAAACGCCCCTTTTTTACACGGATTTCTGAGGAAGTAAATTTGTGAGTAAAATAGTTCCAAGATAGCTGTATACATACATATGTATATAATTGGTTATTACAACCCTACAGACAGGATTACGACCTAACTTCTTATACCACTCATGTTGTGTGCTTTAGTTTTTTATACATGAGTGGCGGGACCTACAGTTTAAAGTCGACTCCGAACGACTGTTTTTGAGAAGTTTTTCATGGCAACTTTATTTGCTCTCAGAGTTATTGCCAGAAATCTGCTGAGAGGAAGATAGCTATATGAAGCTTGTAAATATTCACCTCTACCACCTCCTGATGTAAATAAATTCATTTCTTTGGACAGTTGAGTATATAAATCAATGACCCTATTAATTCGTTTTATAGGGCTTTTGCATTCTTCGAAGGCATCAAATACCTTTTTAGCAATGAAGTGGGAAGAAACACTCGACTAGTATTATATTTCAGGACGTTTTGCAGGCTCAAAATACATATGAATTCACAATCCCGGTATAAGTTTTTAAAAATCCATTGATTCGGGGTTTGTGAATCCCGATTGGCATCCCTAGTAGGCACATATAACATCTACGTCGCGCATTCCTCTGCCTTGGCTGGTTTGAGAATTCATCCTCGTGAAGTATGGACAAATTATTTTTATTTAATTTTAGAAGACTACGGTGTTTTATATTTGGAAACTTGTTTCTCCAAGTAACAATAGCTACATTGCCTGAAATATCAATTTTCTGAAACCATTTAAGGAACTTTCCGTTGGTTATGTTTCAGCTGCTAGAAAGTCAGGCGGAATGCATCTTTTATTTTTTCGCAATGTTACAACGCCGTAAAAATATTGAACATATAAGATTTTAAATGTATTTTTTAAAGGAAAATTAGATAATTCATTTACATATGTTATGGGTACATATAAACACTCCTCCCACCCCATAGAACATGTATATTAAGTTTGATCAAAATCGGTCCAGTAGTTTTTAAGTTTAGCGATGACGAGAATACATGTAATTTTTTTATATATCGCATTTTTTTTTATCGCATTTAACGAACAGGCAAATTTTTCCTATTGAGTACCTTAAATAGCGAACAAAATTTATTTTGTGTACGCAGTTTAACGAACAAATAAAAATATTATTTGAATGAAGGTAAAATGAGATTTTTGTAAACTTGATGTATTGACATCAAAATATTTCCAAAAGAAAATTAAATATGCAATAAAATAATAAAATATGCTCAATATATGCACTTATAAGAAAAATATGCATTTATTATAAAATATGCAAAAATATGCAACAACAAATGCAAATTCTTCGATTCGAAAAGGTATATTGTCAAAAGTGATTTTGAGTTACCGACTACAAACATGCATTTGCATTAAAATCCTTGCCCAGGTTATGAGTTTTGATCGAGTAAACTGGGAAAGTAAGATTTTTTTCTAATTTTTTTAAGTTTAGCTATTCTTAATTGCAAAATTTAATTAAAAAAATATAAAATAAGTGATAATATTCTGAAAGTGAATTATATTGTGAGGATGGACCCATGCGATAATAATTTAATAACATCAAAATAAATTTATTTATGATTAACCAACAATGTCCTTTACAAACCTTGTTTTAAAAATAAAATATCCTCTATGCAGATTATATTGCCTCCCATACAAGTGAATTTAGGTAAGTTCAATAGAACGTTTATTCATTCAATTTACATGTGAGGATGTGTGTAAGAACGTTAGAATATGCCATAGTAACCTGTGATAAGTAATTTAAAAAATGTCCTTCGATAATTATTGCACCATGTGAGGAATAAAAAACACAAAAACGGAGAGAAAATTAAATTAAAATTCACTTGAATACACAAAGAATTCAATTTAAGCAGATAAAACAAACTTTTAACAAGATATGTACGTACGAGTATATGTATACCAATTTTATATGTTCATATACCATGTACATACATATGTATGTATGTATGTATGTATGAACGTCCATACATATGAAGATGACAGTATACATACTACGGAATTATTTAATGGAGTCCTGACCAGAATTCATAGGATTTTTTTTTTTACCAAATATTGAAAAATTTTAAATAAAAAAAAAAAAAATACGAATACGATTATATTTTAATTTTTTAATGTTAAAAACAACAAAAAGTAGAGTCCTGCATTGTTATGGAAATCAATTGCGAATGTTCGTACTTCAGGCAGTACGAAGAAATTTCATGAAATTCGTTTAACTTTTCACCACATTGAGGTCTTCGTTGAAAGACTCTATTCCTGTGGCTTTGTCTATTTCTATCGGATAAAGTAAATTTAGATTGCGGCAAACATTATCCATTCAATCACCAAATATGCTCCTTTAACCAGGTACCTATCTGAGGAAAAATCTATACAAGTATACCGAGATTTGTAAGTGTAAATTGAAAATGTTACTACTGTTGGCTCATTTGAATGAATAAACGGACAGAAAAGATAAATAGATACGTATGTATGTACATGTCGCATATGAATATTCCAGGAAATATTGGCAATTTAGCGTTTATTTTCAGATTTAGATTAAGTAGAACTATTTTAAAAACTTAAGCATCTTAGAATTGTTTTAAGAAAGTTACCGATGTGATGATCATTTCTTTAAATTTTGCTGTCTAATGCATACACACTCGATGATCTAGTAGGTAGAGTGCTCAATTTCAAATGTTTTATTTCGAAACTTGTTTTATTTAACCAAAACGATTTTTTTGTTCTTTTCACCAAAATATTTGAACCATCAAAAATGTTGAACATTTTTGACTTAAAGTAATGCACTTTGATTGAACAACATATATAAAAAATATGACGCGACATCATCAAACGAAGTGTCAAACTCTTCACAATATAATGCACATTCAGGATGTCGTCCACTTATTTTATGTATTTTAATTAAATTTTCCAATTAGGAACGGTCAAATTTGTATTAATTAGAAAAAAAATAATATTTTCCAAGGTTACCCCATCAGAACTCTTAACACATATGTATGTCTGAACAAAAGGTTTATGTACAGTGAAGGACTAAAGTCTATATGCGCACGTGCAAACTCAAGTGAAAAACTTATTGCCAAATGTAAAGCATCGCAGTGGGTGCTATAGCAGCATCTGGCGCAGGCAGGTTTTTGTTGAAAGCATTATGGACTGATATCGATATAAGAGTATATCGGAACAAATTTTGAAACCATCTGTCTAATGCTTGGATCTCGGGAATGGTTGGATTTTCAAACAAGACAATGATCCCAAGCTTAGCGCAGCAATTGTTAAGTTATGGCTTCTATACAACGCATCCAAGCACCTCAAAGTCCGTAATTAAATCCTATTAAAGATGTTTGGAATGGAGCAAAAAAGCACTCTGTATTTGTATCAGAGATCAGCAATAAGTATTCAAAACCATGAGTAGGTTTGAGTCATACTTATTATTTCAGATACTTATTTCATATTCATACTTATTTTAATATCATACTCATACTACTCATACTCAAAGTTGGAAGTACTCATCGTATTTATACTTAACAATACGCATGTTATTGACTTCAACTCGTCTCTACTTAAGTACAAAGCACAAAATAAGTATGATTCGCACACGAACACTACTATGCTCACAAGAAGATTGTGTCTTTGCTTTTCTTGTTGTCGTTGTCTTTCCTTTCTTCTTTGTTCGTATATGCAACAACAACAAAGGCTGTAAATTTTGATGAATGATTCGATCCACTCAAATCACTTATAAGTATTATAAGTATTTTTCTAAATTTATGAATCAGAATGAGTAGTTGTATGAATCAAACATATTTCGAATGTTGTGAGTTTGAAGTCAGTATAAGGAGTACAATTATACTTATAAATCAATGTTGTAGCGAGTACGAATGAATCAGAGTAGTTGAATTTCAATTCTGTTGATTCATTCATACTCAAAATTTCAAGAGTGCTTATGAGTAGCGGAAAAACGATTCGTTGCTGATCTCTGGTTTATATAGTATAAGTTGGCTTTTTTTTGAAACTTTGTAAATTTTTTTGTTATAGGATAAATGAATTAATTTAATTTTTATATTTTTATGGATTTTGAAAAATGCTATATCATTAATTTTTCTATAAACCTAGTATTTTTTGCAGAACAGCACTACATGGGACTGCATGCAGACTTTAGTCTTTCACTGTATGCCGTTCGAAAGGCTAAGCTCTGCCCTTTGTAGAAACCTTTGGATTTTTAAAATAGTTTCAAAGCATATTTGGGTAATCAATAATTTTGTGTGAAAAACGTGTTTTGTCAAATAAAACAAGTTTGGAGGGTTCGACAAAAATAAAAAATAAAGTTCTTTTTGAGTTCTACTCAATTACCTGAACAACTTAGAATTTGTAGTTACTCGGATGTTTTCAATTCATTGTATTTTGTCGCATAGTGTAATTTATTAAATATTTTAATTGTAAATGAAAACTCAATAGCTAGTAAAATTAAACGCGCTTACAACACTGTCTATACAATTTATTATACACGTTGAAATCGTTATGCCAACAGATGCATTTTAAATAAGTTTACAACGTTAATGATCATCAAATTCATAAATAAGTAATCATTTCCTTCAAAACCAACGAACAACAAAGACAACTTGGTCGTATTGCCGGTTCATTGGGTAGCAGGCTGACTGGTGTCATGTGTGGGTGGGTCGTTTACGTGGTTATTCATACGTACCTAGGTCTACACATACATGCACAATTTTAAATTAAGAATGCCGGATAAAAAAATATTGTGTGTTAAACTGGTCTGACTTGTTTCCTTCTTTTTATTATGTCATCTTTCCTTTAATATTTTGATTTGAATACTTATCAGATGACCTTTCGTTTGTTTGGTAAAGTTTTAAAATTTTTCGTCCATTTTCTGCTGTTTCACCATTCGTACCAAGTGTCGTATAACGAGTGATTGGAGGCACAGCGCTTTAAAAATATTAATTATTTATGGATGAGCTTTATAACCCTTTACATAATTAAGTACATACAATATACATTTAAAAACTTTAATTAAAAAAAACAGAAACAAAACAAAAACAGTTTGACGGGGGCAAAAACGTAAAGATATATTCCATTGACAACAAATAATAAGATATAGCGTACCTATATGACTGTATTCTCTGTTCATTAATTATTAAGGTAAACGGCCATATAGGAATCTATATTCCTTTGGAAATAACCTTCAAAACAGATAAAATTTTGGGAAAACAATGCTAAATTCAGGAATTTTGTTTTTCTGACTTAGAGATTGAAGAAAAAAAAAAATCGAGAATTGAATGTGAATAATGTGTGTGGTTCCACTTGTCTAGGATGTCGGTGAAATCTATGTTTACGTAAACTGTCAATCACAAATAGTCCAATCATTTATAAATGCTTTAAATGCATAAAAAGGAACTTAAAAAACGTAAACAATCGAGCTGACGACTCTTACTGCTTCTTAAACAAGGAAGTATTTGAAGCAGTGTTGAAAAATTTAGTACTTAAGTACTTTTTCCAGTACTTATCCACTTCAAAAATACAGCAGCACCCCTTCGACGCTTTCTGTATTTTTTTATTATTACATATTTTAAATCTGGTACTTTTTTTAATTATTAATGCATTAGTAACATAATCCGAAAGATTGAATTAGTCTTTAGTCTCGGTCAGCCAAACGACCACGGAACATACGTTAGTTTTTAGAATACGATAAACAATGAGAACGCTGTTTGAAGCATCACCGTATGCTACAAACGAACGTATATTCCAAAACGTACCGCCGACGTTTGACTACACGGAACTTTTACGTTTTCTTACGTTCAAAATCAGCAGTTTTTGTTTTATATATGTGTGAGGATATATTTTTTATATAAGTCGTCTTATCAAATGAACTTTCAGTTCAAAAAATTTTAAAAGTTTTAATGGATTTTGATTGCTTATCGCAAAATTTGCCAATTTTATGTTTGCCCGACTACCATGAGTCGTCTAATATTTGTGTTTTTCGCTAATAATATTATTTCTCTTTGCGCAAACGTTGGCCAACCTCTAGTGGTCGTGCAAACGTGAAATTGACACAGTTTCCGATAAACAATCAAGATTCAAGTTTTTTAACCTAAAGTCTTTTTAAAAAAATATATATCGCTCTTTTATTGCAACATATCAAAAAAACTTGAACTTGGCAAAATGCGATTTAAGTTTTCAAGACATAAGTCCTATGATCTAATTGCCGCAAACACTTTGTGCTATAACTTCGGTTCAGCTTGGGATATCAAACTGATTTTTTTCCAACATGTACAGAAGGTCTAAAACAGCAGTTTTGCTTAAGTAACTACAAATTTTTAACTTTTTGAGGTATGACTATGTTGCAATAAAGGAGCGATATGGGCAATTTCGTGTCAAGTGCCCCAATTTTTAAAATCGATGTCTTCCGATTTGGATGATGAGGTTAGTACTATTGGATAGTAGGTTAGACACAAATTTTCAGCTCTATCAGTCAAGAACTGCCGGAGTTAGAGGGGGTCAAAGTTGGACATTTTAATCATACAGGGTTTTTTTTAAATGTGCGTAACTTTTCACCTATTAGTTCTAGCAAAAATTTAGATAGGGATTCCTTCAATCTTTCCAAAATTAATTTTTTTAATTTTAAATTTTTTTTAATTTTTTTTCAATAAATTCTTACTAAAAAGACGTATCTTAAGAAATTTTTTTCAATTTTACAACCCTTTTTACAGTATTTACGGAAATTGTTTTGTTCAGTGTATGTTTAAATATTAAAAAACCACGTTAAAAAATGTTCAACAATGTGGACAGACATAGAGTTGTTCTTACAGTAACTCGAAAACATTTGCTCGACATTAAATAAATTCAAATTGATTTCAAACAGTCATGAAGATTTTCAATTACGCGGTGTCCTGAATATACAATTTCTTAAATTTAAGATTCGTTCGAAAGATACCATGATCCGGGGAATTCTCATTTCACGAGTGTCCTTATTTCAGAACGAAATTATTCGATGATATTTTGTTGTTAATGAATAAATTGTTGTTAGTTTAATTTTTTAAATGAATTCTCATGTTCAGAGGAGGGAAAATGCTTCACGAAGGTCGTAATCAGACTTGATATGTCGGACTTTCCACTGAGTATACCGACTTAAAACCCGCTTTATCTTCTCACCGGGGAATCATTCCACCGCGGATCCACGGTTGTATTACTTCGAGGTGTGCCCCTTTTCTAGCATGTGATCCAGTTACATTATTGTCAGCCCGCGTCCAGGCTCCGCTCTATTCTTATTCTGCTGCGTCTAGGTCAGATTTTTTCCTTCGTAGGACGTAGTCCACAAACACAAACTGTTCATCATTTTCATTACGACATTTCTTGGGCTAATGACGCCAATTTTCAGCTTCGAGTCGTTGACGGCTTTCGGCCCATTGACAGAAGTTGCGTTTTGCATCGTCAAACGTTTCTTTCTCCTCGTAGATAAAGAATGGGAAGAGGCTCCTGCGATGCAGATCTTCTCTAACATATCCGTGACCGGGTTCTATAGTAATCTACTTTACCATGTTTCTTGTCTTTGCACATTTTCAATTATGTTCTAATGTTTGGTTACAATGTTTTTAATATCAATCTTTTAAATATTGTTTATTATGGGCAACTTAGTCAAACTGAAACGCTTCATCGATATGGAGCAAATTATTCTATTTTGAGGTGGTAAAATATGATTATGCTGTGCACTCTCATTCTGTATGTATGTATGTATTTATGTATGTATGCATCTAAAGGATAATGTGCGATGTTAAAGTAAATGGCCGTATATGAGCACCCCGAAGTCTATATTAAAGTACGTGTGGCTATGTGTCCATATTTATTTTATTTTTTTTTTCTATTGTAGGTTAATTTTCCTTTGAAAACATGTTTTGCGACCATTCATCCATTCAATAGATTCACCCAACTGGCAGCAAGTAGTTGATTCGCTTCAATGATTCCATTTGGATTCCAACCATCTTGTTATAAGTAACTCGTATCGGCAATCGCATCTTTGTGTTCTTTTTAGCATACAAATACTTTTACACCACCATCCCCAGCACCAGCACGACCACCAACACCACCACCACTACCACATGAATACCGACTTACACACATATGTATGTATGCGAGAATTCACTTTTTCAGTGTTGAAAGGCTTAATAAATTTATAACTGTGCGAATGGATGTAGTGGTTTGATGGATAGGGGAGCGCGTTGTACGTTTGTGTACATGTGTTTTGATTGCTTGTGGGCTTTAATTGCTTGCTTAAGTATATGTTACTTTGGCTATTATTATTGCCACTGCTGTCAATGCTGTTGTTACTATTGTTAACAGCAGCATGTACAAGCTTTTCCGCTTGCCACTCTTTATTGTTTATTTTTGCTGTTGATCAGTTGTGGGAATTTATCTTTTAATAAATTTTATTTCTTCCTTCATAAATTTTAACACACTCGTCCACACGCACACACACACCCATACATTATTACGTATTTTAGAGTGTGTTAAAAATATCCATGTAACCAGTCGTCTGGATTAATGTTGCTTGAAATGAAATGAAGTATGCAACTTGTTCTACTAAAAGTATTTTAAAAGTGAATATCATTTATACGATTACCGTTAGTACAAGTTCAAACATACATACGCTTTAAAAACCATTTAACATACACATGTACATTAGGGTGGTCCCAAAATAATAGTTGCAAATGTTCCCGACTAAAATGAAAGTTTGATTCACTCTAAGACTACGTTTCTCAAAATTTTTGTCCTGTAGTCAATATTTGGTGAGCTGGATTAAAGGATAAAAAGGTCCTTTTTTGAGGTTTTTTGAATTTTTTCCATATTTCTTCCAAAGGAACTACATATAAATTTAGTATAATATGAAAGGTCTATAAGCGGCGCTTTCAATAGGTTATCAGAAATTTTAAAACAAATTTAGAAAATTCAAAAATTTGGAAAATCCCGTATAAAATTATTGTTTTTTTTAATTTCTTCATAGAATTTAGTTAACTAAATTGTTGAAATTTCTTGATTATAAAGTCCATATAATTTAACCAACATAGTTCCTTCCGTTTTTCAAAATTCAATCTAGTTCAATTTTTATTCAAATTTATTTAAACCTACTTTCTTCTCTATCTGACAACCTCTGTTAACTCAATTCATATATGTAATGGGCATCAAAATAACGGAATATTACTGAATAACAAGAAAATTACATTATAGCGGGATGTACCGCAAATGTTTTGGTTTAAATTGAAACATTCGTTGTATAACAAAATAAAAGTATAAGAAATTATACATCAAAGAGTAGGTTTAAAAAAATTTTAATAAAAATTGAACTAGATTAAATTTGAAAAACGGAAAAAACCATTTTGGTGAAATTACATAGTCTTTATAATCTAGAAATTTCAACAATTTAGTTAAGTAAATTCTATGAAAAAATTAAAAAAAAAAATTTTCCGAAATTTTAAAAATTTTTAAATTTTCTAAATTTTTTTTTTAAATTTCTGATAATCTATTGAAAGCGCCTCTTAAAAACCTTTCATATGATACCAAATTTATATATAGTTCCTTTGGAAAAAATATGAAAAAAATTCAAAAAACCTCAAAAAAGGACCTTTTTATCTTCTGTTCAAGCTCACCAAATATTGACCCCAGGATAAAAATTTTGAGAAACGTAGTCTTAGAATGGATCAAACTTTCATTTTAGTCGAGAACATTCATACTTTATTTTTCCTCCATACAAACGGGACCACCCTAATGTACATACGTACATTCTATAAGAAACCTTTAACATTAACATAGAATTTGTAATATCCGTTCTTATGAATACGGCATGTAAAAATATCCTACTGAAAGGTCAAGCAAAAACTTATCTAATATTAATACAAAACCACAAGTTGATTTTAATATCACAGAAGGTGATAATTTTTTTTAAAAATTATTGTCGCCTTAAAAGATATTTTCAAACAAGAAAAATAAACCTGATCAACAAAGCACAATGAAATTTTACATTTCATTTCAACCGTAATTATTTAATTTTTACTGCAAATATTTGTTTGCAAGACTTACTATAAATCTACATAATGTACACAGTGGAATTCGAATATAAACACACCGTTTAACTTCAAAGATCACATAACTGCGAACGAATATTATTTACTTCGTTCAAAAGATAATTCTGCAAAACCTCTAAAACAAACGAGATTTTGTTTGAAAAGTATATTGTTATATAAATTTATTAATTAATTATTTCCTTAATGAATTCCAGACTTCCATAGCCTTGTGTTGATACACATTATAGTACCACCATTATAGCCGCCAGATAAATGAGTCATAATTCGTCAAATATTTGAGAAAAAATCGTCAGAGACGTTCATTGAAATCATAAAACAAATCGTTAGAAAAAATAAATATGTATAGTGGCTCCCAGCTTATTTCAACCAGCACCTTAACCCTTATCCTGTACTTCAAAAATAAAACACATATGACCAGGGACCGTAACTGTTATAACTTTTATCGTAAAAGTCACAAAATAAGAATTATTTTTTGATTTTTATTTTTTCGAGCAGAAATAAAAGTTATTTTTGTTTTATTTCATGATGAATTCATAATATTTATCAACATTTATTGCAAAACTTAATTCAAAAATTTTTTTAACATAATTTACTTTAATTGTTTTAAAGAATTTTTTAATAAATACTATGAATTCATCATGAATTAAAATAGAAATGACTTTTATTACTGCTCGAAAAAATAAAAACGAAAAAATAACTTTTTTTTTTTTTTTTCTAAGAAATAAAAATCAGGTTTTTATAAAAAGTTGGTCCAAGACAATCAAAATGGTATGCTTGGTTCTGTTCTCCGACATTTCCTTGCGGTTGCTTTTTTTAATCAAAAATTCAAAAATAACAGTTATTTTCGGGTCAAATTTGCCCAATACAAAAAAATTATAATATTCATTCAGTTTTTTTATTTTTTTCACATTCTTTGTATAAAATATTGGTCTCAGTATGCTTTTTGCAAATAAATTTTTGACATGCGGCACATTTATTTGCATATTTGGTGCCGTTAGAACGATTTGGACAAAAGTAACTGTAACCCTTTTTAAATTTTTTGTTTACGGGACTTCAGCAGAATGCTTTTAAAGGCTTTTTACGACTGCTTTAGCAGGACTACTTTGTGGCATTTTCGGTCTACGACATATTTCTCCGATTATAAGATACATGCCTAAGCCTTCCAAGAATATCCAGTAAACACCTGTACAACACCACACAACACCCAAATTTTTATGCAATATTTTCCTGGTTTTGATGGTATGTATTGCTTGAATGCGCATCGACCACGATACGTTACGAGCTGCTCATCAACTGTCACACTCGCCAGGATGTATATTCGTTTCCCAACGGTTGCAAAAATCTCTTATGGGAGCAAGTTTGTCTCGGAATCGTTTTTCGCTCCTGTCTGACTTTTTATCAAACCGTAACACTCGAGATATATTTTGAAATCAGCACAAACTCTTGGTGGTGAATAGCGGTCTGCTGTATGGTAGTCCTATATAGGTTCTAAAGATTCGCCATGAGATTTAAATGCATCCACTAACAAAAGTAGCCCGAAATATGCTTCAATTGTTCTACCGTCTACAGCAATCCAATTATTTCCAAATACAGCTTGACATAAGTAACCGATTGAATAACTTTTAATCTTATACGTCACCTTGTAAATTAGTGATATCAACAACTAATTTCATAATATCACTGGGCATCATAGTTGCCAGATTTGACGATTTATCATCATTTTGACGATTTTGGGCTCCAAAAATATTATTTTGACGACATGACGATTTATGCCCTTATTTTCACGATTTTTAGCAATAAAAAATTTACATTATTTATCTTTACTTTAGTACATTAAAGGCTTCCTTAACCTTTGTATAACAATAAAGTATAAATAGCGGTATAAATATATAAATACGGTATGAATACCATTTTAATCCCATAAAAGCCAATAAATTTCAATTCGTAAATAATATCGTAGTTGATAATAATTTTAATATTATTATTTTTTTTCACACGACCAACACTCGGGGGTTGGCATTGTTTTTAGAACTAGGAAAGTATATTATAGGAATGAGGAAAGAGGGAATGGAGACTAGGTTTGAATATTTTTATACCATAAGTAACAGGAAAGATCACTGCAGGATTTTCCACATACGAATAGTCCGTCCAACAAACGAACTTTGTCTGTAATGCAATGTGTCATACACTGGTCAATCGCACATATACGGATGTGTTGGCCGAGAAAGACGAGTGTTACGTAGAAATATATGATTTTCATAAATAACTTCCCTTATTTCGCTCTAGCAATATTCATTGTAGTAGCGATGGAACAGTGACGTTAAACACATTGTATCGGATGTAAATGGTGTAATTTGTAAGTAGATCAGATGAAGTGAAGTATTCATTGCAACGTCTTCAGGAACTAAGGCACTAAAAAATGTGTCAGTTCTAGCAAGCATCACATTCAATTTTCATGCCCATAAAGTCAAGATCTTCTGACTCCCGAATATTTACACCACATATAGGTATCAATTATGGAATATTATCGGTGCCTTTCAATTTTTTTATTTAATTTTTTCTGACGATTTTTTTATGATTTCATTGAACGTCTTTGACGATTTTGACGGTTTTTTCTCAAATATTTGACGATTTATGCTTCATTTATCTGGCAACTATGCTGGGCATAAATAACAGAAAGAAAGGTTTTATACTCTTGAAATAGCATAACGCGTTGACCAGGAGTCAAATTTATTATGTCCTGTTTAGAAAATCTTCCAATTTTGTTTATTGTTGATATATCTGATCATAAGTATTTCCCATTTTTGGACGGATACATTAAAACTTCATCCGTAGTTTGAACAAGAATTTCCATGCTAGCGCCTGACGAAGAGTTGGCTTCATAGTCAGATCCAAGTTCAGAAACGAGGGGGTTTTCATCACTTGAATCTGATTGCATAAGAAAAGTTCCTATCTCTAATAAAAAACACTTATTATCAAATAGCTACGTTTTTACTTATTTTTGTTTTGTTTGTTGCTAGTTATGCTATCATCAAGACGCACCAAATTGCTACTAAGGTCGTATCACATGCGTAAATTGATTTTGTTGCATTGGGCAATTTTGACCCAAAAGTACCATTTACGTAAGATTTTTTATATACGCTTTGTGAAGCGATCTGTATTCAGCAAAATAATAATTGTACAAAAAATTCAAAAAAATCTGCTGAGTATTTAAAGAATAAATGAGCAATAAAAACTGTTTGGGCAATTTTGACCCGTTAATACGGGATAAGGGTTAAAAATAATTAAGTTCGTATAATTTCGAAACGAAACAAAATATTAAAAAAATTTTAATAAGAGTTTATAGAATATGTTTAAAAATTAAGAAAAAAAAAAGATTTATTCAGTCCCAAATGTAAACCTACAACCTAAAAACCAAAAATATAGGGACTCAATTATTCACAGCTTCTATCAGCCACTTAATTAACTAATAGTTTTAACTTCAAAATTTAGTATGACCTCCTATTTGTTTAATTACAGCTATCAGCTTTTTTTGCATTGATTTCACTTCGTAGTGATTTGGATAGTTATTTTTGCCTATTCCTTTTTCAGAGCTATTTTAAGGTAATTTTTGTTCAAAAGTTTATTTAAAGAAATATTTTTTTTCGTAGAAAAACAAAAAAATTCTATTTAAAAAAAATTTACTTTCATAGTCATCTTTTACGTAAATGTAAATTTATACAGAGAAACAGCATCTATCTGCGCAAAATATGATCATAAACTACATAATTACAATCACTTTTCAAACATCTGCCTGAGTTGTTTTTGATTAAGCGTTTTTCAATCTTCAGTATAAATAGAATATCATATTGTTACGAAAGTGGAAATGGTGTTGTTAAAATAATAATTAAAAGCTCCAAAAACAACACAATATACATGCATAAAATAATAAACAAAAGCTTCAAAAACAAAACAGCGCACTGTTCACGTGATCAATGAATGAGTAAAAAAATATACCAACAAAAATTAAGTGCTTGTTTACAAGATCGATGAATAAACAAGAATAAAGGATAAAAATACGTAAATAACCAACAACAACAGGAAGGGAACAGAGAAGTAAACAAGAAACAACAATTTGCAGTATAAAATAGCGAACAGAGAAATAACCCAACAACAACTAATCTACCTGCTCGAATGTAAACAAGAAACAACAAAAATGAAGAAGTTGGTTACATTTTTAGAATGTTGCCGAAAGACGTCATCGTCCTTCAAGGGCATTCATCACACTGATGATCCAGTAATATAAATGGCAAGTTAAAGCGAGGAGGGCTGAGTTTGAATTTAATCGTGTAAGACGACGTCACGTTTGTTGATAATTAAAATCTATCGAGCTTTAATTCGGTCAGACTTGTGTGCAGACAAGTTGCGTTTGAGAAAACAGTTGTTAGTGTTGTACTTACAAAAAGGTTGTGAGCAAGAAGAATAACTAACAAGTGTTGTTGCTTACAAAAGGGTTGTAAGCAAAGTAGTATAACGAACAAACACATATTGTGAAGTATCATTGTATACGTGAAACAAGTTCGAACAGTGGCACGAAAATTGTGCAGATAATAAAGAATTTATTAAAACTAAACACGAATTTATTTTTACTTTATTTGGAATCTACGAACTCATATTTTTAACGTTTTTAAAAGGTAAAAACGTAACAATATATATTATTTCTAAAGCACTTTTTTGTCGGTTGCAAATATCTCCCATACGACCGCATCAAATTTATTAAATGATATCTCATTTTAAAGCTTATATCTAACACTAATGACGAAAAATAATTAGAAATTGAATAATTTATATTTTCATTGATAAAAAATATTTTTTATATAGAACTGCATGTCATGTTGTCATTAACATTATATGTTTTTGTTCAAGTGTGGTAATACAGGGTCCGTTAATAGTAATGCAGTTCTACATATATCTATTATAATGCCGTTTATTACTAAGTCAGTTGTATATATTTATTTATTTATTTATTTATTAATTACAATACAATACAAATTATATTCTAATCACATACGAGCTGAGTAACTTCGACCATATGCCCGGTGTAGTGTCACAGACCAGAGCCTCTGGTGGGAATCGAACCCACGACCCTCACGCTAATAGTCTAGCACACTACCCACTAGACTACCAGGGCGCTCCAGTTGTATATAATATGCATATTAAGTTGTAAAAAGCTGTTTTGGCAATACTTTGCAGTAGTTGGTAGATCAAGTGCAATAAACAGGGTCGCTTAATTGTAATTGTAATCATTCAGACGTTTAAAATGTGACTATTATTTTTGTTATTTATTATTATAAGTTGTCTTTTTGTAACATAAAATTTAAATAATTAATAGAAATTTTTTTAAAAGTATGAAAATATTAGAAATCTTACTATATCATACATATTTACATACATACATATGTTTAAATGCTTTTATAATAGTTCTTTGAATACAATGTGTGAGGTAATGACATGATCATCGTTAACTCTTTGTCCGTACGAATCCTTTATACAAACAAAAATATCTTTAAACTTACGCGCTCGAGAAAAAGCCGCGTATAACTGCCCATGTGAAAAGACCGGTTCTGGTAAATACAATCCTACCTTTTGAAGGGTTTGATCTTGTGCTTTGTTTATCGTTATAGCAAAAGCAACTTTCACAGGGAATTGTTTTCGTGTCATTCGGAAAGGCACAGTTGGATCAGAAGGTGTAAGGTTGATTCGGGGTATGAGTACAGTTTTATCGGTATGTAAGGTTGATTCGGAGTATGAGTACAGTTTTATCGGTATGTAAGGTTGATTCGGGGTATGAGTACAGTTTCATCGGTATGAATAATTTTTGCTGATATGATGTGCTCTCCCAAGTTTGTTTCGATTAGCCTCGTACCATTTACATGTGTTTAGCATTAAGATTTCTGATTAACATTATAATTGCATTTGTCTTTTCAAATGCACGTTATTTATGTTCTTACGTTGCACGTTATTTTTATTCTTATTTTTCTTAAAACCTTTTTAACTGTTAAATATCAGCTGACACTATATATATGGATATATTAAAAGACACCGTATTACTACACTTCATAAAACATACAATGCCATGACAATAACGACATTCTCGAAATGCCTTTAACAACTTTATATATTACTAGCAGATTGTACGCGGCGTTGCGCGTTTTTTGAATACTCTAAGTCCTAAATATAAATGCATGCAATTTACCCGTTTTTCGCCCCTTTTCCTCTTTTGGTCGAACTTTAGAAACGGAATATCTTCAACAGCTATTTGGGAAACTTAACCACGCTAAGTGTTAAAAAATTACCTTGTACCATTTTTTTCCTTTGTCCCATTTTGTCTCCCCTTTTGGTTAAAATTTTGAAAAGATTTATAGCATATAACATGGACCGGCAAAAGCTCGTTCTATATCCAAAATTTCAAGAAATTCGATTCAGGCGAGATTGGATATGCACTTAATTTACCCGTTTCTGTCCCCTTTACCCCTTTTTGGACCCCTTTTGGCTCAACTTTAGAAACGGAACACCTTCAATACCTATTACCATTTTTTTCTACCTTGTGTCCCAATTTTTCGACCCTTTTGGTCAAAATTTTGATAAAATTTCTTGCCTATAGCCTGCACCGACAAAAGTCCGATCTATAATCCAAATTTCAAGAAAAGCGGGCCAGGCGGTCAAACAAACCAACAAACAAAAAAAAAACAGACTTATAGAAAGGTTTATAATATATATTTGGATTGGGATATTTGGATAACCTGCACTCAATTTGCCAGTTTTCGGCCCTTTTCCCCCTTTTTGGATCCCTTTTGGTTCAACTTTAGAAACGGAATACCTCCAATAGCTATTTGGGAAACTTAACCAAGCTAAGTCGTAAAAATTACCTACCCTTTTGGTCAAAATTTTGAAAAGATTTATAGCCACGGACAAAAGCCCGATCTATATCTCAAATTTCAAGTAAATCAGTCCAGGCGTTCAGACGTGATTGGTTAACAAACAAAAAAACAGACTTACAAAAAAGTTTTATAATATATACAGTGGCTCCATCGCATAATCGGACAAGCATTTGTCTGATATGTATGGGCTTAAAACTTAAAAAGAATATATTAAATTTATGTTTCTTTTTTGGTTATATTTATACTATATATTCTAGACTTTCAGATTAATAAAAAAAATTACAACATTTTTCATGATAACGGTAATTTTATAAAGAAAAAGGAAATTAACTAAATTTTTTGCGCTCAACGCATAATCGGACAAATAAGAGCACCATTGTTACAAATGACAAAAGACAACAATTAATACTTTGTGGCATATCCTTTGTTCTCAAGAACGACCTGTAAACGTTTTGGAATTGATTTTGCCAAATTGTGGCGTACCACAGGTTCTATGGAGCTTCTTGCTTCCAGTAAAACCGCCTTAAGCTAATTCAAAGTTTTAAACTGTAGTCAGTGTACTCTTCTAGCTAATTCTTCCCAAAGATGTTCAATTACGTTGAGATATGGGCTCTGTGCAGGGGTTTCTATAAGTTCGAGGCAATTTTGGATCAACTGAAGCTTTGCTACACGCTAAGTATGCTTGGGATGATTGTCCTGGTTATTACTTTCAATATATGTATGATGCCAATCATACAGTTGTTTAATGATCACAGGATTAATACTCTTGGACAAATTTCCGATAGAGGAATGTAGTCGCTATACATCATAGAAAAGTCAACTGAAAACCTTGCTTATAATATCGTCAAAATACACTGCTATCTTAAATTCCGAATAGTTTAAATAGGGTGTTTGACATTGATGGATATGCCGACTAAATATAAGGGACACCACTTTAATATATTGGCTCTATGAATTTTAATTTACTCTAAGTTCTCCTTGGGGTTAAACTCGCGTTTGTTGTTAAGTTAGGTTAGAAGTGTGTACTTATCGATTAAGAGAAGTACCCGGTGGTCGAAATTGACCCATTGTACAATGTCTTTAGAGAGGAAAGGAAATAGAGGATATAGGATGAAAGCAAGGAATGAAGGTAAGACGGGAGAATGAGAATCGGAGGGATAACACAGAAAGAAACGGACACAAAACAAAAGAGGGTAAGAGCGCGACTACACTTCTGAAACCCTAGCACCTCTGAACCAGCCCAAACTGCTAATGAATCTGTGGAGAGCTCTCGACACAGAACTTACGCTCCCACGTTTGGTGTTACCACAGTATTTTTCTTTTTCTCTGTTGTACAAAATATTATAAATTTTTTTGTTTTATAATAAAACAGAAATAAGTTATTAAAATAAATTTAAAATATTTAAATTTTTAAACGAGCTTTTGATTAAACATATTTTGGTACTAGAACTTTTGCTGTCCACTGCATTTCCAACTGGTTTATTTTAATGGCCATAATATTCAAGAAGAATTTATCAGTTCGCTTATTTGAAATGACTTTGCAATTATCCGAGGTTCGCATAAGAAAAAATTCTGTTAAATGCAAAGAAAGTGACATTTCTTTTATATTTGTAATTAATCGAACTGTATTTCCTTTCCGAAATTTGTATTTAAAAGAGTTAAACACAATTCAAACTATAGTAAGAACCCGCTTAATGCAGGGGATACGTTTCAATAAGTTCCAACGCTAAACGAAACAGCGTTAAACGAGGCAACTTAACTAGTACATACATATGTAAATACATTACGACTTCGGAGTATACAGTTATTCAGAACTGACTAACAAAAGAGCGTTGAAAACGATAAATAGTATACATCATCGCTATATAGTGCACCGTTTTCAGTTGGTACATGGCCATTTCATTTGTCCACATATACAACAAATATCAATACAGAGTGCGATTTAGAGGAGTCCCAATACTACGGCGTAAAACTGAAACAGCGTTAAACGGAGCAGCATTAAGTGGGACCTTACTGTATTAATTTTTTATTATGTGTTCGGTACAGAAGTTACTTTCTCAAATAAAATTTAACTTAAGAATAAACGATATTTAATTTAAATTTACTTTTTTAAAGTGTAAAACCTTCAAATAAAATAATAAATGTTAGAAAATATTTTAAACTCGTGCAATTCTTGAAATTCGAAATCATAAATCAATTATATCGAGGTAAATTAAAAAAAAAAAAAAAAAATTTTTAATCTATTGGGTTGCTCGGAAAGTAATTTCGTTTTTTTTTTTTTGGAAAAATAAAACCAAATATTTTATTAAATTATATTGAATTTGAAAAATTTGACCTCAATCCCATCTCATATGTTGTTATTCGCCGATTCGCATCATATAATACCTTTACCAGCTTCAACCAGACTTCCCGAACGCCTGCCGAACCGTAACGAAATTTCGGCAAGCATTTGCATTGCTTTTGACATGCTAAAAACCAACTTATGTTACATTACGTTCCTTCGAAGATTGGCTAAACGGGGTTTTTACATTTTATACTTTCCGAATCAGCTGTTCTTGTCTTGTATGTGAGGAACACAATTAAGTCGCTTGTTTTTCTGTTCCACTTCCTTCTGGCAAACACTATGAGAGTAAATTAAACTGCCGTGATAAAGATTTTCAAGAATCTGTCCGAATTTAAACCCTGATAGAAGGGTTATAGTGATGAATGTGTATGTATTTGTTAGAGTTAGAGTACAATACTATTTCAAAATTTCAATTTTGTAATACTGATCCTTAACTAAACTTTTTTCGAAATGATCCCCTAAATACTCTCAAGGAGACATATCTGGAATTTGTGGAGGATTATTAAGTTTGTAGTCAAATCACACCTTTATGTTAGTAGCAATATATTGAAGATCATTGACTTGTTGGGAATAAATATTACTGCGAATTCATAATTCTTAAGCACTTTAGTTGAAATTGTTCTTTATAATGTTTAAGTACATCGTTTTATTTATTACTTCTTCAATAAATTTTAAACTGTCCGTACCTAGTGCTGGCACATCCTCGTCCACATTGTATTACCACCACCTTGCTTAACTATTTCAAGGAAGTCCTTTGGTTGGAGTTCTTCACTTTTCCTTCCACAATAAAGCACTTCAAAAGAAGATGATTTGAAAAGAAGATGATTTTTCTTAGACGTGTCATAAAATATCATTTTCGGCTTAAGCTTAAGTAACAATGTTAAGATTTGAAAATTTTTCAATAAAATAATAATTTCCCTTCGATTTGTTTTAAAATAAGCACTTCATTTTATTATATTTGTAAGCCACAGAAATCGAAATCTATTTTTACGGCGTTACGATTTAAAGCATGTTTTACGGAAACAATTTTTATATTTCATACGGGTACTAACTAAACTTTTTCCTACACTGTTATTGTTTTACTTTACATCGCACATAGAAATACAAATTTATATATAGTATGTATATAAGTACGTATGTATGTATATTTAAAAACTTTGTAATGTAAACTGCTTTGTTTTATAAATTTAACTTTTATGCTGGTTTGACAGATTTGACAATAAAAGGAAGAAAAAAAGATTTTTTGAAAAACCCACAGACGTCAGACGAATAATAGAAAGAATATAGGCTGAGTCAATGAATGAATTTCTGTTGTTTTTATCATTTTTTTTTTTTTTGTTCTTTCCTAAAGCATTATTTTCAGTGTAAAAGTTTGTGTGCATGTGTATGATCCTATCTGTGCGTAAGTATGTCTGTTTAAATAGGAAAATAGAATAAATTAACCCAGTAAAGAATTCGATTTTAAAAAATATTCTTACGAAAATGGAAATGGTGTTACATCGTTTGACATTAAAATAATAAACAAAAGCTACCAAAACCAAAAACAATGAACTTGTTTACATGATCAACGAACAAACAAAATTATAGCAACAACATTAGTATAGAAGAGAGGGGAAAAGATGTAAACAAGAAGCAACAAACGTAACTACAATGCACAAATAACAATAAACAACATTTGTACATTTATAAAGATTTCGCAAAGGCAGGGACATTTGAAGATCTCCGTTATAAAGATCTATTGACCAATTGTTATTGTTTATGAGAAAGAGTGAAAAGAAGAATAACCAATAAAACAATTCTTGTTGTTACATCAAGTTGTGAACAGTGGCACACAGAATTGTGAGAACAAAAAAGGAATTTATTGAAATTCGACACAAATTTATTTCTGTTTTTATTGCAATCTACGAACTCATATTTCAAACGCTTTTAAAAGGTAAAAACGTATCAATATATTTATTCTTGTACGAATTCGTATGTATTTTTATTGGCGACTGTAGTTATTTTTCTATTTTAGATTTTGCGCTTTTAGATTTGTTATGCTATACAAAAATTCAAGTTCGTTAATTATATGTTGTAAATCGGTATTTCCTAGAGGTGTGCACAAGGCATTTTGCTAGCTTACCCTTCGCCGAATGCAATAATGTAGTGTACTCTTTTCTGTTGATCTTGATTTTACGAGTGCTCTGAAATGTGTACTTCTCATTTATTCAATGTACATAACAACACTCGTTTGCCAGCGAAGTAAAGGAACTATGCTTTGTGTTGTAAGAGCATATTTTACTACTGAAGCTACATTTTCAGTATTGCCATATGAATATCAGTAGTGTAAAAAAGTAGTAATGTAAAAAAAGGTTTTTCCCAAGCAATAAAAAGTTTAAAAAAAGTTACTGGCAATGCTGGCATCAACGAAGATGTTCGGCTGCCGAGAGCAAAAACAGAAATGCATGTTGTGACTCTATGAAGAGCACAATATTTTTTGTTGCACTCTTCACACAACTCTCTTTTATACTGTTGTACGTACAATGGTTTTTTTGTACACTTTTTTTGCTTCACACTTATTTATACTTGCAGCTACAATCAATATTCGGTCTTGATAAAAATGCAATAGAGTGCAATTTTATATGTCTTGTGCACACCTCTAGTTGAAAACAACCTCGTTAACAAAGCTTTGATGAAACCAGTCATAAAATATTTTACATGTTATCCATAGTAACTTGGAGAATTTGTAACTCACTGCACAAGTAAATTTTTTGAAACTTCGTGGATTTTTAGATTTTCTAATTACCAGTAAATTAAGTTTGTGAGTCCCCGAACAGCTCATGAAAGTTAATCGTTGTTTCTCTATCTTAGTCCCTGGAGCACTTTTCTCCAGTGATGAAAAATATGCTTTATATGGCACCTGCTTCCAATATAAACCGGATTCATCAGCTTTTTAAAGGTCTTCCATTTTTTGCTTTTAACTTTTCCTTAAATGGGTCAACAAATTGGGGCTGGGCAGAAAGCTTTTTTCCAGAAATTTTTGGATGGAATTTTAGGAAAGAAAGACACCAAACCTTTATTCAAATTTTTGAAGCCATCTGCCACTGGTGTCAAAACCATTATCATTTTCTTTAATTTGATCGTGAATTTCTAAAGCTTTGGTATTTTAACATCAGCATGCATAAATGTAGTTCGGAGATTTCTCAATTTAAAAACAGATAAAAAATTAAAAATAAAAAAATAAAGTGTTCATATTTTAGGACTTTCAGATGTGTTCACGTTTTAGAATACTCTTTGGAAAAATAAATTTGTTCACGTTTTTGAGACGTTCACACTTTCGAGTGTTCACCTTTTCGCGAGTTCAGTATATAAGTTATCGAAAGGAGATTTGATTTGCTGTCATCTCACATTTAAATGTACCGTGAGGACTTCGATACATATTATATTTTGAAATGGATAAAAATTTTAGAAACTTTAGATAGAGTGTACATAGCACGTTTAAAAAAGAAAAAAATTTTTTATCGAAAAACTTTTGTTTTCTGCTTTCATTAAAATTCAATGAAACTATTGATTCACCTTCTTACGGGCACGAAACAATAAGTGTAAGAAAATTCTTCTGATCATGTTGCAACCAAGCTTACATTGTTATACTGAAACCTATACTTACTTACGGATGTACTTGCTGGTTAAAAGCCACCGTACAGTACAGTGGGTACTATATAGAAAAGTGCTTATGTAGGGACAACAGGAGCACTAAAAGTTCATTTTACTGAAAGCAACTCAAGACGACTAAGGCCGAAAAACTTTTGAAAAACGAAAGTGCTTTTAAAATAGATGCGCAAAAAAATCTTGTTGCCAAAAAGACAGCGATATATACATATACATATCAGTTATAGTCGCTGTGGTCTAGTAGGTAGTGTACTGGCTTATTACATGTAGGGCCTCGGTTCAAACCCCAGGTCAGACATCAAAACGAAATTATAAAAAAATATTTTTATCCGCCGACTTCCTCCCAGCAGATTTCTGGTAAAAACTCTGAGAGCAAATAAAATTGGCATGAAAAGTTTATCAAAAATGTGTCGTTCGGAGTCGACTTTAAACTGTAGGTTCTGCCACTTATGTATAAAATTAATACACACAACATGAGTGGTATGAGAAGCTAGGCCGTAATCCTGACTACAGGGTTGTAATCACCCATTATGTATGTATCTGCACCAACTAAGATCGTATTGTTAGTAAAAACATTAATTTCAAACAATTCAAGATCTTTTTACAAAATGTTCGTGGGTTTAATAACATTTGTAATCATACTTTAAGTACACGTTGATAAGCTTGCTGTATCCCACACTTTTCATGTGTACAGTGTACATATGTATTGTGTGTTCCACTGAAAAAAGTTAGACAACTCGGATTCGAGTACATGTACATAAATATGAGTATGTATGCCTATGGTAGTAAAAAAAAAAACAAAATATCAACCAGTCTCATGGTTACAACTTGGAACAAAAGAAAAATACATGTCCTTAAAAGGAAATACCTGTTTTTTTTCGTTTTTCCTTTCCACATTTTCTTCTTCTGCTTCTTGATTTGCGTCTTGTCCCTGCTTTTGCTTTTTGCTAAGGACTCATTCATAGAGTTTAATTTCCTATTTTGGCATTGTTATTTCACACAATTTACAATTTTAATATTTTCATTATTTGATTTTTGATTTCGTTTTAATATTTCTATGTGGTATATATGCAGTCTATTTGGTTGTTTCCTGTCGGCAATTCTATGCGATACTTCTACAGTGGCGAGCGATACTACTACAGATGGAAAGCTCTACTGCTGCCGCAGACCTGGGAAACGTTAAACATGACGGCGGAAATATAATGGTTTTGGACATACTTTTCATGGTGGCATATTGGCCCTATGCATTTAGTTGATGGTATCATGGGTATTCCCCGACTTACGACCGAGATAGGTTCCTGGTCATCGGTTGTAAGTCGGTTAAGTCGTAAGTTGAATTCCGTATTAAAATATCTTTAAGAAAAAACTTACATACTGTACTACTAACTTTGAGGGTCAGAAGAAATGAACGTACCCAAAATTTATATTTGTTTATACTAGAGGTGTGCGCAAGGCATATAAAATGGCTCACTATTGCATTTTTCTCAAGACCGAATATTGATTGTAGCTGCAAATATAAATAAGTGTGAAGCAAAGATAGTGTAAAAAAAACAACTGCACTCGTAAACCATTGTACAACAGTATAAAAGAGGGTTGTGTGAAGAGTGGAACAAAAATATTGTACTCTTCATACAGTCACAACATACATTTCTTTTTTTGCTCTGGACAACAGAACATATTCGTCGACGCCAGCATTGCCAATAATTTTTTTAAACTTTTTATTTCTAGGGAAAAACCTTTTTTTACACTACTACTTTTTTTACACTACTGATATTCATATGGCAATACTGAAAATGTAGCTTCAGTAGTAAGATATGCTCTTACAACACAAAGCATAGTTCCGTTACTTCACAGGAAAACGAGTGCTGTTGTATACATTGAATAAATGAGACATACACATTTCAGTGCACTAGTAAAGTCAAGATCAACAGAAAAGAGTACAGTACAGTATTGCATTCGGTGAGGGGTAAGCTAGCAGAATGTCTTGTGCACACCTCTAGTTTATACATATAAAATTTAATTTTAGGGATTCCCCGCAACTACAGATATGTTTTCTTTTTGTATTTTCTATAAAAAATGGAAAAATATGGTCGTAAGTGCGAATAGTCGTAAGTCGAACGTACAAATTCTACAAATCCCGAAAAAGAAATTCTTTTACAACAGGATGGTTATCCGAAGCACACAGCAAACTTTGTAAAGGTATTGTTTGGGAAAGAAAATTTTCAATTGATGGAATGGCCAGCACAAAGTTCCGACCTTAATCCGATTGAAAATCTGTGGTCAAAGTGAAAAGCCGAGACGGTCAGTACGCAGTAGGCCCAAAGTACTTAGACAAACTTTGGGATCGTATAAATGCGAAATGGATTCGAATTTTAAAAGATGGTATCGAAGATTGGGTAGAAAGCATACCATACCGTGTAAATCGAAGTTATTCCTAATAAGGGTCTATCGACCAAATATTGAAATTGGGTTAGATTTCGTGAATTTTCTTGAAGGTTAGTGAACTTTCATCTCAATAATAACACTATGGGACGAAATAAAAAAATTAAATACACCCGGCTAATGACATAGTGTAAGTAGTGAGTTTTGTTGAGTGGATCTCAAAAATATTTTTTATATACTTCTCAACCCTCCAAACTTATTTTATTTGGCAAAAACTGTTTTTTTTTTTGGACTTCAAGCGCAAATTTCTTGATTACTCAAAGATTTCTGACCCGATTTCCAATATTTAAATCTTGTCTATATTTAAAATTGTCAATCTCTTCACAAGATAATGCACATTCAGAATGTCAGCACTTATTTCATATTATTTAAATAAAGTTTGCTACAATGAAGGGACAAACAATTTCACCTTATCAAATCTCATAGCATATTAAGTCAAACAATTATATATGTATACTGTTTTTAAGGTTCATCTCTCCCGTTTCTAACAAGTCTTAAATTTTGGATATCGGGTCAGAAATGTTTGAGTAATCAAGAAATTTGTGCGTAAAGTAAAAAAAAAACTGTTTTGTCAAATAAAACAAGTTTTGAGGGTTCGTGAAGTATAAAAAAGGTATTTTTGAGTTCTACTCAACTAACTGAAAAATGTAGACTATGTAGTTACTTGGGTGTATTTTCACTATCGCACCGTGTTATTGTTTCTTTACTGCCATTTGTTACAAATAAAATAATAAAAATAAAATTAATTTTGCTTGTATTTACTTGTACGGTTTAGTTTTTATGGATGACGAAACTCAGTACATATTGTGAACATACTACCACTTCTGCTCGCCACTGTATATGACTGATTTAGCTGTGAGCACTGTAACGTGTCAACAGTATTTATTCTAGCCATGTTTGCATTTCAATTTAGTTTTTATTTGTTGTTGATAGTGGTAATAGCCTGGTAGCCCCCAAAGCGGATGTTCTATTATAATTTGGTCTAATAATTTAAATTGATGTTATAAACATTTTCTGTTCGTAATTTTGTTAATAAAATTAAATGTAAAAGTTTTTTAATATATATGGAGAAAGGGCTTCCATTAAATGCCAAGGTTTTTACCAATTTATAAGCTAAATTCTATTAAAACAAATTTTTTCATTTTATTTATTATGTTAATGAAATGAATCTGTTTATTTTTTGCCAAATATTCTATTTAAACAAGTACCTTGACTTAAGGATATTCCCGGTAACTGCAAAGCTGATGAACTGACCAAACGGGGCTCCACCATCGAGCTCCCTGATGAATTCTCTACATTGGAGATCCCTTTGGGTATCTGCAAGCTAATAATCGACAATGCAAATACGGATCTTGTCAACAGAAGGTGGGCGGCTTCGGACACGTCAGAACGACGCAAAAAATCTGGCCAAGGCTGGATAAGAGGCGCGCGACGGCTCTGCTTAAACTTCAAAGAAGTAGGCTCAGCACTGTTATCGAGGTTAGTACGAGGCATTTTATTATAGAAACGCATGCGAGACACATTTGTCTTGGACACCTTGCTAATGATTTCTGCAGAAGCTGTGGAGCTGATTAAGAGGATGAAACTCTTTTTCATACTTCTACTGTGAACATCTCTGTCACTTGGTCAAAGGAGAAGTGGTACACGGGTGGCTACTACATGAATGATCTAAATGAACTGTCAATCATGGATGTTAGCAATCTGAGTCGCTTCATCGGAAGCTCCGAGTGGTTCCTGGACTAGAAGAGAATGTGAAATTGTGGCATCACAATGGAACTTGTGTGCGGCCTAAGTGTGTCCGCTCATGACTCCATCGAGGGGACAACCACTTCTACCTACCTACCTACCTTTATTTAAACAAAACTTGTTAGTGAACATACAATTAAAAAATTTCTGAACCAATGCAATAACCAATCTTTAAATCGAGGAATGAAAATAAAAATTATTAGCTGGAATACGGTCAAAAATTTCTGAAACTTATTAATCGTATGTATACTTTTGTGGGTCTGTGTATTTTCAAAAAAAAAACAAAATTATTTCCAACATTTCAGTATTTTAAATTGTTAATGAAGTTAACGTATGGTATGTTCAAATATTTCAAAATATTTTTCAATTTATTCGAATTTCTAAATCTCGGTTAAAAAACCATTAATTTTGCAGGACTTCCTGCAATGACAATATGTTGCTTACAACACTAACTCAAATAATTAGCAATGAACTACATATCTGAATGTTTGTATGTATAAAAGAAAATTTAAATGGCGATTAATTTAATTTCAAATAGAATTCCTGTTGAAGTAAAGACTGTTTATGGCCTGTTTTTAAAGTTCACATGGAATTGTTTTTTAAAAAAAAAAGGGACAAAAGCCCATTTGCCAGATGCCATTTTGCTTTTAACAAAAATCGATTTTATAAATACATACACCGTATTAAAGCTTAAAACACACACAGACACACACACACACACAACTTTAAATAAAAATTATGTATGTATACTCATTCTCATGGTATTACAGACAGGAATCTAGTAGAATACAATTTCAGAGTTTTACATACACCCACCAAACATTTTAATTAGAGTTTCATTCGGTAAACCCAATTGGAAAAATATGAAATTGAAAAAAATCATCGTCTATTCCATTCATAATTATTTATTGCTATCTGGGTTATGCCCATATTTATGAAAAGCATACGAATCTAGTATAAAAATTATTCAAAATGTTCTAAATGTAAATCGTCAGTCACTTCAAACACGAGAGTCTCAAAAAGAAACCCGGTTACACATTCACTCTCATTCATCCATCCATCCATCCATACACAAACCTTTCTGTGTGTATGTATGTACAATGTACAAACATACATACATACATACATATGGTATATGACATAACGCTAAAACACTTTACCTTTGTGTAAGTGTGAGCCTCTGTGTTACACAAAGTCTATCAAAATAGAAAGCCTAAAAGCGTTCTTAACATTTTTTTTCTTCGTTTTTATTTGTTTTTATTTCGAACAGATTTTCAGTACAACATGCTGCAGCAGCTTCAATAGTCATCATCACAACCCAACTGAGGAGAGTACACGTTTAAAAATTTGTAAATTGCCATTAAAAATGTCAATAAACACCTGAACTGCCAGCTTTATGACGCATATTGAAATTTAATATTGATTGCAATTGACTAGTATTCAGATTTTCATTAGTATTGTGCATGACATTTGACAGGATATTGGTGTTTCGGCGACTGTGTAGATTAAATTTCCAAAAATTATTTTATTAACAATTATAAAATAAAATAATTATAATTAAACAAAAGAAAAAACAATAAGAATCTCTGTGCGACTGCTAAGTCTGAATTCTAAAAAGTTAGTTAGGCTTGGATGTCATACAACATGGGGTTGCGTAAAAAGTGGCTAATATTTTTAACTTGATAGTTCGGCCAATCGTGGATTCATCATCAATTTTTAGAGATACCTCAAGCAAAGTTCCCATTTTATCTAAACCAAAAACTAAACAGAATTTTCGAAATGTTATCTGCAGGCCAGGAATATCTGTTGTTTCCGAGGACGTGGATTAAGGACCTCGATATTTTGGTTCAAGTTTTCGTGAATCATCAGTTGCTTGTGGTTATTATTCCTTCAGATGGATAGAATGAATACTGTACATACATAATTGGTCAGTGCAACAATTCATTTAGGATTACGATCTAACTTCTCACACCACTTATATTGTGTGCGTTAATTATAGACATGTGTGGTGGGACCTACAGTCTAAAGTCGACTCCGAACGACAGATTTTTGACAAACTCCTCATGGCAAATTTATTTATTCTCAGTGTTCTTGCCAGAAATCTGCTGAGAGGAAGTCGCAGAAGAAATATTTTTTTCATATTTTCGTTTTGATGTCTGTTCTGGGACCTGAATTCGGGCCTTACGTCTAATAAGCAAACACACTACCTACTATGCTTGTTATCAAATCGCCACCGTTGTCATCGCTCCCGGATATATTGGATCTTATTACGTCAAAATAGTGAGCGTATAACTTCATCAGAAGAAAATTCATAGAAAAAGTTTTCGTCATTTGATAAAACATTTTGTTGGACGTTCTTCCAGCGATTGTGCGATTGTGAAATCAGCTATCAGCCTTTGTTTTCGTAATAAGGCGCAAGTAATAAGTTGCGTTATACAAGTCGAAATTTCGCGCTGTAATGTGACAGTTTCTTTTTTTTTTAAATCCCGTTATATCGAAAACGCGTTGTAGACGTATCGCGTTATACGAGGAATACCTGTACTTACAAGCTAATTAATAATACAGAGTTGTGTTAGATCCTTTACAGGAGTATATCCTTTACTTGGTCGTAAGCCTTATTGAAAAACATTTTACAAAGACAAAAATTTGGGGGTATAACGTACGCACTTTTATGCAGTATTAGTTGTTTTTAAGCGGTCGATTGTGGCATTTTATGCAGAGCGTAAGTATTTTGTGACAGTGATTGTTATGAAACATTAGGTTGAAGATGATATTCGTGGAACGTTACGATGGGACACAACATTATTTGTCATTACCACCGAGCAATGATCACTAGCTATAGCGCACAGGTGGGTAAAAACAGAACGTGTTGTGGTGTCAATTGACGTAAATGGACATTGCTGCTGGACTTTGTTGGTCGTGACAGAATAGACCGCATGTAATATGACGCTGTCTGAATTCGGTGGGGAATCTTTGGTGTCATGATGGTATACTTGAGAGATGATCTACGGATCGGTTGAAATCCGGTGGGATATAACGATCTATAAATTATTTGCATATTTGGTATTTACATATGCCCTTTAGTCGTTTGGTCATCCATAGCGCAATGGCAATCCTTATGGGCATGCCGAGTGAACAAATGACTTCTGCCGGAGCTGTAGGTCTGAGGAGGAGAAAATAATTATTGTATCATAATTTGCTACCCTAAGTGGGACCTCTTTCTTCGAGCGATCCGCTATTTTACCTAACATACTATAAGATTCTCCAATTGCAAAACTCGTTCCGACGATCAGGAAAATGAGTTCGTGCAATTTTTTCGTTGTACTTACCGATACGATCGATCAATTGATTTTTATTTCTGGAACTTGAAACACAAATTTCGTTGCACTTTGCTTGCTGTTGCTTCATAGTAAACGTTGGTAAATTTTCCACAACGTCTTTTACTAATTTCGATTGTTCTGCAAGAATTTCAATCGAATTCAGATCCAACTTATGAAAAATGTCCAGGACATTAGGGTTTCGGAACTTTATTAACGTTTATAAAGTAAAATAATTATAATTTAACAAAATTACAGACAAAACAAAAATGTTATTCAATCGTAACATTACAACCCTTCAGTCAGGCTTTCGACCTAGCTTCTCACTCCACTTATGTTATGTGTGTGAAAATTTTGTCGGTTTTATCTGATTTAGTGATTATACCCAAACCAGGCAAAGACATCATGCATGTAGCATCATATCGTCGTAGTTACCGACCATGAGTTTGGGTTCAGATAAAAACTGAAATGCACAGAATTACCAATTTAATTAGATGTACTTTGGAATTCCTTCGATAAGGTCTGGCATGAAAGAATTCTATTTAAGATCACGCAGTTTTTACCAACGAATGTCCACAAATTGCTAAAAAGTAATTATTGGGATAGATATTGCCAAATAAAATCAAAAGATATCACCTCTTCGCGTAGAAAGATATCTGCTGGTGTACCTAAAGGAAGTATTCAACGGCCTCTCCTATACTTATTGTTCACTGCAGATATGCCTACAAGCGTACTGACTCACCACGTCTACTTTTGCGGATGACAAGGCGTTTTTAAGTATTCATAGAGATTCTACAGTTGCGTCACAAAGACTTTAATTTCACGTAAGTGAACTGTAGAATTGGCTGATGAAATGGAAGATAAAAGTCAACGTTTTTAAGTGCGTGCACATTACGTTTACACTGAAAAGGCGAAATTGTCTAGCCATTAAGATTAATGGTGAAGTAATAGCAGAACATAATAATGTAAGATATCTGGGCATCTATAGTGCCAAAATTACCCAGATCAAACTCAGAACAGCACAGCTTTACTGGCTTATTGGATCTAAGTCAAACCTTGACTTGGAACTGAAACTGCTTTTGTATAAGTCTATTTGGCTTTATGGTAGTATTCTTACCATTCAATGTAGAGAAGCTGCGGCAATCTAAACTTGTTAGAATAATAACAGGTGCGCATTGGTATATGAGAAACAGTAATATCCACAAAGATCTGAAGGTGTCCCTAGTTCGAGATGAAATAAAAATAGCAAGTGTCAACTACTCTCTAGGATTACAGAACGGTCCAACCGTCTCGTTAGAGACTTACTTTTATTCGAGGGTCACATATGCCTCAAGAGGGTTCAAACAAACGATCTGATCAGATAAATTTGCTTTTGCTGAGCACTTTTATTTATACGTTGCAGTGGCAATAACAACATTTAATTTTGTATTATTCTAGGTTAAGGTTTGAATACTTATTGTAAATTCCAAAAGGAAAAATTCAACAAATGACACGATGCGATAGTGAAAATACACCCGAGTAACTACAACGTCCATGTTGTTCAGTTGCTTGAGTAGAACTCTAAAATACTTTTTTAGTTTTCTCGAAGTTGTTTTATTTCGCAAAAACTGTTTTTTCTGACTTTACGCACAAATTTCTGAATTACTCAAACATTTCTCACCCGATTTTCGAAATTTAAATCTTGTTGGAAAGGTGAGCGATATAGCTTTTAAACGGTATATACTTATATCTATAATTCGACTTAATATGCTATGAGTCTTAATGATGATTAATGTGAACAAACAGCGTTTTAAAGATCCATCTCTCCCCTTTCCAAAAAGATTAAAATTTTGGAAATAGGGTGAAAAATGTTTGAGTAATCTAGAAATTTGTGCGTAAAGTCAGAAAAATAACTGTTTTTGTCAAATAAAAAGTTTGGCGGGTTCGCTAAATATATAAAAAAATATTTGTGAGATCTACTCAAGCCGGGTATATTTATTTTTTTTAATTTTGTCACATAGTATAATATATGAAAAAAATATTTTTTTTCTTTTTTTTGGAGATGTCTGATGTCTGGGGTTTAAACTTTAAAGCCAACACACTACGTACTAGACTAAGACGACTACAATATCAAAGAGTTAAAAAATTCAAGCAGAGCAAAATTTTATTTTTAAAGCTTAATACGAATCTGGATCTCCACTGATTTTATTTCACGCTGAGTTTATTCTATTTTTTTGCGTGTTAACATGAACCAGTCTTGCGCCCCTTATTTCTTAAGGTGTATTTTCGAACTGTTGTTTCTTTTTAGTTTCCTTTTTTATTTCTTCTTGTAATTTATAGGATGAGTACGACGAAATGCTTAATTTTATGTGTTGCACTGCCTTTAGTGTTTAAATTTAATTTTGAACATTTACAGAACCGAACAAAGTTCAAATTTCTATTGGGTGGGTGAGTGGGTGTGTGTTTGTTTGTTTGTATGCCAGAGAGTAGCGCTATGACTATAACGGATGTGGGTGGTTGGTTTGGGTAACCGACTAATACAGAGAGTTTCAATAAGATTGTAATTGAATTTCGATTTTGAGTTGTTTGAAATCAAAAACAAAACTCTCTAAAAACATTATTGAATTTACATCAAACTACAGAAGTCCATACTGTACTGACTTGCGTCAGACAGACACGAACACAGTGTAAATATTGTTCGCCGTTGGATTTCGTCTGTCCTCGAACATTGGGTAAAAGAATCCCTTTGGAATTACGAAAGATTTGAGAATTGAAAAAGTAAACGAATGATGTTTGCCATAAAAAAAATGTGTTTTCATTCCTTATGCTGCGAAGGGAGGGGGGGAGGGGGGCTTAAACAAGAAGACACGATACGAAGGAACATTTTTAAATGAATATTTTAATTATGCAAAATAAATTTGGTTAAAATTTCACTTAATGAACAAAGAGCAATTATGAGTGGATCAGATTTACTAAATTATGACTGAAGCATTTATGCTTATTTTCTAATGCTGCTCACTTCACTTTTTCCCACAGCATCTACACTCATCATCCTAAATATATCTTAAAGTCTTCATATTAAAAAGAAATTAATGAAATAATTACACCAACATATTGTATGTACATACAAACATATAACAACAATGTTAAAACATATTGAACATTTAAATTAATTTACACTTTAAAACAACATCAAGTGAATAAGATTTTAAAATGTTCTGCTTGGAACGTGAATGGAAATTTTTTATGTATTTTTTAATTTTATATATAATTATGTAACATTTAAAAATTAAGACAAAATAAATTAAATTAACGATTTTTTTAAAGAGTGATTTTATTTTAATCTGCATTTTGCTTATGTTGTTGTATTGTACTCAATGACTTTAAAGGCCATGGCACACTAAATTCATACTCCAAGCACTATTAGTTTCCAAACGGATTTTTTTGACTAGTTTATGGTAAAATTTTTAGTTTTTCGATTCTCCAGTTCTTATATTAGAAGAAAATAATTTTTATTTTAAATATCTGTGTTAACTAGGGATGCCAAACGGGATCGATTTTTAAAAATCCCGGGATTCGGGATTTTGTAAATACCGATCCCGAAATCCCGGGATAATTCGGAATTCAAAAATCCCGAAAAATATCGTGAAAAATAGCGATTTTCTCTTAATAATAAAAATATTTTGTTGAAAAAATCATTTCTATTTCAATTATGTATGTATATCAGAATTATATATCATTAAAAATAAAATATTAAAACAGCAAGACAAAAAGAACCAAAAAAGCGTAAATTAACAAAAATATAAATTATTCATACATATACAAATGCTTTAGTTTTAAGAAAATTATTTGGATTTCAACAAAAAGATTAAAGCATCTAACATGTGATCTGATAGGCTTGAACGAATTTAGTTGTCAACATACGCTGCCGTTGAAAAACACTTCTCGCAATCAACATTTGTTGGTAAAATAGTTCCAAGATAGCTGTATGCAGCTTATAAATATTCTCCTGTACCACCTCCTGATGTAAATAAATTTATTTCTTTGGACAGTTGAGAGTATCTAAATCAATTACCCTTTTAATTCGTTTTATAGGACTTTTGCATTCTTCGATACCATCAAACAATTTTTTATCCATGAAAGTACGGTTTTCCTCATCTGAGATGGTATTATGAAGTCAAGTGATATAGAATTTTTTTTCAGGACTTTTTGTAGGGTCAAAATATATATGAATTCACAATCCCGAAAAACCCGAAAAATCCCGGGACAAGTTTTTAAAAATCCCAGGATTCGGGATTTTGTGAATCCCGAAAATGCCGGGATGTCGGGATTCGGAATTTCCCGATTCGCATCCCTAGTGTTAACCCATTAGTGCGCAGAGTCTCTTATAAAGGACTCTCGAATTTTCTACTATACCACTTCCGAAAATTTCAATTTCTTAATGACAATTACTACATGCTGCTACTAACATTCCAACGGAACAAGATTTAAATTATTGTGTTCAAAAAAGGCGATCTGAGAGTTGTGTTTTATGCAAAATGTGGAATATCAATTTGTGAAACGAAAATTTCGAACTGAGTAAGAAAAACTAGAATATTTTAAATATGATGTTAATTATTATTATTAGATTTTGTGTTCTATTATTTACTAGCAGATTGTATCCGGCGTTGCGCGGGTAATAAAAATAACATGAAAAATGCAATTATTCAAATTAATCGGAAACCGGTTTATCAAACAACTCAGTTTTTTGAATATTCTAAGTCCTAAATATAAATGCATGCAATTTGCCCGTTATTAGCTCCTTTCCGCCTTTTTGGACCCCTTTTGGTCCAACTCTTTAAACAGAACACCTTCAATAGCTATTTGGGAAACTTAACCAAACTAAATCTTAAAAAATTGCCTTTAAAACACACAAAATACAGCATTTATGCATTAAAGTATTAATTTTTGCTCCCCTTCCTTCCTCCCATTTTTTCTCCCCTTTTGGTCAAAATTTTGAAAAGATTTATAGCCTATAACATGCACCGACAAAAGTCCGATCTATATCCCAAATTTCAAGGAAATCGGTCCAGGCATTCAGGCATGATTGGCTAACAAACAAAAAAACAGACTTACAGAAAGATTTATAATATATACTAGCAGATTGTACCCGGCATTGCGCGGGTTATAAAAATAACAATAAATAAAATTCCGGTTTCGAGACCGGCTTCTTAAAAAATGCAATTTTTCAAATTAATCGGAAACCGGTTTATCAAACAACCCAGTTTTTTGAATATTCTAAGTTCTAAATATAAATGCATGCAATATTCCCGTTTTTCGCCCCTTTCCCCCTTTTGGTCCAACTTTATAAACGAAACACCTCCAATAGCTATTTGGGAAACTTAACCAAGCTAAATCGTAAAAAATACCTTTAAAACAAACACAGCATTTATGCATAAAGTACTAATTTTTTACCTTTTTGCTCCCTTTCTCCCATTTTTTCCCCTTTGGGTCAAAAAAAAAAGATTTATGGCCAATAACCTGCACAAAAGCTCGATCAATATCCCAAATTTCAAAAAAATCGGTTCAAGCATTTAAGCGTGATTGGGTATGCACTTAATTTCCCCGTTTTTGGCCCCTTTCCCACTTTTTGAACTCCTTTTGGTTCAACTTTCGAAACGGAACACCTTCAATAGCTATTTGGGAAACTTAACAAAGCTAAATCATAAAATATTACCCATACCATTTTTTCCCCAATTGTCCCATTTTTTCCCCTTTTGGTCAAAATTTTAAAAAGATTTATAGCCTATAACCTGCACCGACAAAAGTCCGATCTATATCCCAAATTTCAAGGAAATCGGCCCGGGCGTTCAGGCGTGATTGGCTAACAAACAAAAAATAGACTTACAGACCCTTATATATTAGGGTGAATAAGTACAATGACTCCATTGATGTAAAGAAAATTATGACAAAATATATTATCACGCACGTGAAGTGACTTTCAATGGAACGTCCCTTAAAAGGTTGTACAACTGTTAAACGATAATTAGGTAAGATATTTTTGTCATATTTGGACTTACAATTTTCGAAATATTATTCGAACCGGAAGACCTTAACGATTATGAGCTCATTGGCGTTCCAGATTATACAATTCCGATACTGATAAGCATGAAGAAAAGCGCATGTGCTGTTTCTGCAAGACTAGCAGTTTCAGACGAACGTTTGTTGCTTGCTTTTTTCATAGGAACAGACGTTCATTTGAAACCGCTTGCCTTACAGAACAGCAAAATAATCATTTCAGCTTAAAATTATTATCTACAGCATATGAAGTACTACAGAATAGTGATAAATGGGACGACAGTGACTGGGCATTAAATTTAACCGACGGTCTTTTGATCCAGTTTGTTATATACATAAGTGGGAAAAATTGGTGGTGTAGTTGATGATAAAGTGCTTGACCAACTCTTAAAACCTAATGTTCCACGTAGTAATAACTCGTTACGTGTATTTCAGGTATTCATAGATACTTGTTTTATATCTGTTAAATTATTTATTTATTTATTCATTCAGGCATAAATACAGTACAACAAGATATTATCTTATTCAAGTGTACTGCTAAAGATATAGGCATAACAAAATGTTACAAATATAATAACCTTAAAAATAAATTAACATAACAAAAATAAAATTTATAATAATATTAAAAAAAAATGTGATAGATTAATTACGTTTGTACATTATTGTTCATTCAAAAATTTAATTATTGCAGTCTTGAATTGCTTAGTAATTGTATGTTGTTCGGAAGTTCATTCCAGAGACGAATTGCATTGATGTAAAAGTGTCTCTCAGATATCCGTTTATGGTATCTAACGCTATTAATTTTCAAGCCTCTATTAGACCTTGAAAAAACTAATCTATTAAAGAAATAATGGGGTTTCCTAAGATAGACGATTTTAAGTAGGTATACCAGCGTACAGCACTTCAACAAATTTTCAAAAGATGTATTAGACTTCGCAACATGGCAACCGTTTTACCACAGACAACATTTATATGGTTGAACCAGTTAAGACAATTGTTAAAGACAACTCCAAGATTCTTAACACTATGTACAGTCTAGGGATGCCAAACGGGATCAATTTTTAAAAATCCCGGGATTCGGGATTTTGTAAATCCCGAAAAAATGTGAAAATATTTCGTTAACAAAATCATTTGTATTCCAATTATGTACGTATATCAGAATTATATGTCATTAAAAATAAAATATTAAAACAGCAAGACAAAATGTAACAAAAAAGCGTAAATTAACAAAAATAAAAATTTTAAATACATATGCAAATACATTAGTTTTAAGAATATTATTTGGATTCCAACAAAAAGATTAAAGTATCCAACATGTGATCTGATTGGCTTGAACGAATTTTGTTGTCAACATACGCTGCCGTTGAAAAACACTCCTCGCACTCAACATTTGTTGGTAAAATAGTTCCAAGATAGCTTTATGCAGCTCTACTACCTCCTGATGTAAATAAATCTATTTCTTTGGACAGTTGAGTATCTAAATCAGTAACCCTATTAATTCCTTTTATAGGCCTTTTGCCTTCTTCGATGGCATCAAATAACATTTTGTCAATGGAAGTAGGGTGTTCCTCATCTGAGAAGCTATTATCGAAGTCAAGTGATATAAAATTTTTTTCAGGACCTTTTGTAGGGTCAAAATACATATGAATTCACATTCCCGAAAATCCCGGGAATAGCAGTATTCGAGAAATGGCACATGTGTTTGAACTTTGCGGCACAAGACATCGATCGGAGTATGTAGTTCAGGAACAGTACGTGAAGAGTGAACACAAAAATGGCATCTTCGCTCAATCCAGGTTATGAAAAAAGAGGAAAAAGGGCATCTATATATAGAAAAACACTCCTCGCAATCAACATTTGTTGGTAAAATAGTTCCAAGATAGCTTTATGCAGCTCTACTACCTCCTGATGTAAATAAATCTATTTCTTTGGACAGTTGAGTATCTAAATCAGTAACCCTATTAATTCCTTCTATAGGCCTTTTGCCTTCTTCGATGGCATCAAATAACTTTTTGTCAATGGAAGTAGGGTGTTCCTCATCTGAGAAGCTATTATCGAAGTCAAGTGATATAGAATTTTTTTCAGGACCTTTTGTAGGGTCAAAATACATATGAATTCACATTCCCGAAAATCCCGGGACAAGTTTTTAAAAATCCCGGAATTCGGGATTTTGTGAATCCCGAAAATCACATGATTTCGAGCTTCGGGATTTCCCGATTGGCATCCCTAGTATAGTCTCAATAGCGTTATTATTAATCCGTAATTGTGTAAGCTGTGCCGTATAGTTTACCTTGCCTATTATCAAGGGTTTTTATTTCCATGGATTGAGGCAAAAACTATTAATCGACTCCCATTGAAACACATTATACAAATCACAATTTATCTTTCGTATACAACTTGTAATATCAGACGGCATCTGCGTACATTTGTACATTGCAAAACCTCAACTTTGTTGGCAGGTCATTAGAATAAATTGAATATAAAAGTGGATCAAGTATCGATCCCTGTGGTACACCTCTAGATGTTAAAATATTGCCTGATACACAAATTGACTTCTATCCCGCAGATACGACGATATTAGTTTGATAGCAGTATTCGAGAAATGGCACATGTGTTTGAACTTTGCGGCACAAGACATCGATCGGAGTATGTAGTTCAGGAACAGTACGTGAAGAGTGAACACAAAAATGGCATCTTCGCTCAATCCAGGTTATGAAAAAAGAGGAAAAAGGGCATCTATAGACCAATGATTGAGAAATAATGGAAATATATTGCTCATATGATGGAAAGATAATAATGCTGCAATAAATGCAACAAATGTTGATGACAATTAAATGGTGCCAACGATTCGTCGAAAGAAGAGGTGCCGAAAGTAATTTTTCGATAGCATACGACATGGAAGATTTTGATAAGATGGATCTATAAGTTGTAGTCAACCTCTCGCAAATCTCACATATGAAATGGTGGTGACCAATATTCACATATCTCTTTGACACTTCTAATGTTAATGCATTGCTGATGAAAAAAAGTTATATCTTAAGGATCGGACATGGGCGTCCCTTCACATTTTTCGTCGAAATCTTGCTAATTCTCACCTTGAAACGTATGGTACCCCATATACAAGAAGTTTGCGCATAAAATAATTGATGACATATAAACGATATGATGATAGAAACAACCTCATTGAATATTCTAAAATTGAAAAACGATATGGCCATTGAGAAAAAACAAATTTTATTTGCAACAATAATGAAAAACGCTTTTATGCCTAAGAATTCTTTAAAAGTTATCATACTGCGCAGTGTCTCTTATTAATAATTGATGAAAATTATAAAAGGATAGTGGCCAGGGAACTTCATCCACTAATGGGTTAACAAAGTCGCTTAACATTGATAGTTTAGATTGTCGGCAAGCAGGCTTATTTTTTAAGCATAATTATATTTAACGATAAAAACTCAACCCTAAAATATTTGCAGGCTTAGAGAGACTATAAAAGAGCAATACAAAGCAGACGACAAGAAGTAAGAATTCAGATAGCCTTGTGAGAAGTTGCGTGCGAAGAAAACAGTAGTGATTTTAAGATCGCATTTTGCCAAATTCAAGTTTTTGGGAGATATGACTATGTTGCAATAAAGGAACGATATGTTTTTACTTTGCTTGCAATTAACGAACTTATATTTTAACATTTTTAAAAAGGTAAACACAACAATATGATAAAAAAAACAATATGGTAAGGGACACTTTCTTGGTTTTTCCAAACGTTATTTTACATACATGCATAGTAGTCACCGTGGTCTAGTAAGTAGTTTGTGAGCTTATTATAGGCAAGGCCTCGGTTCAAACCCCAGGTCAGACATCAAAACGAAAATATGAAAAAAATATTTCTTCAGTGACTGCCTTTTAGCAGATTTCTGCCAAGAACTCTGAGAATAAATAAAAATCTGTCCTTCGGATTCGACTTTAAACTGTAAGTGCCGTCACCAATGTATAAACTTAACACACACAACATAAGTGGTGTGAGAAGCTAGGTCGTAATCCTGATCAATTGTGTACGAGGGCGGTTCGGAAACTTCTCAGTCTATCAACGAAAGAGAATCATTAGTTTTTCAAAGATATATTTATTTTTCAATATAATCTCCTGAAACTTCAATACACTCAGTCCAACGCTTTTCTAGCAATTCTATCCCTGGATTAAAATAGTTTTCCTCAAGGTCTTCAAAATAGTGGTTTACAACTGTAATTGCATCTTGATTTGAGGTAAAACGATTGCCAGCAAAGATTTGGGAACAGGTAAAAGTCACTGAGAGCTAAATCAGGAGAATAAGGTGTGTGGTCGAGCAACTCGTACCTTAATCCGTTGATTTTAGCCATTGTTAAAATACTCTTGTGCGCTGGTGCGTTGTCTTGATGAAAAATTATTTTTTTGTGTTGTAAGCCATGACGTTTTTCTCGAATTTGTACATTTAATTTAACTGAATTTATTGGTTTACCCTTTTGCAGATAGTCAATCAATAAAATACCTTTGAAGTCCCAAAAAACCGTTGTCATAACCTTACCAGCCGGTCGAATTGTTTTTGCCTTCTTTGGGGCACTTCCTCCAGCTTCAATCATTCATTCATGTTCATTCTTATGCGTTTTTGGTCGACTGTTAATAAATGCGGCACCGATCTTGCAGAAAGCTTTTTCATCTGTAGTTCTTCATGCAAAATTAAATGGTCTCGATCATTTGAGATGCTCATGATATTAGCAATTTCACGCACTTTTATTCGTCGTTTAAATTCAGCAACCCAATTTTTTACTGTTGCATAGGAAGGAGCACTTTTACCTAACACATTCACCATATCATTATGAATTTATTGTCCCGATAAACATTTTTTATGTAAATATTTAATGACAGCACGCATTTCTAATTTTTACATAGTAAAAAAATCGCGGATGCGTTTTTTTTGAAAATCTGTTTCTATATGAAGGAGTTGCCAGATCGAAACAAAATTTAACATGTATTCATAACAGACATGGAAATTTCCGAAACACTTAACTTTTTTCTGTTTATACCGCACTTTTTGTGCTAGGCTAAGAAGTTTCCGAACCGCCCTCGTTTGTATGTGTATATATTTTACGTAAATCGATTGCGAAAGATAAATTTTGATTGAAAAATATTTTTCATGGCAATTTTATTTAGTTTCAGTGTTTTTGCCAGAAATTTGCTGAAAGAACAGTCGCCGAAGAAATATTTTTTCATAATTCGTTTTGTTGGTGATGTCTGACCTATGGTTTGAACCTAGGCCTCACGACCAATAAGTCAACACATTACCTGCTAGACTACAAATAGCCGGTGAAAACAGAACTCTACCATATTTGATAATAAGACCCAAAATGTAATAATTTAGATGCGCAATATTTTAAAATAGTATTCATACCAACATAATATTTAATTTGCACAACTTAAGGAACTTGAAATTTGTTAATTTAAAATAAAATTAAAATGTTTAATTTTATGATATTAATTAATAGTTAATAATGTTTTAATAGGTAGCATATACATACATATTTAACAAATTTTTTATCAGCTAATACAACGTCCATTAAAAGTTGAAATGAAAACATTTTCTAATTATTAATAAATGCAATATAAAAACAAAAAGAAAACCAAAAATTATAAATATTTTGTATAATTATGTAATATTGTACGTATGTTTAATAAAATACGGATCAAAATTGTGAATATTGTTACCACATTCCTTTAAAATATTAATTTTCTATTTATTTTGTGTCTCCGACAAAATGTGTTCGTAGATAAAGTGTGATTTTAATTTCCCTGAGGTGCACTCAATTTTAGGCATATACTCTTGCTTTAACTACGCATCTGCTTCAAACTGGAATATCTTTTTCACAATAAGAATGTCATGGAAAATTGCCAACAATGTTGGCTTGTTGTGTTGGGGTTTCTATTTGTTTCTTATTATTTTTAATATTTTTTTTTTTTTGTTGATGATGGGGGGTTTGTTGTACTATAAAATAATTCTCCCACTTATCTGCTATAATGCTGAAAAAATAAGTCTAGAAAAGCATAATGTAGGTTGACATTTCTGAAGAGAAACATGGTTTTTTGTTGCATCAAAAATCGTAATACAGTTGCATATGTACATACATACATACTCATGCATATGTACAGTTAAGGACACAAGTAGTTGTACACCATGTATTTTTCAACAATTTTAAAACCTAATTTTAATTCAAGTTTAATTCTAAATACTTTTTTATTTAATTATAATAAAAAATAATAGCAATATTCAACACATTATTTAAGAAATAACAAAAATAAAGCAAAATTCATTCATTAAATATCCTTTAAATTATGTTATATTTTTCTTAAAATTAATATTTTGTGGACCCTCCTTTCGCATCAATAACGATCTGCAGTCTTCTGGGCATCGATCGAACTAAATTTTTTGTATCATCTGGAGATATTTCTTTCCAAGCTTCTTCCAAAGCTGTTTTCAGATTTTCCTTATTACGGTCATTCTTTTTACGACTTTACGTTTTAAAATATTCCAAGAGTGTTCTTGGGTTCAGGTCAGGTGATTGAGGTGGTGAATTTAATTGTCTTGGTGCATAAAAAAGCAACCACTCCTTGACTGAAAGCGCAGTATGTTTGGGGTCGTTATCCTGTTAAAATATCCAACGTGGATCAAGACCCAAAAAATCTACGCAAGGCTTCAAATTATTTTCTAAAATTCGTTCATATTGATACTGATCCATATTATCATCTGTAAAAACTAATCGGCCTACTCCACTGGCAGCCATTGCACCCCTCACTATCACACTTCTTCCAGCGTTCCTAACTGTTGGTATCAAATTTTACGTTTGGGATTTGCAATGCGTTACATAGACAAGGATGAAGAATTTTTAAAAAACAGTATTGTTTACGGATGAAACAAAAGTCAATATTTTCGGCAACGACAGCAGAGGAAAGGTATGGAGAAAAATGTATATACAGGTGTCCCTCGTATAACGCGGTGGTTACGTTCTATGAAAATTTCGCGTTATGTAATTCGCGTTATAGAAGACTTAGCTTCCATATAAACTTAAAGGTTAGGTTCCAATAAACAAAATAAAATCGGTACTAAATTAAAGATGGATGTACGTTTAGGACTCAAGATCAATATTCATAGCTTATTTAAAAAAAATTAAAAAACAATAAAAAAAAACATTCGGAAAGCATAAATATTTACTAGTTTGTGTCACTGACTTCATATTGCGTCAAAATAGTTAGGGTATAACTTCATCAGAAGAAATTTCATCGGAAAAGTTTTTGTCATTTGATAAAAGATTTTGTTGGACGTTCTTCCAGTGATTGCGCGATTGTGAAATCAGGGATTCCTGTTTATTTTTTATTAAAAAAAATATATTTCTTATTAAACTGCATTAAAATTTGTTTAATATTTGGCTTAATTTTTAAAATGATTGAAAAATATGTGGTGTATAAATATTTATGTCCCTAACTGTATATAATCATGAATGAATATGATATGAGTTGCAGACACATTTATAATCATACATGTGACCCTTGAATGAAGCTATAAATGACTTTTTTAGGGAAATGTTTTGTTTATAATTATGATGTCTAGATGATGTCCTCTTTGTACTACTGACATACGCTTTCTTACTTAAATTCAATTTAAAAATGTAATTTAAGAAAGGATATTTTTTAATATCAACTTGAACTCGCCAATTTGTCAAAATTGTTCGTTCGGAGTCGACTTTAAACCGTAGGTCTCACCACTCATGTATAAAATAATGCACACAACATAAGTTGTGTGAGAAACTAGGTCAATAATCCTGACTGAAGGGTTCTAATGACCAATTATGTATTATTAACTAAAGTTTATTGCTTGGTCTTGATCGTGCCGTCATCTCGACTACAGTGGAGTAGAGAAGAGGAGACTGTTATCGACTTTTTCTGTCATTGCCTGTCTCTTGCAAGGTGTAGATATAGGTTATTTGGCTCGTTATTTCTTGTCAGCTTGACGGATCTATCATCTATTGATATCAAGGATATAGATTCGTTTATCAAAATTTCGGGCTTGTTTTCCAGTGCGGGACAGTCATGCTTTTGTTGTGCAGCCCTTGCACTGACCAACTTCTTCCTTTTCCCTGATTCTGGTGGAACTTGGTCAGTACAGGGGCGGTTCGGAGTCGACTTTAAACTATAGGTTCCGCCACTCATGTATACAAATTAAAGCACATAAGTGGTGTGAGAAACTAGGTTGTAATCCTGACTAAAGGGCAGTAATGACCAATTATTGTTTTCAATGGTAATTTCATCAATTTTCCTAAATTCTTCGAAAATTATAGTTTCTTATGAACGGAATTCATTAAATTGGTGAAAAACGTTTAAATAACAGTCCTTATATATTTGTCATTCGAATAAAATCTAAGGAACATGCTGGCCAACGAGTCAAACATTTTTTCAATAAATCGATTGTTGTGAATTGATACGCTGTTCTCCTGAAATATAATTCTTTCTGCGGGGATTTGTAATAAAAATGGCACTTAACTAAATAAAATGTAGTATTTGCTAAAATTTCGATCCTGCAATTTCAATGTCAAAAATGCAACACGTTCGGAAAGGCCGGTTGAAGCTGATAAAGACGCAATAAAGGCATTGGTTGATGCAAACTGCCGAATAACAATACGTGAGATCGGATTGAGGTTAAATTTATCAAATTCGGTATAATTTAATAAAATATTTGTTTTTTATACGAAAACTGTCTTTAATTTTCACAAAAAAAAAAAAAAAAAACGAAATTACTTTCCGAACAACCCAATATTTATAATGTTTGGAAAATATAAGTAACCTTATAAATGTGAGATGGAATATATAACTTTCACTAAAGTTGTGGGGAATATGTTTATGATACAAACGTGTGACTTAAAAAACCAAAATAGAAAGCCATACAATCGTTATTCATGTTTTCGTATTTTCTTTATTCATAATACCTTCATACATACATAACTGATCATTACAACCCTTCAATTAGGATTATTGACCTAGTTTCTTACACTATTTATGTTGTGTGTATTAATTTTATACATAAGTGGCGGGACCTACAGTTTAAAGTCGACTCCGAACGACAGATTTTTCAGAAACTTTTCATGGCAATTAAATTTACTCTCAGAGTTTTTGCCAGAAATCTGCTGAGAGGAAATCGTCGAAAAAATACTTTTTTTGAATTTTATTCTGATGTCTGGCTTAGGACTCGAACCCTGGCTTTACGTCTAATAAGCTAGCACACTACCTACTAGACCACGGCGACTTCAATAATACCTTCACCTTATGAAAATAAATTAAATGGTGTTAGTAGATTTTTAAAATTAATTTTGAAATAAGAAATATATTTTATTTAACAACAAATATTTCGAGGGATATTTGTATTTGAAATAAACTGCTTCACTCGTACCATTGAAATGAAAAGAAGCTCGTTTTGAAATGTAAGAATTTATACAGAAATGTTTCTTTTCTGTTACATTTTGACTTACAAGTGTGTTCATGTTCTTAAAATTCAAGATGTTTGCAAATAAACGAAAAACTATTTATTAACTGTTGTAAATATACATATACATACGTACATCCATACACATATACATGTGCACATACAATTCAATGCACGGAATTAAGGGGAATGATTCTGTTATTTCCCGTAAATAAGAAAATAGTTTATATTTTATCTAATTGTTAATAAATTGACTATTTATTTAATTTTTTCTCCGTAAAATATTAATAAATATATTAAATCACTAATATTCAGTTTAATATTATGTTTAGACAGGCATTTTTATGGCGTAAATCGTAATACAATATTTCATATAGTTTCAATTAATTATTGCGCAATAAATAATATTGAGTTAAATTTCAAATACAGTGCGTTCGATGAGCATATTTCAGTTTTCCAAACACTTTCAATTGATATTTGACAATTCAAATGTCAAAAACTACAAACAAAAAACAAAAACAGCATAACAAGAAACCAAAATAAATACAAAGTTGATAAACAACCAGCTGTTTTCTTTACCCCTCTCAAATAAATATTTCGTATATTATGTGTCTGAACACTTATAATATTGTGCTCAAATAAACGAAATATTGACTCAATAAAAGTGCTTGTCTGAACATAGTATAACACTCTATTTCTCAAGGTTGTGCAATTTCATTATTTCATACATATTCACTCGTTTGGTACTTACTTAATATTTAATTTAAATTTTAATTATCCTTTTGAATGTAAAACGTGGGTACGATTCTGAACAAGGTTATAAAAATTCCAAGTAAATAAAAATTGTAAAAACGTTTTTTCTAGCAAATGTCTTTTACAGTGAATTTCATTGTATTTTCATGGCATTGTTTGATTAAAATATTTATAAAAACAAAATTAGTCTATTTTTCCATAAAAACTATTCTATGCAGTATACATGTTATAGGTAATGTTAGCAAATTCTGTTAAAAAATTCAAATCAATAATGAAAAATTAAGAAGTTTATACATTAAACAACAACTGCTTAACGCCGTTAAAATCTGTAAACTTCTCATTGTTCGAGAAAAGGAAACTGAAGTCTTTTTTACAAAATATTAGAACATGTAATCTCATGAGATCAATAGAAGAGTTAATCTGATCTGATGCAAACTGGAATTAGTGTCAAAATATTAAAAATACCATTATAATTATATTGTTACGTAAATGAAAAAATTATTTAATATTAAAATTATAAATAAAGCTACAAAATCAATAACAGTGAACTTGTTTACATGATTAACAAGTAAACAAAAATATACCAACAAAATACCAGCATAAGAGTGATAATAAGTAAACAAAAATACAATAACAGACAGCACAATAATAAGAATTAACGTAAACAAATTACACAAATTCCTCAATGTACCGAATAATCAACAAAGGGCAAAATACAATTTATGACGATTTAACAGATTGCTCAAATGATTTCTTTAGACTTCATAGTATGAAACTTCTTCGTCTTAGAGTAGGACATACAATTATTTCGCATACAATAATTTCGAAATTTCATTCCTTTCTGTAACTGCTTCGCTAATATACGAATAACACTCAATCATATTTTATGCCACTGCCCATTGCTATCGGACGTTCGTAACTCGATTTTTCAGAACTCAGATCCCTTAGACTCCTTATCCTAACCTAATGTTAGAAATTTCTTAAAAAATCAAGTTACTTTATGAAATATAAATAGTTGAATTATCTTACAATAATACTACAATAGAATAGAAGTAACAGGTTTTATAAACTTTCATGGTGTTTTCTTTTCTACTAAGAAAATGTCACACTCTTACAAGGTGCTTTTAAAAATTTTTTGTCACGTCATTTTTTATTTGAGGAGAACATAACACAAATATATAAAAAGGCCATACCCTGTATTTACCACGGCGACTGTTGACTATGTATCTTGAAATAAATTCAGTATTTTTTCTTCATCTGATGACGAAGATGAATTTAATAACTGATTTATTTCAATTTTCGCAAATAAAATAGATGCAGCAATATCCATATTTATATTTTTTCAAATAAAAAAGGTTTTAGTTCTAAAAATATGTTGTATTTATTGATTTGTTTAATGTGTTGCCAGATCACTAATTTTTCAACTTTATTTTTGAGAGCTGTTTTTATAAACAAAAAAAAAAAAAAATATTTTAACACTGGTCTAACATTGAATGCAATTTTTTATATTACTAACCATGTAGCTTTAATAACGTAATGTTTCCTTAAGGTTACTTAACAAAACATGAAAAATTTAACTTCAAATTGGATAACAATACCAGGCGACTTTTTTTAAATTTCGTCTGGTAGGCCTATAAATAAACAAAAGTCATCTGTTTTATAGGGCGTTGTCAGCATTCTCGATTTATACAGGGCATAAAATGCAATGCCCTCAACCATTGGCAAGTGCGAATTTTAGAGGGCGAAACATTTTTAAGAAACAAACGCTAAATTGCATTTTGCGTTAATAAAATGCACATTTTTTGGTAGAAAAGAAAACCCTATTAATTTAGTTGAGCTGAAGGCTAAGCTATCTTTTAGAATTTATTCTATTCTTTTAGAATTTACCTTATAATTGTAATTATAAGTTAAAAATTAATAAAAAAAAAAAAATACGCAGATAACAATATATAATGGAACAACGATATTTACGTTTATAAAGATCTCGAGAAGGCGAACCTACAAACATTTACCTTCAAGAACATTCCTCAGCCTGTTACGTATAAAAGGCCAAGCAAAGCAGGCAACGAGTAAGTCATTCTTGTGTAAGGACACGGTGTGTTAAAGAGAATAATTCTGGTTCGAAGATCTTTGCAAACGTGATTTGTCGAACAATTGTTATTGTTTACATCAAATTGTGAACAGTGGCACACAGAATTGTATGAACAATAAAGGATTTAATTAAACACGAATTTATTTTCATTTTATTTTATTTTCAATCTACGAGCTCATAAGTATAAGCATTAAAAAATACGTAACAATATTTATTAAGATACATGAAATACCATATTGCCATACCTGTTAAGTAATGATTAGTAATCGTAATGTAGTAATTGTACTTTGATTACTTTTTTTGAATGGTGAAATAATGATTACAATTACGATTATTTTTGGTTAAAAATTGTTAATAATTGATTACGATTACAATATAATCAAAAAATAATCGGGATTACTGTCTATTATTCTAATAATCAAAAAGAATCCAAAACTAATCAAATCGTTTTCAATAACTACTTTCAAATCCTTTTCCAATATTTTAAAATAATCAAAAAGAATTTTTGAAAACAATTTGATTACTTTTCGATTACTTTTGAATATTTGAAAATAACCAAAAAGAATTTGAGAGTAATTCCTGAAAATAATTTGATTCTTTTTGATTATTAGACAAATCGCTTGTAATTCTGATTATTTTTTGATTATTTGTAATCGTAATCAATTAGTAATTTGAAAAATTTTCTCATAGAATTATATAATCATTACGACTATTTCTAAAAAGTAATGTAATTGATTACTAATCGTTATCGAAATTTAACAGCTTTGCATATTGTACTTAATTCTGATTCGATTCTGATTGGATTCTGTAGAAAAAATGTATTACGAAGAGGATGAGTAGAGAGTTTGGTAAAAATTTTTTTAAATTTTACTAATTTCTACCAACTTGAACAAAAATAAATTAAAAAAGAATTGCAAGTTTTTTACTCATTTTTATTTTTTAAGGCACATAATGGCTGTAATAAATCGTCTGTCCCACCTTCTTAATTATTTTTTTGCCTTGTCTTAGTTTCGAGACAAGCAAGTAATTGCTTTACTAGAGAATGATATTGAAAAACAGGCTTATCATCTATTGGTGCATAGAGACAATGCCATTTGTGAACATCTATTGGGTAAAGACTTGAAAAACTTTAGTTGGCTGAGACTAAACACAGAGTTCTTCGTTATGTTTCTCATTTGCTCCACGATATTTACGCTGCTAATATACTGCACGAAATAGAATGCAAGAAGAAAATTTATCAAATTTAATTATCAAACTATTGTAGCGTTAATTCAAGTTGATAATTTCTTTAATTAAATTCCTTGAAGATCGCAATTGATGTTACAAACATTTTTCAATTTGAAATATGAACATACTGAATATATAATTATTTTATATATTATATTTTATAATGACTGACTGGACCTTATCAGTGCGTTTTTCAGACCTGAAATGTTCACCACTAGCCATTACAACCCTTTAGTCAAGATCATCCCATAACCCCTCACACCACCCAAGCTGTGTGCCCCAATTTTATACATAGGTGGCGGACTTACAGTTTAAAGTCGACTGCGAACGACAGATATTTGAGAAACTTTTAATGGCAATTTTATTTGCTCTCAAAGTAACATTATCATATTTTGGTTGTGATGTCTAACCTGGGATTTGAAGTCGGGCCTTTCGTTTATTAAGCCAACACACCACCTACTAGACTATCAGATCTTTACACTATCCCAAAACCTTGAAAAACAAGCCGACACATTCAATATTTTTGTCGACTATAAGGCAACGTTCGATAGCCCAATAAGGAATCGTGTTTTTGCCGCAATGTCTGAGCTCAGAATACCTGCGAAGCTGATAAGGCTATACGTTAAGCAATTCCTGCAGATCCCTTATCATGTAACCTCTTCAAGTTCGTCATGGATAGTGTTCTGCGAAAAGCGGGAGTGTATCGCAATGACACTAATTTCCAAAAAAGCATCCAATTACGTGCGTACGTTGGCGACATACATATGTTGTCAACAAGTAGAGGCGTGCGGTGTATTGTTTCGTAGATTACGAGTTATCGGTCGTACTTTTAATGTAGTCAAAGAGTTTATTTATCTTGGCCCCGCTGTTACCACCAAAAATGGCGTCAGTCTTGAGATCAAGAGTAAAGAACATTCTTCCCAACAGGTGCTACTATCATCTCAATAAGCAATTGAGTACGACAAAACTTGAACTCTACAACACGCTTATCCAATGCGTGTTTCTTTATGTCACAAAGGCATGAACCCTTTTAAGCACTGATGCAGCTGCCTTGAGATTATTCGAGAGAAAAGTCTTAAGCAAGATCTTTGATCCAATGCGAGTTGGCTATAATTTCCGCATCCGATCCAATAGTGAACTGTATGAACTCCTCAACGACATAGACGTTGTGCAGCATATTAAAATCCATGGCAGCGCTAGCTCGACCCTGTCGTTTGAATGGAGGAGAACGACCTTGTATGTATTGGAAGGATCAACGCGAGGAAGCACTGTAATCGAAATTCAGTAACCGGATTATTAATGTAAGTAAGTAAAGTAATTGTTTATGAAAAAAAATTTTTTCAATCCGCTTCTAATTCCAAATACTTAAGTGTCTGTCTGAAAATAATCTATTTTATCTGTGATAACACATTCCGCATAAAAACAGCAATGTGAAATGGAGTTTCGAACATTAATTTCAATCCATCAGATTTTATTTAAATATTTTAATGTACCGTACAAGCATATTCTTTAACCGCTTTAAGACTAAAAGCTCTTAAAACGTTTAACAATTGTAATAATCAAATAAGATATCAGATTATAAGATAAGATATTTCAAAAACTGATTAGAGAGTAAACACTTAGTAAAATATGTAAATTAATTTATAATTTTGTTTATTTAAATTTAAATAACGCTTTTAGTTAGATTTATCTCATTCCCCGTAATCTGTTTTTAAATGATAAAAATTTAACACTCGTATGCCATTTGATATGCTGATATGCGTGTCAAAGTTCAAACACTTGTACACAGGATTTAGTATGATGAACACACGTACAAAGACGAATGCTAATGAATCCGAAATTTACATTTGTTTGCATGTTCAACTGAATATGGGTTGTTCCATAAGAACAAATCACTGTTTTTTTAACAGGCAAATTTGACATGCTTCAAACCAAATAATCCTTGTATTGGGTACTGAAACTCAGGATATGATCAATTCTTAAAGAAAAGAAGAAGAGTTAGTTAAAAATGTTACAGTTTGTTAACACACCATATTTTAATAGTAATATGTTGCACAAATTCCACGTTTAACATTATCGCTGTTAAAAAACAAAAACAAGGATTATATTGAAATTTATTTTTATTACACGTAAATTTTTTATTTCTATCTTCAAAGAATTCAGAAAATTATTGATATTATATGGCAACACCCCTTTACATTGGAAGATATTCATATGCATTTGTAAAATCGTATTATTAAATTAAATCTTCTAATTAATTTCAAATGCAGCGTATATTTCTGCAAGAAACGTTGGCGCATTAAGCAATCCGTATTGAAGCTCTTTAAAGTTTTCTCACTAATTCCTAAGCATAGCATTTTTTTTTTACTTTTACTTGACGTTGTCATGAAATAAGAAGTAAGCGTTAAATTAAAGAGAATATCTTCCTCCCGGTAACTTTTAAAGTTAAGTTTATGTTTGAACTTTCAATACATACAGTAGCGAGCACAAAAAATGCAACACTGTGCCATATGATCTTTAATAAGATCTGTTTCAAAATAACGGTAATTAATTTACCTATTTTCTTTTGCTGTTAATTCTTTCAATTATAAGTTTTCAAAGTAACCACAGTTTATTCCAAATTCTGCTTTAAAAAGTTAAATATTTTTGAATTAGTGAAAAAAGTGCAAATTTTTAGCGAGCAAAAAGAAATGCAACATAATAAATTGAATTAGTATAATAATGAATTAGTGAAAAAAGTGCAAATTTTTAGCGAGCAAAAAAAAAAATGCAACATAATAAATTGAATTAGTATAATAATGAATTAGTGAAAAAAGTAATAATGAATTAGTGAAAAAAGTGCAAATTTTTAGCGAGCAAAAAAATGCAACATAATAAAAGAATAGTTAAAGTAAGTTATTTATTTAATTATAATTGAAAATTTCTTAAATAAGTTAACATGTGTTTTGTAATAGAAGCAGCTCTCAGCTGACAGCAAAACTGCAATGATTAAAGCCTTAGAAGAAGGAAAATCCATGCGTGAAGTTGGACACCTCTTTGGTGTAAATCAATCAACCGTATGTCGGATTAAATCTCGATTTTCCTTGAGAAATAGTGTGGAAAGGAAATCAGGTAGTGGTAATCCTCGAAAAACTACCTCTCGCCAAGACCGCCAGATGATTGCACTGGTTAAAAAAGATTCACGAAAGACCGCAGTGGACGTTGCTAATTTCGCAAATGAGCAAATGGGAGTCTCTATAGGCGTTCACACTGTTCGCCGTAGGTTGAAAGAGGCTAATTTGCATGCGAGATGACCCCCAAAGAAACCTCTCATCAGTGCAATCAATAAAAAGAAGCGCCTGGAATTTGCAAAACGTTACCAGGATTGGTTAAATGAACAATGGGCTAAAGTCTTGTGGAGCGATGAAAGCAAATTTAATTTGTTTGGCTCCGATGGGATAAATTTTGTTCGAAGATCGCCTGGACAGAGATATTCTCCAAGATATCAACTTCCAACCGTAAAACATGGCGGTGGATCAATAATGGTGTGGGGTAAGGAACGATATGTTTAAAAAAAATTATTGATTTTACGTCACGTATTTACAGGTGCGTTTTCCCGTGATGGGGTAGGTCCCTTAACTCAACTCGAAGGAAAAATGGACGCCAAGAAGTACTGTGAAATCCTTGGATAACACATGCTTCCTCATCGGCGGAAAAAAATGCCTCCTGGTAGCATATTCCAACAGGATAACGATCCAAAGCACTCAAGTTGCTTAGCTCGAAACTTTTTAAGCGACAATGATGTCAATGTTTTGGATTGGCCATCATAGTCTCCCGATCTAAACCCCATAGAAAATCTATGGGAGCTATTAGATCGGAAAGTTAAGAGGAAACATCCGTCAAATAAGAGGCAATTAGAAGAAATTTTGTAAAGTGAATGGGAGAAAATATCCATTAACACATCAATAGCTTTAGTCGACTCTATGCCTTCTAGATTGCAAGAAGTCATAAAAAATAAGGGCTACGCCACTAAATATTAATTTTAAGATTTTTTTTTTGTAAGAATTACTATTTAATTTAAATAAACACATTAAAATTTATGCTGTTGCATTTTTATTGCTCCCATGAAATTCGCACTCTTTTTAATAAATGACAAAATAATATATTAAAAATATTTACATAATGTTATTGATAATAGGTATCTATAACTGTAGGGATTAATAACCCAAAGAAATATTTTGAATTGGTCACCATTTTTATAAAATTATCGCACTTAAAGATAATTTTACCCAACGTTGCATTTTTTGTACTCGCTACTGTACATAGTAGGGATTCCAAACGGGATCGATTTTTAAAAATCTCGGGGTTCGGGATCGAAAAATAACGGGAAAAATTGCGATTTCCTATTAATAACAAAAATATTTTGTTAACAAAATCATTTGTATTCCAATTATGTATAGCAGAATTATATGTTTCAAGAAAACATGTTGGATTCAAAACAACAAAAAGATTAAAGCATCTAACATGTGATCTGATAGGATTGAACGAATTTTGTTGTCAACATAACCTGCCGTTGAAAAACACTTCTCGCAATCGACATTTGTTGGTAAAATTGTGCCAAGATAGCTGTATGCAACTTGTAAATATTCACTTCTACCACCTCCTGATGTAAAGAAATTTATTACTTTGGACAGTTGAGTATCTAAATCAGTTACCCTATTAATTCGTTTTATAGGGTTGTTTCTACATTCTTCGATGGCATCAAATAAATTTTAGGAATGGAAGTTGGGTTTTCCTCATCTGAGATGCTATTATCGAAGTCAAGTGATGTAGAATTTTTTTTCAGGACCTTTTGAAGGGTCAAAATACATATGAATTCACAATCCCCAAAATCCCGGGACAAGTTTTTAAAAATCCCGGGATTCGGGATTTCCCGATTGACATCCCTAGTACACACATATTATTTTCAATATGGCAACTGAAAATATGAATGACATAAGCAAACACAACAAGTAACAAGAAGCTTGTCGTTGCGGCTGCGTTTCGAAAAAACTTGTTTAAATTGGCAAAAATTATCGATATTCCTCCTACAGCACTGCCAGATTTTTACAAAAGTGAACGGGATTTTTTCAGTAAAAAATGTTAAAGGTGACTTTATAATTAGCTTTAGCTAAAGTGAACTTTAAAGCCATCTTTAATTTCATTACGTTTTTATAACCTACAGATAATATCTGTGACATTAAATAATAATAGCTTAAGTCAAAATCGCGTTTACAGATATTAAGGTTCTTATCTAACAATAATAGTGTTAGCGTATAGTTTTATTAATAATGGCATTTTAAAAATGAAATTTAGCTGAGTGATAGATCTCGAAGAAGTGGATAAGAATAGGTAATAAAATGATAAAACACTTATGTCAACTTAAGCCAATATTATATATAGCCACAGGTATAAAGTTAACCTTTTCAAAAATATGACAGTGCCGGAGCAATGTCTATAATCATATATATTATTTCTAAAGCACTTTTTTTGTCGGTTGCAAATATCTCCCATACCACCGCATCAAATTTAATGAATGATATCTTATTTTAAAGCTTATGTCTAACACTAATCGAAGAAAATAATTAGAAATTGAAAAATTAATATTTTCATTGATAAAAATTATATTTTATATAGAACTGCAAGATAATACTGTTGTCATTATGATTATATGTTTTTGTTTAAGTGTGCTAATACAGGGACGTTTAATAGTAATGCAGTTCATAGTTGTTAGATCAAGTGCGATAAACAGGGTCGCTTAATTGTAATGCTATTCCACATAATAATATATAAAGTTGTAAAAGGCATTTTGGTAATGTCGTTATTGTCATGGCATTGTTTGTTTTATACACTTCATAAAATAATAATAAAATAGTAATACGGTGTCTTTTAATATATGCATATATATAGTGTCAGCTGATATTTAACAGTTAAAAAGGTTTTAAGAAAAATAAGAATTAAAATAACGTGCAACGTAAGAATATAAATAACGTGCATTTGAAAAGACAAATGCAATTATAATGTTAATTAGAAATTTTAATGCTAAATAGGGGTTAATAAATGGTACCAGGCTAAACGTAACAAACTTGGGAGAGCACATCATATCAGCAAAAATTATTCAAAAACAAAAAACGACAAAACTGTACTCATACCCCGAACCTTACACCTTCTGATCCAACAGTGCCTTTTCGAATGACACGAAAACAATTTCCTGTGAAAGTTGCTTTTGCTATGACGATAAACAAAGCACAAGGTCAAACCCTTCAAAAGGTGGGATTGTATTTGCCAGAACCGGTCTTTTCACATGGGCAGTTATACGCGGCTTTTTCTCGAGCGCGTAAGTTTAAAGATATTTTTGTTTGTATTAAGGATTCGTACGGGCAAAAAGTTAACGATAATCATGTCATTACCTCTAACATTGTATTCAAAGAAGTATTATTAAAGCATTTAAACATATCGCTCCTTTATTGCAACATAGTCAGATCTCAAGAAATTAAAAATTTATAGTTACTTAAGCAAAACTGCTCTTTTAGACCTTCTGTATATGTTGAAAAAAAAATCAGTTTTATAACCCAAGCTGAACCGAAGTTATAGCAAAAAATGTTTGCGGTAATTAGATCATAGGACTTATGTTTTGAAAACTTAAATTGCATTTTGCCAAGTTCAAGTTTTTTTGAGATATGACTATGCAGCAATAAAGGAGCGATATATATTTATGTATGTAAATATGTATGATGATATTATGATTACTAATATTTTTATACTTTTAATAAAATTTCTATTAATTATTTTCATTTTATGTTACAAAAATGACAACTAACGGTGCGAAATATTCGCACGGGTCATCTAGTACTAATTAATTAAACAAGTTCTTTTTAAACTCAGTGGCAGTGTTTGTATTTGAAGTTGCTATATTGAATATGGTAAGTTCAAACACAAACTTAACGTTATAAGAAGGATGATACTCCCATTAGCTTAACGCGGAATGCTATTCTAACTATTTATCAGCCCTTTAAAATTCCCCTTTTAGTTAACAGCAATTGTAATAATGGTCCTTTGTCTGCTAAGTTTGCTAAATTGCCTAAATAGAGATTGCTGGCTTAATTTTCGCCACAGGCAATAGTCTTAATGAATTATCTTATGGTAGTTGAAATAAAATTTATAATTGATTTTAGGACATAACGTAATGCGTATGAAACTCTCCTTATATAAAACCGTCATTATCAAACCTACTGTACCTATGTTTGTGATTGTTTCGTTAGAGTATAAACATACGATTATTTGCATTTATTCCCCGTAATCATCTGGCACAAGCACAATTCAATAGCTACTCCAGGCGTCACTTTTTTAACTTTAAATGAAAGTTGATTCTGTGATAGTTTTCTATTTATTGCAAGACCGTAAGTACGGAACTAGGGGTCTAATTGTAGTAATAAATAATGTAGACTTATATGAAATCAACAGAAAATTTACACTTCAAATAAAAAAAACAAGTTCAATAGTTTACATAATATTTACAATCTACAGTCAAACTCGTTTATAACGAACTCGGTTATAACGAATTCTTGGTTATTACGTACATATTCTCAAGTCCCAAAGTTTTAATAACAATTTTCATAGAAAAAACTTCGTTTATTACGAACTTGTTTATAACGAATTCTCGGTTAAAAGGAACTGCTTTAAATGGTTATAACAAACACTCAGAAATAACTTTGAAATGTGGCAATAGTTTTTACTTTAATATGGCAGCATTAAATTATAACTTAGCATCTTTAATCAGCTGATAGATAAAAAGAATTAGCACATATTTTTGGTTTTTAATAAAAAATAAAATACTTTTTGTTTTTAATAAATGAAAAAAATTGTTTGTATTTTCTATTTTCTTCTAGAACTTCACCCCGAACTTCGCCTATAATGAACTATGTTTTCTGGTCCCAAGGAGTTCGTTATAACCCGGTTTGGCTGCATTGTAAATATTATATCACTACATTATACCGTAACATATCACATATCGTAGATGAATGATCGATACTTTCTTCTTCTCAAAAAGAAGTTTTTTTTTTAATCAAAATTCCATAGTATTCCACTGTTTCGTCGGCGTCAATGTTAAAAGCCGATTAGATTTTATACCGTTTCCGATATTTCATTACTTTTGTATTAGTACATATTGGTAAAGTCCAAATTTCTCTCTGAACGGAGACACTTATTCGTTACGAAAGCGTTATCATATTTGTTTGTCCTGATGATATTAGCGTAGCGCTATCACCATAATTTGTAATACTTATCATTAAATGGAAATGGTTACAGGGAATTCATAGAAATTTTACAAAATCAATCATAGAATCGTTTACAAATACAAGATGTTGATAGTTATTGGTGTTGTTGTTATTGTACAATTGTTTCTGTTGCTTTATTTAAACTTTCGTGCATTTAATGGTTGAGTGAGTGAGGTGGTTAATGCCATAAACAGACGTAATATTGACTACTAATTGGTTTAGCCTTAAAATGCATTCACATTACAAACCAAACCAAAATAAAAAAAGAAACGAACAAACGAACGAACGAACAAATAAACAAATAACCGTTAAGAATAGTGGACAAAGTACGTTTTCTCCCTTCGTAGTTAAACTAATTTTAGTTTAATCATAACAGTACGTTCTACATCCACACGCACATACATATTGTATACGTACATTTTATTTAATTTAATTCAGTAGCAATGTGATCAGTTAATTGAATGTTTATTGAATCAAAACCAAAAATAAAAAACTTTAAAGTAACCGTAACGTGTAAAGTGTTAAAAATTATTGGTAGAGTCCTTGTTTTTGGTGTTTTAAAACTTCTCTGTTTTTTAAAACCGAAAAATAACGAGATTTGCTCGACTGTAAAGGAACGTTGCTCGCCAAAATTGCACAATAAACTAATGTGAGGCTCCAAAATGTTAAAATGTTTACTGCACGTTTTTAAACAAAAATTCGTATTCCTTCTACTGCTACTGTTACTGCTACTGTTGTTGTTTTTTATTTTTCTACGTTTTTTATGCTTCGCTATGATAACACATCTACATTTCAGTTTTTATTTCGTCGGCTTTTATTTTCAGCAAACATTTGCTATCATCCTTTTCGATTATGGTTATTCACGCAGTTCAGAGTTTGATAGAAACAGCAGCAGCCAAAATAATAACCTTTTTTGTTTTTATTTGAGTAATAGTTGTTGTTGTTGTTTTTTCAGTATTTTTCCTCGATCTTAAAGTATTGTTGGGTATAGTATGGTTTGTTTGCGTTGGTTTGGTTCGTATTCGGTTTTTCTGTTTAATAATAAAAATGCGCAATTTTCATGGGAGACTTAATAGAAAAAGAGAGTATATTTTGTTGTTGTTCTCCTCGGTGTTGTTGTTATTGTTTTTTTTTTTTTTTTTTGCATTTGTATAAATGTTTACGGAAGGCACTGCTGCACTCGTGTGCATTTTAATTGATTTTTTGCCATTCACTTCATATAAACGTATGTACGTACATATGTACATACATGTGTGTGTGTGAGTGTGCGTGTAGGTACAAGTATGTTAAGCATCATTATAAGCAGTATCATAAAACCGCCACCCCCAGTATGTCTATCGTCATTATCATTATTACTTTCAAAATGTAACTACATGTGTGTGTATGTTGTAGGCATTGTGGAAAAACGAAATTCAGAGCCATACATACACAGTGTTGCCACGAAAAAAAAATTATTGTAACCAACATTTGTGAAAAATATCACCAAATTAGAAAAAATATAACCAAAATTAACCGTTTAACTACTACGTGGCGCAAAAGCGCTGTGTTCATTTGTTACGAAAATCTGCTGCAAAATTTCAGTGTAAAAATTTAGTCAAAAAGCTAAAATAAAATCAAAAGACAAGAAGACCCTATAAATCATTATACATAGGTTATTAGAATTTTGTAAATTTTTTTATTTAATAATTAATTGTGGTTTTCGAACGATCTCACCAGAATCGGTTAAATTCGAAGTTTTTTTATTTTACTTATTTTAAAATTTAAATTACATTTAATATACATATGTAATAGAGTAAGAAAAGAAACAAAAAATAAGTAAATAAAATTTTAGTCTTACCACTTAATTCATTTCTATGTACAAAGAAAACAGAAGCTCTTTTTATAAGAAAAATAAATAACCAAAACCGGAAAAGTCTACACATCTACACATTGAACAAAAAAATAACCAATTTTGGTTAGAAATAACCAAAAACGGCAACACTGTACATACATAAGACGTCAGTCATAATGAGAGCGTTATTATTTGTACATGCTTGCCAAAGCCAGAGTGTTCGTATCACTCATTCGTATCAAGGCGTATGATTAACATTTTGAGTATGTTTTAACGAGTATACGTTATGTGGTACATTTGAGTGAAACTGTTTCTGAGTAGAAGAGAAATCAATGCACCGGTCTTGCTGTTTTAATGCAAATGAACACTCTATTTGATTCTCTTTCTTGATGTTTTTTTTTTTGATGTAGCACTGTGAGTTTTCAGGTCATCTGTGTTTTAGGCTTTGGGAATTATTTGTTGACTTTACTCTAAATTTTCTGACAAATCTGTCTGTAAACTGATATGTTGTATATTTGTTTATACGTACATACATTGCTAGTTTTACATACTTTAGGGACAAATTATTTGAATTTCAAATCAATGAGAACATATAATGGCAGAGGGTATTTTATTTAGTAATTTTCAATTAAATTTTTAATTGATTATACATTAAGGTTTCACTTAAATATAAAATGTTATTAAATTAATTTAAATAAAATTTGTTTTTCATTGAAATTTAATTGCAGACGACTAATATTGAATTTGTATTTATTATAAAACATGAATATAAATTTTATAAATTAAAAAATAAAGACAAACTTTACGTCCAATTATTTAGTTTTTAAAAATGGTTCAAAAACACATTTTAATTTCTGAATTCATATGGTTTTAATTCAGATATTTTTTTTTTTTTTAATTCTGATATTTTTTAACTCTACTATTGTTATCGTCATTATTTTAAACCAATTAAAAACGGAAAATTTCAAACTGGTCTTAAAAAATTCAAAAATTTCACAATTCTGGCTTATGTATCATTTTTGATACATACGACCTTACTAGGTATTCTTTGGTGTTGTGTATGCAATTTTTTTTAACGTTCAAAGATTTTGTGAAGTCGTATCGAAAATAATACAATCACCCCTATCGTGAACATTATGGGAATAAGTTATTTGGGAGTAAACTTTTATTCCCATCCAAAAAAATCGGTATTGAGGGAATATTGGGAGCAAAAGTATTTATTGTGAATTAGTGATAAATGCTGTATAAACAAAAATTTTTTATTATGAATTAGCTCTCAACAATTTATCAAAGAAAAATACAAACATTAAAAAATGAATAGCGTTTATTTTCGTTTTTTTGGTGCTGGAGAAACAATCTATGGGAAGGTTACAGAGAAGAGCTATTAAAAATGAATCGAATCCACTATCACTCTCTGAGCTGAAGTAAGAATTATACATACTAAAATATTTATGTGTGACGGTAAATGTTTTACAGATTCCAAGAATATTACAGGGCGAACAAAGAATAGTTCATATACCTACTGAATGTATCGATGAAAAACCTGCCCTACAGCGGTAAGATACTCGCCATACACCCCATAGTGAAACTCTCCGGCACTTTGAAATTTTTTGCGGAAAGCAGCTAACAAAAGTTAGTAGGTAGGCAAATTAATATCATTCAGCGAAGTGCTTCTAGAAGTATTAACAGCATTTGAAAGTGTTCTATGTCCTCTTCTGAGAAAATGAGAGATATTGTAAAATGGTTTTAAAGAAAATTCAAATTCCAGGTGATGTAGGTTGTATAGACGGCACACAAGTACGAGGATTCGCGTCGTCAAAGAATCAACTGATGAAGTATATTCAACCGGAAAGGTTGCAACAGTCTTAATGTTCCGATCGTAAGCATATGATTTATACATGTTTAATGAATCCCTTTTTATATTTTATAATGCATTGCTACCATCGCTTACACCATACAATTAATTTGCTCCTTATTTACATTTGCGTTTCTTAAATAAAACAATTATAACTTACACGTTCCCTTCTTGTACCCAAACAATGGACTTCTTTACATGATCAAAGAATAAACAAAAATATAGCAACGACATCAGCATAAAAAGTATAAGAGATAAAAGATGTAAACAACCAATAACAAAGTGCAGCGTAAAAAATAAAATAACAGATGGACAAATATACAAGCAACAACCACTATGCCTGGATGAATGTCAACAAGATACAGTAACAAAAAAATGGAACCAAGTTGCTTACATTTTTGGATTGTTCACGAAGGCCGTCATCCTCCTTCGAGAGCGATGTATAAGAGACAAAACAAAGCGAGCAATGAAGGAGTTCGAATCGCGTGTGACTGACAGTTGTCTGTGAAGACCCGAACTCGAGCTATAATTCAGTCAGACTTGTGCGCAGACAAGTTGCGTGTGAAGAAAACAGTTGATAGTGTTGTGCTTACAAAAAGATTGTAAGCAAAGAAAAATAACTAACAAGTGTTGTTGCTTACAAAAAGGTTGTAAACAGAGAAATACAACGAATAAACATATATTGTGAAAGTTATCGTTGTATACGTAGAATAAGTTCGAACAGTGGCACAAAAGTTGTGCAGATAATAAAGAATTGATTTAAAATTAAACACATATTTATTTTTATTTTATTTGCAATCTACGAACTCATATTTTTAACGTTTTTAAAAGATAAAAACGTAACAATATGTTTTTGATATTGATCGGAGTAGTCGTAGTCTAGTATTAGCTTGTTAGACGTCAGACCAAGGTACAAACCTAAGGTTAGACATTTCCAATTTAAATCCAAAGGTTGTAATGACTGATTATGTATGTATGTTTGCAATATATCTGCTGCTGAAGACTCTGAAGAAGATTAAAATAGAACATCGTTTTATGAACTTACGAAAGTTTTGGTAACAACAAACATGCCAATAAGATGTTTATCGTCATAGATGACACTACTTTGAACAGAGAACCGTATGTCTTTAGTGTTTTGTGAAGAGAAAGTATTACTAATTTTCACGTAGATTACTAGCAGCTATTTCTTGAAATCTTGTAGAACCTTCTAAGTGCTAACAAACATTAGAAAAAATTGTTTTATCCTATGTTTCATAGATATTTCGGTTAACTATATAGGTTTGAGATAACAGAATTATTGGCATTAATAATATGCCACTCCGAAGTGATGAGAAATGTACAGCTATTATAAATTTTCGAAAAATTACTCATCTTTAAATAATCTTAATGATTTTGTTGCTGTAGAATAGTAACTGATTGAATATTATGTTCGTGATAAATTTCGTGGTCCACGGAAATTTAATTAACAGTTTTAGATTCAAGTACATGGCACGTGCGTAGCAATTACATAAAGCCGTATTTGGGGAAGCCTGTATTTGAGAAACCAGAGAGGAATTAAAGGAAAAGCATTGTTATTATTATAAACTATACTAGCAGATAGTGCTTGGAAAGGGGCGAAAAAATAACCCGCGCATCGCCGGGCACAATATGCTAGTTCCCTATAGAATAGATAAAATACAGCATTTATCCATAAAAGTACTAATTTTTACCATTTTTTCTCCCTTTTGGTCAAAATTTTGAAAAGATTTCCAGTCTATCACCTGCAGCGACAAAAGCTCTATATATATACCAAATTTAAAGAATATCGGTCCAGGCGTGATTGGCTAACAAACAAACCAATAAACAAAACAATAGACTTACAGAAAGATTTGTAATATTTATTAGGATTATATTGCAACGGGAAGATTTTTTACCTCAGATGACGTTGAGATCAAATATTTCTAACGATATATAACAATGGTTTTTACCATTAGATTTCACCCAACCCTTAATTGAGAGTGTTATTGATGTGATTGGCAATAAGTTACCACATCCAAATAATTGGAAACGTATACAGTGAACGCGCGCTAACGTGAACTAATTAAAACTCGCGTTGTAGAATTTTGCGAATACCGATAATTTTAAAACAGAATTAGACTATCTTTTAAACAAAAATCATTATTTGTGATTTTTTTTTTTTATAATTTAATCTTCACAAACTTTCTTTACAGTATCTAAATCGCAAATGAAGAATAAATATGCATACATATTTATGTACACCTAAAATGGGGATTCCCATAACCAGCGTTGCCATTTGCCAAGTTTTCCCGTTTTTGTGATGCGAAAAAGTTTTCAGTAAATTTGTTTTCTAAGAAAACAAGTTTTTTCGACAAAATTAAATTAAAAATTTTTTGCAATAAATTCACAAAACATAAAATATTTAGATTTTTGAATAAAATATTGTGTATTATATTAGCCCCGGCAAAAGAAGCACGGAAATACAAACAGAGGGTATCGGGTCTCGGAGTTTTTTTTTTTTTTAATTTGGGACTTTTGTAGAAAACAAGTTTTTTCTCCACAAATAAAGTATTTTAATATAAAAAAAATTGCAACACTGCCCGCAAATAATAAACACATAATTTTAACGTTTCAAATTAAAAATAAATTCAGTTCAAATTATAGGGCTTTTTACTATTTTCATTTTTTAAAGTAGTCGATATTAAGCGGTGTTCATACAATGCGATGTTCACATTAGCGTGCGTGCACTGTAAATCGTTACAAAGCAACGTTGCCAGATGTCAAATTATTACCATTTAGAAAATAATAAGACCAAGCTAACACGAAGTGATTGATTTTTATTTAAAAATCCATGCTGCAATGTGCATCATGTCATAAACTTTTATGTAAATTTCGTAAAAGTGATAATAACATGTTTTATTCATTTTATTAAAATGAATTGCTCTATTCGTTGAAATAGACCTACTCCATACCAGGAAAAGTAACCCCATACCATGATATTGCCTCCTCCATGCGTGATGCTCTTGTTTGTGCACCTACTGTCGAATTCTTTACCGTTTAGCCGACGAACATTTCTTTCTACGTCGTTTCCAAATAAAGTGATTTTGCTTTCGTCGCTACAAAGGATATTTCGTCACTTTTTTCACCCTCTGCTCCACACCAATTTTTTTGACCAAAGCAAAATTTTTCCTCTTCTTTAAATTGTTTATTCTAAGCAGTGGGACATTGCGTGCCTGCCTTCTGTAATCGTCTTCGCATATTTCCTGATGACACAGTACTTTTATTCATCTAGCAATCGCCTTAGATGGCTTTAAAGGGTCCTGTTTGGATAAAATGACTATGCGTTTGTTTGTAGTTAATGAAGTTTTTCTATGTCTACCTCGTGTTACAACGTTGATTTTTTCCTTTAAAGCGATGGTTAAAAAATTCTCAGACCGATTCATCTGCAATGAATTTGTAGGTGTTACCTTGCTCGCGACGTTTAAGAACGAGGAGATTTTTTTTATTACGGCAATGGAGCCTACGACCCATCTTAAAAATTACTTCTGTCTGATGTAATGTTTAATTTATTTTTAATCAATATTATATCACTCACTTTCTTCCTTTGTTTAATTTTTTTACAATAAATCAAATTTTAACTAACATAAATATCACACGCCTATTATTTTGTCCAAGTAAAATTTGCACTTAAAGGAAAAATGTCACAGTATTTATCCCAGGTGAGACATCAAAACGAAAAAATATTTCTTCGGCGACTTCCTCTCAGCAGATTTCTGGCAAAGACTCTGGGAGTAAAAAATTGCCATGAAAAGCTTCTCAAAAATCTGTCGTTCGGAGTCGACTTTAAACTGTAGGTCCCGTCACTCATGTATAAAATTAACACACACAACATAAGTAGTGTGAGAAACTGCGGGCTTCTTGGGGACGATTGATGTAGATAATTGCTGTTGTAATGACCAATTATGTATGTATGTATTTATCTGAGCCAAGCTTATTTTTCGTGGAATTCCCCTTTTTTTCTTTCTGCAACCATAATACCAGACTATTTATTTGATAATTTTAGCATGGTTGTAATTTTCTGTATTTTTTTAATAAGTTAAAAGAAAAACAATTTTTTTACATCATTTTTTTATTGGCCATATGTGTATGTTTCATGTAAATATCCAAATTTAGACAAAAATTTCAAAAGTTCACTTAATTATTTACTATGGTAAACAGCTTTTGAAAAATATTAAATTATTTAATTTTTCTGTATGTTGTTGCTTTATTAATGCGATGTAATGTATAGCTTCTTGGTGGCATTTTCCATAGTTTATTTTTAAATGGCTCCTCAGGTTGCAATAATAAAGAATACACATACACCTAATTCTTTTTTTACACGGTAGATACGTTCCTCAGAAATTCGTGTAAAAAAAGGCGTTTCCTATAGTAAAATAGGGTATACGTTACATGTCATCTGAAAACCGTGAAAGATGATTAAATATTATTTTTTTTAATTTTTTTATTAAACCTGCACTCAGGGGATGACCCCTACTCTTGCAATGCATTGTGCAGGTTTAGGAAAGGTGGAAAGATGCCAACGGTAAGAAAACGAGTTGCTGCTGGTAACTATAAAATGGTCAGTGCTATGCCTTCACCATTAGACAGTCCAGCAATCGTCCCCAAGATGCCTGCAGTTTCTCACACAACTTATGTTGTGTGTGTTAATTTTATACAGAAGTGGCGGAACCTACAGTTTAAAGTCGACTGCGAACGACAGATTTTTCAGAAACTTTTCAGGAAGAGAAAGAGAACCAATCGCCGAAAAAATACTTTTTGTATTTTTTTATCTTTAATGTCTGGCCTGGGGCTTGAACCCTGGCTTAACGTCTAATAATAGGTAGTGTACTAGACCACGGCGACCCCTGTTGAAAACTATGAAATTTCAGAAATGCAATTCATATGACATTTTATTGAGCATTAAAACTTAAAATATGTAATTCATACAGGAGCAAGAAAAAAACAAAAGAAATCTGTTAATCCAGAATTCAGAACAGAAAAATTAGAATAGAAATAATATATACATAACTACATAATTATTCGTCGCTACTTGATAACAAGCGCAATTGTTTGGACTAAAGTCGGTATCATCACAGGATATATCCATCAAATTATCCAATGGTGACTTTCATCCAGTAATAGAGGTTTGAACTATCGGACTATGTTCTGAAAAGTCTTGCGCAGTCGACTATTTTATTAAAAAATTATTTATAGAAAGTTGAACTTTTGGTTTTTGAGATTTCCCAGTTACTACTATGTGTGTTCATTTCAGCAGTGGGTGCCAAGTGTGGTAAAAACAAACATAATTACAAGATAGTAATTTTAATTAAAAAAATTGTTTTTCTACCGTGTAAAAAAGAGTTGGGTGTACTTAGCATTTCTTATTAAACGAATTGGTTTTCTCTTGTTCTACGTGGTCGATCTCATCAAAGTTTTAAAGAAATAATACAATGACGAAAGAAATAAATTCTTTTGGAATCACTGAATATTATTAACAATTTTTTTTAGATTCACTGAATATTTATTTATGGTCATAATCCTACAGGAATACATGACAATGGTAATATGTATGCAGTGAAAGCTCACTTTATTGAAATGTCTCATAAGTGGATGAATTTCATGATCCGACGTCTTTAATGGCAATTTTCTTCTTAAATACATGCAGACAAAAATTTGGAAAAGAAACCATTGAAATAGGAAGCAAATATGTGTTAAGTAATACGCAATAATAATAGCTGCGATCATTGACAACGCAGATAACATTGTAATGTTTAACGGCGTTGAATATTTTTTAAAGCCCTTGCCACATTCAATTGTTGATAAATTACCTATTTCTGCATAATTGTATTATTTATTTATATAAACAAAATGCATGTAATAATAGTTGTTATCTAAAATATTGAAGAGTTTAATAGGAATTGTTGAACTAATTAAAAGTACCACTCCCCTTAAGAGGACACCTCTCAATAGTGGACAAAACTAGCTCAACGGTTATAGAAGATTTCACTGTACTTTTGTTCGGAGATAATTTTTCTACTATTAGACATTACGTGGAATAAAAATATTCCACTTCGCTTCATATTCCATCAAGTGCATTAAGAAATGGTTCGAGGACCTGCATTATCTTCATTATCTTCTATCCTATAGCGAAATTGTAGAATGTAGTAAAAACCTTAACCCGAGGCCTCTCCTCCACCAATTGTAAAAAGTTTTGGAAATTAAATTAGGAAGTACTCGATTGGCTACATCAAAATGTTATTGACCAAATGCCTGGACGATGTGTACTAGTTTAACACAACACCAGAGCCTCTACAAAATATCAACCACTCTAGAAGAAGATTAGACTTAAATTAGTGCAAATGCATTATTATATGAATATTTTTTATAACTATTTCGAAAGGAAAATGTGGCGTCCTTTTTCAACAGGGTGAATTTCTATTGCCAAAAGGTAATTTAGATGTAGGATTTTATTGTGAATGCATATGTGTATCTTGGATTGTAGATATCCTTAATGAGAGTGATTTCAAGCTGTGTTAATTTGGTTTCGACGAAGATTACTTGCAACGTTGCCAGAAGCTTGAGAAGAAAATCATCAAATGCAGAAAAAAAAATCCTATTTTATGGAAAAATTTCATAATTTTTTAATACAAAATTTTATTTAAAAAAATAATTAAAATATATTAACATAGTATTTAAATTACACTGTGCGACACTGAAAATATACCCTAGTAAATACATACTCCACGTTATTCAGAAAGTTGAGTAGATCTCAAAATACTATTATTATTATATTTCTCGAACCCTCCAAAATTGTTTCATTTGACAAAACAGTTTTTTTTTTTTATTTACTTTACGCACAAAATTCTGGATTACTCAAATATTTTTCACCTTATTTACAAAATTTAAATCTCTTTGAAAAGGGGAGAGATGGACCTTTAAAGGGGTATACATATATCTATTATTTGACTTAATAGACTATGATTTTTGATCATATTTTTTCAGATTTGTTCGCTCATAGTAGCAAACTTTACTTCAAAACTATGAAATATGAATACTATGAATACTGAAAGTGAATTATCTTGTGAAGCGATTCACACTTCGTTTGATCAAATCGGACAAAAATTACTGTAGTTATTATATAAATATTATAACAGTCGTGTTTTATTTTTTATATATGTCATCTCATCAAATGAATTTTTAGCTGAAAAAATTTTAGAATTTTTGATGGATCTTGATTGTTTATCATAATATGTGTCGTAGAAGGTCTGTTTTAGGTGTTTGTTTTATTTTTAATTTGGTTAAAGGTGATATCGACTCTGAGTTTTTGCTTTCCAACCTGAATTTCAGCATTCCTGCAAGATTTACACGGCACTATCGTCCTCTTTCCTTAAATGTTTATAGATCGAATTATGCATGTAATTTTCCTTTCCGGAGATTATGTAATGATTTTAATTCGCATTATAATTCTATAGATTTTAATTGTAGTGCTTGTAACATAAAACGTATCTTGTATTCTCGCAGTAATTTATAAATTATCGTATAAAAACGTATTTTTGTTCTAGTCTTAGATAGTTCTGTTTTTTTTTTGTTACCTAGTTCAGCTTGTGATTAAGTTCTGTAGCTGTTTTTATGTTCTAGTAGCCATAGCTTTTCCTTTTCCCGCTACAGTCCGGACTGTGGTGTGTACGTGTCCCTGCGTAATGGGGACGAGCCCTCCGCGGTCGGGTGAGGGTGGGTTAGTGTGTGGCCGGGGACGTTCGAGAAAAAAAAAAAAAAAAAAAAAAAAATGTGTCAATTTCACGTTTGAGCGACCACCAAAAGTTGGCCAACGTTTGAGCAAAAGGAAATAATAATATTTGCAAAAAACACAAATATTAGCCGACTTCTAGTGTCACTCGACCGTTAGACTCTTTAAAAAATAACTTCACTAAGTAGTACAATTAGTACTCACTTGAAATAAAAAAATCACAATTTTCATAAATTGAAAGTCATAATTTAAGAAAAAAAATCATCAAATCATATTTTGGTTGAAAAATCATCAAAAATATGATAAAATCATCATTCTGGCAACGCTGATTACTTGGCTCAATTATAACATAATGTTATAAAAATGGAAACAGTGTAATATCGTTTACAACCAACGAACTCATATTTTAAACGTTTTTAAAAAGGTAAGAACGTAACAATAACTATTCGCACTTACGACCACATTTTTTAAATTTTTTTTTTATAGAAAATACTTAAAGACGACAAATATGTAGGGGAATCCCTAAAATATAAGTTTTATATATATGAATAAATATAAAAATAAATTTTGGGTAGATTCATATCTCCAGAGTGTAATTTTTTTTTTAATATGAAATTCGACTTACGACTTACCCGACTTACGACCGATGTCCAAGAAATCTATCTCGATCGTAAATCTGGGAATACCCGTAATTATAAAATGAAGTTTGAAATATCGTCAAAGTATGCGTGGTTAAATAGATGGATACAGAAGTTTTGAAATTTATATCTACTTACTCAAAACGACATACATACATAATTGGTCATTACAATCCTTCAGTCTGGATTATTGACCTAGTTGCTCACACCACGTATGTTGTGTGTGTTAATTTTATACATAAGTGGCGGGACTACAGTTTAAGGTAACCCCGGTTTACAGTTTAATCTAATAATTGGTTCTTTAAAAAGTTATGTATGCTGTAGGAGTTAATAAATTATAGCAGTGTAGTGTCATCGGTGGTCTACTGTTAATGGTACATGAGTTACACATGCCCCAAACATATAATGAAATAGGTATTGGAATGAACAGGCAGTACACATGACTTTAGCTGCAATAGTTTATCAGTTATATTATGTTTAGTATTGACTTTCTGTCTAAGAATTCATATAAAAATAGAGTCCATTTATTCATATGTGTGTCGAAGTGGTTCATGCTAGATTCTAGCTCTAATAGTTTTTCATGTACACGAACTTTTATATCATATTGTCCGACAATTTTTTCCACAAATTATTCATATGGATTTAAGTGTTGCATAGGTATTAGAACTTTTAAATTTATTAATATTAATTTAATATTTTTATAGAAGGTCACACGCCCATTACAGCAAGGCCGCCCATTTTGTTCATATAGATGTCAAAGTTGTCCATACACAATTTGAGGAGCCTAGCTGTTGTAGTGTATGAGATATTTTTTTTTGTTTTTGTTTTTTATTGGATCTTTCCTTACAGAATTTACAATAAGTATTCAAATCTTAACCTAAAAGAAAAAAATAGTTGTTATTGTCACTGTAACCGACAACTGTAAGTGCTCATCATACAGATAATTACCGGATCAGATCAGTTGTTTGAATCCTTTTGAGACGGGAGCGGTCCTCGAATAAAAGTAAGTCCCTTGCAAGACGGTTGGGATGGTCTCCAATCTTAGTGAGGTAATTGATACTCGCTATTTTGATATCCTCTCGAATTAAAGGTATTTTCCTATATATCCCTGTGGATATTAAGGTTTCTGACGTACTATGGACCTCGAGTAATTAATCTAAGGATTTTAGACTGCCGTCTTTGAAGTTTTCCACGTTGGAAGGTGAAGCTGTCCCCCATAATTGGATACCATATAGCCAATACTGCCTTGTACAAAAGCAGCTTAAGTTCTAAGGCAAGGGTGGACTTAGTTCCAACAAGCCAGTAAATCTGAAATGTTTTGAGTTTTAGCTAGGTTGTTTTGGCAGCTATATGATGGGCCCACGATCAAAGTGAATACCAAGATATTTCACACTATCGTGTTCTGGCACTCTAACGCCGTTAATTGTAATAGATGGATAATTTCCCCTTCTTAATGTGAATGTTATGTGCACGTACTTGGTAGCGTTGACTTTTATTTTCCACTTCTCTTGCCAGTCCTCGAGCTCACTGACATGAGAGTGAAGTCTTTGGGACGCAACAGCAGACTCTTTATGAATACTAAAAATTGCAGTATCGTCAGCAAATGTGGACGTGTAAGTTGATGCACTCGTAGGCATATCAGCAGTGTACAATAAGTACAGAAACGGTTCTAGGATATGCCACATTAAATACTTATTGGGTATATGGGCGTGGCACCTTGCCTGCTTGAAATTTAAAAATAAAATGTAGCCTATAGTTCCTTTCAGACATAAAGGAAGGTACTGTTAAAATCGATCCGCCGTTTCATATATTCATATGGTAAATGCCACGCCTCTATTGCCAGTCAGTCCAGTTTTGTCTAAAATATTCATTTTGATACTAAAGTGGATTTGACAAAATTTTAGGAGTCTAATTGTTATAGATTCTTAGATACATAATGTTTTGTTGGCACCTCGCCTACATGAAATTTTAAAATAAAAAAATAGCCTATAGTTCCTTCCAGATATACAGGAAGGTACTGTTAAAAATTCAAGAAAATCGGTCCAGCCGTTTAGCTATAAATTTCAAACAAACAAAGCTGCAAATAAATAAACATACATTCAGTTATATATATATATATATATAGATACATATTATTATGGGAGCAAGTGAGTGCAGAGACAGTGAAAACTGCTTCAGAAGCGCTGATTTTAGAAAAAAGAGAGTCCAAATTATGATGATTATTGGTCTGCAGAAAATAAGCTTTTATTATCAGAGCTGCGTCAGTTCTCCAATAGCATTAAATGTTAACCTTCGTTAACACTGAAGGTTATATTAATTTAGATAATGATGTTGTTATTAACGATGAAGATGTGGGAGGCGTCAGTACTGAAATATTAATAACTTCCATCGAAACGCTGGAAATCTCATCTGAAGATCAGCTGGTAAAATTGAAGACAAGTTCCAAGATAATGTCCAAGATATTGAAATTAAATGTAGAACGCATCAAGCCAAAATTTCGGCTCTCTTCAAGCTCTAACACTAAACCTGGAAGTAGAAGATGCATAGATCATATTTTTAACAATTTCTCTGAGAGGCTTTACATTGATTCAGTTGAGTGTGCTCTTTCTGATCATAATATACTTTCATGTAAATTGAAGAGTAGCTTTAAAAGTGAAAGATATATTGGGATATTAAGAACTTACTGTGATTATGATAGGGCTAAGAAATATTTGAGGGAGAATTTACCATGTAATTATTCAGATTTTGATGCATCCGATTTGACAAATACATTGATATCTTGTATTGAAACAGCTGTTAGTAACTCAATGATCGTTACGAAGTTGAATAGGCCCTTGCAGTTTGAATTAACTTCATGGATAAATGGAAATCTTCAAAAATTAATATCACTTAAGCATAGACTATTGAGGAAAAGACGTAGATCGAGGAATAATGGGAACAATGAAATAACTTTGAGGAGAGTAAGTAAGGTTATTAAAGTGGCCGTTAGAACATATAGGGAAAATTATTGTTCTGATTGTTTGCATAGAGCTGGAAATGATCCGATTAAGTGTTGGAAGTTTAAAGTAAATAAATCTCCAGGATTTGATAACATATCTACAAAGTTTGTAAGGGAATGTTTTGATGAACTATCAACTATTATAGTTGAAATCTTCAATAAAATGATTACCACCTCACAGTACCCTGATATTGATATTCTTAGAATAATGCCCGTTCCGAAAACTGGACAGGCATCTACTTTGGATAAATATAGGCCGATCACTGTGCTTTCTACTTTGGATAAAATTTTTGAGAAACTTTTGTATAATAGGCTCTCGGTTTATCTGGAGGAGTATAACCTTTTATACAAATATCAATTTGGATTTAGAAGAGGCATAAGTACTCAAGGCGCTGTCTTGAATGTGGTAAGATATGTTTACAGTGTTCTCGATGAAGGAAACAGTGGGTAGCGGGTATGTTTTTCGACCTCTCAAAAACATTTGATCTTGGTGATCACGAAATATTGCTTCGGAAACTGGAATTTTACGGTGTTCGAGGACGGGAACTATTATTGTTCCGAAATTATTTCATTCACAGGAAACAGTATGTGCAAATTGGATACTGCAAAAGCTCTCTTAGTACTGTTGAATATGGTCTGCCACAGAGGAGTGGACTAGGTCCTTTACTGTTTTCAGTTTACTTGACTGACTTGGGAAATTTGAATCTCACCGGTCAACTGTATATGTTCGCCCATGATATATGTTTGTTCTACCCATTTAAGCATGATCTTATTCTGAAAACACATATTGAGGGAGATGCGTCTCTATTATTTGAAATTATGCGTTTGAATGGTTTATTATTAAATTCTGATAAGACCAGACTAATTTGTTTTCGACCACTTGCAGTTAGTATGAATAATAAATTTTCTGTTTATGTCGATGGAACATCTATTAGCGAAACACACTCAGTCAAATATTTAGGAATTACGTTACGGAGTAACTTATCCTGGGATATTCACATCAATGAGATGAAAAATAAGATAGCTCTTGCTATAGGTATATTGTATAAGTTTAAAACTAAACTGAGTGTGAAAGGTAAAATGATGATTTATAATGGTTTGATACATCCACATCTAAATTATTTAGCATGTGTGTATGCCTATAACAGGAACAATATTCTTCAAAAATCGTTAAAATGTTATCAGAGTAAAGCACTAAAAATTGTATATAATTTACCAAGAACACATCCAAAAATTTCACAGTATAGAAGTGTTTTTAAAAGTGTTCACGGCACAGGTCATGAAACATGTCAAACCTTAGAGTTTCTAGGTGCAGATTGGAAAGAACTAAGCAGCGTATTGATTATGTAGGTGGTAATATATATAATGATTTACCACCTAATTTAAAATCAATCGGCAGAATATCAACCTTCAAATCATTATGTTATTATATTTATGTGGTTTAACGGAAACTCTTCTTATGTAACTATTTTAAATTTGAAAGTATAAGATATAAAAGCATTTATTATTTTAATCAGTTTTTGTTTTAACATTTTCATTATGATGCATATTTGTATATTGAATATATAATATTATTGTCAAGTAAATATGTACAGTGGCGAGAAGAAGTGAGTGCATGTTCACAATACTGAGTTTCGTCATCCACAAAAACAAAACCATGCAAGCAAATACAAAATAAAAAATGAATTTTAATTCTTTATTTTGTTCTTAACCTATAGCAGTAAAAAAAACAATAATTAATGAAATGAATTCAATGGGTTTGAATGAAAAAACGAAAATAACCCACATAAACTTAATTTTGCACGTTTCAAGAAAATGCATGAAACTAACCCAATTTCAATATTTGGTCCATCCTGTTGGAAAATAATTTCTTATTTCACATTTGTCCATAAAATTTGGAAGATGGGTTTGCAGCATCTTTAGATAGTCTTTTTTCGCATAATTCCACCTACTAAATATAGAGGGCCAACATGCCGCCATATTCAGCATCCCCAAACGATTATATTTTCATCGCTATGTTTAGCAGTTTCCTTCATATGGTATCTTTGAACACGTTTCCTGAATCTGCGCTAACAGTACTGCTTTCCATCTAATTGGAAACGTGTTATCTGATGAGTCCTAATGTAACCACTTTCAGTAAGTTGGAAAGCAGTACTGCTAGCGCGGATCCAAGGAACGTGTTCAAAGATTTCCCTTACTTTTGACAGAAATGGAAGAATGCCAATTGACCTGAATTCGTTGTTAGTTTTAGGAATGGAGGACTAGTTAAAACTGTATTAAATAAATGAGTAAAAAAAAAGCAAAGTTCTAACTGTAAAAGCTTTTAAAAACAAAGGATCTAAATTATCAGAAAGGAATTTTCTAGCTTTACGAGCTAAAGGTTGGAAAATCTTTGAAAGACATTGGTAGCACGGCCTACCAAAGAGCACGATTCGCCGCTAAACTTACTCTCGGCTTACTAAACGCATACGTACTAAAACCAACCTAGTTCGTTACACTTTCAACCATTTGTGCCCCCCGGGACCATAATCAAGTATTACTTCGGGGGTGGTGCCTTCAAATTCCGCTGATCTTGCTCTCTCAGCCAATCTTTGCTGCGTCAATACGTTCCTTGCAAAAACACATACTGCGTTCCACTTGTCACATGAGGTTAACATCAGGTGTTACCGGGAATCCTACTGTTCTCTCTAGGCAATTTCGTTGAACAACACATCACGGGCAAGCCTCGTCTACATCATGACCATACTTATAGAGATATACTCTATAACATTCATGGCCGGCTAGCAACTGTGTCAGGTAGAAATTCACCTGACCGTGTCTCCCTTTGGTCCATTCGCCTATGCTCGGTATGAGTCTGTGGGTCCATCTCCCTTGGTGGAATTGGACCAGTCCTGCTACCATCTATCTAAAGCATCATCCACTAACTGAACAGGGTTGGAAAGATCTAATCCCCTCCTTATGTCATGTTTCCTTTCTATATCACCAACGCTGCATCAGTAGACACCGTGCGGAAGGCAGAAATTACCCTGAGAGCTGATCTTCTGTAGGCCGCTTCCATTCCTGCTCTGTGTGAACACAACAAAGGTCGTCATATAGGTATGTTACTATAAACAAATTTGTCATTGAAAGTGTTTACATCAACAATACCAATTTCGCAGACTACCTTCCATATAGCCTTATTATCCAATGCGGAGAAGATCTTCCTTTCGTAAAAACTAAAGTTTTTATAATTTTAATGCGTTTGGTAAACTCGCTGCGTGCGGATGAATACCATTCATATCGTCCGTTCTGAACCTCTTCCGCCGCCTGTAGGTGATGCCTTGCTTATCAATTAATGCTTTTATTTCAGTATTAAACCAGGGTTGGTGTTTGGCCTTAACAAGTTTAGTTCTGTTAGGAACACAAATGTCATATAGTAGACGAGTTTTTCCTGAATTAGGGTCCAATTGGTCATTTACATTATCTAGTGAGTTGTTTTGATCCCAACAGATATTATTACTTAAACCTGTAACATTTATACTTTGAAAATTACCGCATGTAATATGTTTGTTATGGGGACTCATAGACATGTTATAAGTTAAGAAGAGAATATCATGATTGGAACAGCGAACATCTTTTCAATTTTTCGAAATTGGGACCAAACGAATCTACTTGGGATCCAAGAGAACGTAAAGCATCCCGAATAGGTCACTATTTAGTGTGGATTCCATATTTCTTTGACAACAACGTTCTTAAAATATCCGAATTGATGTTAATTGATGATTTTTTTTTTTTTTCAATTACGAACTTTAGTTTAGAATATAATTACTAAGTTAATGTTGAAAAACTAAAACTAATTCACTTTGTTGCATGACCATGACATTCACGACCGACGGCATGATATTTTATTGACCGTGTTATCATTATCCATTAATCAGTGATTAAAATAATTTATGATAATAGTTTCGTTTTGTTTGGTTGCGTTTGTTTTTGTTATAAAAATGGTCGTACACTCAATTTATTTGCTTAAAAATAAAATAAAAATAAAACAGAATAGACCAACAATTTGAAATTTGTTAATAAAACTCATCATATTCAAATACATAAAACTTAAAAATTATGATTTCATTGAAATCTTTTCTAATTTTAATTTATATCCTGCTGAACTTTAGCCAACGATCTATAGCCCAGTTTGGTGGTATGGGCTATTATCCTTATGGATACAACGTTTTAAGTGGCATTTTTGGCAGAAGAGGTGGCATGTTTCCTGGTGGCGGAGGTGGCATGTTTCCTGGTGGCGGAGGTGGAAGCTATCCATCATATGGAGGATCATATTATCCCCAGTATCCAATGTATGGAAATTACTTGTGCTATCAAAGCATTTACTGTGGCGGAGTTTATCCTGGTTACGGAAGTTACCCGTACTACGGAAATAGTTTAAGTAAGTTAATATGGCCATCTTGCATTTATGCATCGTTTGAACACAAATTTAGTGTTTTGGACATGTTTCTTTCTATAGATACTGCTTTTGCCAGCAGCAGCAGTAGTAGCAGTCGATTTTACACATCTTATGGCACAAGCGGAGGAGGCTTCTTTGGTTGATTTGTTCTCATATTATAAATATTGTTATCGTTACTTATTTTCTCTTCTATTAAAAATAAAATCTCTGTTAATTTTTAAGTTACAATTACAATGCATTTGTCTTTCAAATCTTTCTAACGTTATTTAGCAGAAAAACATTTTTTATGATGGGGGTATTGCAGCTATTGCAACTTTATTGAAGTAAAAATATGTCTTTATAATTCAAACGACTTTATTGGAATAAAAAATTATTTCATGTAAAAGCTAAATTATAAAAATTTCAAAGGTTACTAAGATATCGAGTATATATAAAAAACTGAGTGTATATTAGAAAAGTGAATGTTATTACTACAACACTCCTCCTCATTCACTTTAAGCTACATTTTCCACGAAAATAATCGTGTTTAATTGGCGACAACGGCTTCGTTTAAATGTCAGCTATCATCTCCTCTGTAGGACAATAGCTTACTGATATGATGCCCTTCTTCACCAAATCTTTTGTCATTTTGTATCTCGTATCCATATGCTTCGTTCTACAGGAAAATTTATCGTCATTTAAAAGTCGCAAACAGCTTTGATTATCATTTAGGAGAGCTATTGGTTCATTCATTGGTTGTTGCAAATCTTCCAGTAGTTGTCTAAGCCATTTTGCCTCTTTTGCTGATTCGGATAATGAAATATATTCCGCTTCACATGTTGAAGAAGCAACCAGTGTTTGCTTTTGACAAGACCAAGAAACAGTTCCACCATTGTACAGAAATATTCGGCCACTATTAGATTTTCTTTCAATTCTGTCTTCAGCCCAGTTCGCGTCAGCATATCCAATTAATTTTTGTTCATTATCTTTGTTGCTTAAATTCAATTTTAAATTTACTGTTGATTTTAAATATTTTAAAACACGTTTACACTGTATCCAGTCTTCATTACTAGGCCGTGATACTTTTTGTGCTAAAATACTTACAGCTGCTGAGATATCAGGTCTGGTGTTAACGGAAATATATAAAAGATGTCCAATCAATTTGCGATACATAATATTATTTTCAAGATAATTAGTATCTCCTCCTTTTCCGTAACATAAGTCCAAAGGGGTTCTCACGGATTTTGCATCTTGTAGCCCAAATTCAATAACTGTTTTATTTATATAATTTGATTGACAAATTTGATAGTTGCTATCGAAATCTTTCGATATTTGAATTCCCAAATAATGTTTCAATTCGCCTAGATTTTCTATAGGGAAATTTCTTAATAGGTTGGTTTCAACATACCTTATTTGGTTCATTGTTGAACAAGCCAGAATAAGGTCATCAACATAAACGATTATATAGCATATGTAAATATTACCATAATACAAACAAGGATCATTAAGACTCTGTTTGAATTCCATTCCGATTAAAATTTCGTGTAATGTATTATTCCACGATCTTGCAGCCTGTTTTAAACCATATATGCTTCTCTTTAGTAGGCAAACCAGTTCACTGTTTTCATCTTTAAAACCTTCAGGCTGTTTCATATAAATTGTTTCTAACAACTTTCCATTTAAAAATGCTGTTTTTGCATCAATGTGATTCACAATCATATTTTTCTTTCCAGCAATTGATAATAAAATTCTGAATGTAGTGTGCGATACCACCGGAGCAAAAACCTCATCATAATCGATTCCATATTTCTGTGAAAAACCCTGAGCAACAAGACGAGCTTTAAAACGATATATTTCACCATCGGAATTTCGTTTTATTTTATAAACCCATTTACTTCCTATGGCTGTCTTTCCCTCGGGCAATTCGACGAGTTCCCAAGTCTGATTCCTTTTCATAGATTCTATTTCGTCTTGCATAGCAGCTAACCACTGTGCCTTTTCATCACAATTAATTGCTTCCGTATATGTTTTAGGTTCTTTGATTTCTTGTATTGACCATAATTCATCTATTAGTCTTCTAGGTATTCTGCCTTTATTTGTACGGCTAGAAACTCTAACTGTTGGTGTGTGTATTTCCAAATGTTTTTCAGAATCATCTTCTTTATCAGTTCTTTCATTAAGTTCTGCCGTATTATTATTGATTGAATTTTGTTGTTGTTGTTCCGTATTCTCCTCCTCAATCAATAATGGATTGGTTTTATTCTGAATTTCAGATTTAGATTTCTCTTTCTCAATTAAATATGGACAATTCTGGCGGGCTTTAGGAAACTTAATAAAAACGTTTTCATCAGTATTATCTTTATTGTAATCTAAGAATCGAACGTCACGGCTTATTACTACTCTCTTCGTAATTGGGTTGTAAAAACGAAATGCTTTTGAATTATCATCATATCCCAAAAAAATCATTTTCAGTGCTTTATCATCTAATTTACGTCTTTTTTCAGATGGAACGTGTACAAAACATTCTGAACCGAAAACGTGAAATTGGCTTAAATTTGGTTTTGAATTATACCATAATTCATATGGAGTTTTATTTGTAGATCTGGTAAAAATTCTATTTTGAATATAATTCGCTGTCGATACAGCTTCTCCCCAAAATGAGTAAGGCAAATCAGCCTGTATTAGTAAACATCTGGCCATTTCAATTAGGCTTCTATTTTTTCTTTCGGCCTTGCCATTTTGTTGAGGACTATAAGGGGCTGTTAATTGTAGTTGAATACCTTCAGACCGTAAAAAGCAAGTAAAATTCTTTCCGGTATATTCCCCACCTCTATCGGAGCGTATTGCCTTGGGAGCTCTACCAAACTTTGTACGACAAAACATTATAAAATCTTTAAATACTTGTTCCACTTCTGATTTCTTTGATATTAATCGAATTATTGTAAAATTTGAGTAATCATCAATAAAAGTCACTACATACCTTTTTCCAGATGGTGTAGTAGTTTGCATCGGTCCACAAACATCAGAGTGGATTAACTGTAATGGCTCCGTTGATTTGCTTACTAATCGTTTTGGAAACGGTATTCTAGTCAGCTTCCCCTTCATACATGTTTCACATATCTCTTTTATACCACATTCAACAATTTTAAAACCATCAGCTAAGTTTTCCGAAAACATCTTCCTTATGGCTTCAGGATCACGATGTCCCAGCTTTCGATGCCATACATGAATACAGTTATTATTATGTTGAATTAAAACATTTATTTTATCATGTTGACGTAAAATATACATTTCTCCTTCGATATCAGCCATACCAATATTGTTACCAATCAAATTAATGCAGCAAATATTTTTATTAAATGTTACATCAAAACCGAATCTCGTTAACTGTCTTATTGAAATTATATTTCCCACTAAACTAGGTGCATATAAAACCTCCTTTGCGAAAAATTTATGCTCCTTACCGTATTTATCATAAAACATCAGTTCACCTGAACCAATGCCTTCAATAGCAACTTTTTCACCATTAGCCAGTTCAATATGACTCTTGTAAGATTCATCCAACTCTTGAAAAAATTTGTAATCGTTGACAGCATGACGAGTAGCACCTGAATCAACTAGCCAACAAGATAAATACTTATTCTTACCAAACTTGAAAAGATAATCTGAATTAGATTTTTCCTCCATAGAATTGATTCTGTTGAAATTATTTTCTGGTCCTTGTTTCCGTTTCCAGTTTTTATATTTCATACAATTTTTCTTTCGATGACCGGGTTTCTTACAAAAATAGCAAACAACGCCAGGCTTAGCAACAACCTTCAAAATAGCATCACTCACTACGCCTCCATTAGCATGCAAACGCCTTTCATATTCGGCGATAATTTTCTGTTGAACAAAAGCAAAGTTAATTTCATCTTCTTTTCTGGATTCTAGAGATGTTATAAGAGTATCATATCCCTCCGGCAAACTGCTGAGCAACATAGCAGCACTCTATTTATCAGATAAGGCTTCCTCACCAACATCATGCAATTTTGTAAATAACTCGTTCATTGTATTAATATGAACTACCGCATTGCCACCTTCTTCCAATTTTAACGAACAAATGTTCCTCATTAAATGCACTTTATTAGACAGAGTATTCTTTTCGTGATAATTTTTCAAACTATCCCACATTTCTCTTGCCGTTTTGGAGTTTCTTATATGGCAAAGTTGGTCATCCTTCACAAGCAATCCAATGGTTCCCCTGGCCTCATCATCTTTGGTGTCCCATTCATCAATCACTGCCTTGTTCTCCATCACATTATTTGTAAACTTAGGTTCAGGACGGCTACCTTCAATCACCAGCTTCCATAAATTTTGCTTTCTCAATAGTAGTTCCATTTTGAACTTCCAATTGACATAATTTTCATTGTTTAATTTATTAAATTTTGCTTTTGTGTCCGTCATCTTTATTTAATTTTATTTTTAAAATAAACTTTATCTTGGTTAAACGCTTTATTTTTGACTTTATATCCTTTATTTTTCGCTTGAATTTTCTGGAAACTTCATATGCATAGGCCCATAACCTATTGCAGCTATTGCAACTTTATTGAAGTAAAAATATGTCTTTATAATTCAAACGACTTTATTGGAATAAAAAATTATTTCATGTAAAAGCTAAATTATAAAAATTTCAAAGGTTACTAAGATATCGAGTATATATAAAAAACTGAGTGTATATTAGAAAAGTGAATGTTATTACTACAACAGGGGGCATATTGTTACGTCGTTTAACATTAAAATGATAAACAAAAGCTACAAAAACAATGGATTTGGTTACATGATCAACAAATAAATAAAAATATAGCAACAGCATCAGCATCAAAAATATAAGAGATAAAGATGTAAACAACCAACAACAAAGTGCAGCGTAAAATAATAAATATAGAAGCAACAACCACTCTGCCTGGATGAATATAAACAAGATACCAAAACAAAAAAATTGAAAAAATGAATTATTCCCGAATGCCGTCATCCTCCTTCGAGAGCATTCATCACACTGTTGATCCAGCGATATAAAAAGCAAGGCAAGCAGAGAAATGCAACAAACAAGCACATATTTTGAAAGTTATCGTGTATATCGTTGTATACCTAGAATAAGTTCGAACAGTGGCACAAAATATGTGCAGATAATAAAGAATTGATTTAAAATTAAACACATATTTATTTTTATTTTATTTGCAATCTACGAACTCATATAAACAAGTAAACACATAAGCAACAACAACACTACAGGGATAAACGTAAATAACAATAACGTAAACAACATGTTTACATATACAGAGATTTGGCAAATGCGAAGTTATTCTCCTTCAAGAGCATTAATCACACTGCTTACCCTGCGGTATAAAAGGCAAGACAAAGTCAGTCTTGTGTGAAGAAGAGAATAATTATGGAATTCTTTCTGGAATTACTTTTCTATCCAAATTTCGAGAGCTCTTTCTATCATCTTGAGTAAGATGATAGTTTGGCGCAAAATTTTGTACCAGAAATAACAGATTTAATTGCGATTTCATTCTTCCTTATTACCTTAGGACCATTATTACAACTTAGCGTTAACTAAAGGGAGGATATTAACGGGTAACTAAATTGTTTTTCATTATTATAAGTGGACAATAAGATAGAAGTGAGCGTTAGGCCAAAGAGAGGATCATCCAATCTGTAACTTTGACGTTAAGTTTGTGTTTGAACTTGCCATATTCTATATTATTTTCAAGATGGCAACTTCAAATATAAACGAAATGATCAAACACGAAAAAAAGGGACTCCGTCGTTGCTACTGCGTTTTAAAAAAACTTGCTAAATAAAGCAATGTTGTAGACATTTCTCCGACACTGGCATATTTTTGAAAGAGTTAACTTTATTTTATCATTTGGTTGTAATAACGAAAAGAAGTTAAAGGAGTCTTTAAAGCAGGAATGCACAAAGCTAAAACTGTAATAGTATTGGTGAGCGAGAGAGAAATGCACTGAAAGAAAAGTTGTGTAAACTGAAATAAAATGTATGGAAAAAAATTCAAAAAGCGAAATTTAAAATAAAATATATATATATATATATATATATATATATATATATATATATTTCAAAATAACTTTGGTTTCGGTTTCCATAAATTCAAGCATTTCTTGTCTGAAATCAAATAACCGATTTAGGCAACCACCACGACTTAACCACCGAACCTCCGTAAACATTTTAAGATCGTGGTGAACAGCATTTTTGTTTTTTAAAATATTCACGAATTTTCTGTGGGTGAGTGAGTGATGCCCCCCACGTATTTTGTTTATAATTCTTTCTGCAATCTCCATTGAGGGGTGGTCAGTCAAAAATTTCGATGCGAGGACGACCTGGTGGATAATGCAATGAAAAGCGTGGACAGAAACTTCATTTCTTTTTAATTGTCCTATAAAACCTTCATGTTTAGTTTTCATTACATTAGCACCATCCGTGCATACTCCAGCTAATTTATTTATGCCAACCACAGAAAAGAGTTTTTCATTTAAAACATCAAACAATAATTTTCCAATAACGTTTCCATGAAAAGTTTCAAGGGAAAACATACTTTCAAAAACTTTATTATTCTTGTCTACGCCTCTTATACAAATAACGAGTTGACAAAGATCGTTAATATCTGTACTTTCATCAACACAAACAGAAAAAAGTACAGTTTTTTAATTTTTCTACAATGGCGGCTTCTAAAGTTGCCCCCAATTGATCAGTGCTCCGCATAACACTACTGCGTGGTAATGGAAGGTTTTCGATAACCTTAAAATTAAGTTTTTGAAAACATTTATTTAAAATTTTTTTGTAATGAACTCCCCATCAGAAAATGGTCTACCATGCCTAACAATATCCACGCATATTAAGCTTGATAACTCTATTTTTTTATTATCCTTTTCTTCTTCGAGTAACCACTCTTTCAATTTTTCCAAATAAATTTTTTTATTTTTACAAAATAAATCTTTTTTTCCCCCATCATTAAAATCACCCATATCTCTATGATAAGAGCGATAGTGCCTTCGAAAAGCATATTCTCTGCATTCTTTCAATATTTTATAACATAAAATGCATTGAGCATTACCAAACGAATTTTTTATCATGAAATATGTTTCAAAAGTCATAGTAAATTTTTTACAGTGCTTTTAGCAAAAATATTACAAAAAAATCGTACACCCGCTACGCATATGCATTCGTCGCTGGCTGAGTGACGACTAACAAAAGAGAATAAGAATATGTGTGTTTTTAGCTTGCGCAAAAGCACTATGAAATGAACATCATTGCTTTAAAGTTCAATTTAGCTAAAGTTACCGTTAACTTATCCCAACTTTAACGAATGGTCACTCTAGAGTTCTGAACGCCGTGTTCCTTGATGGGTAGTATGAGCTTTCGGAAAGAAAGCCTGAGGCTATGTGCCTGCCTGGTTTAAGAATACTTATACCGGAAAGGGCACAAAAGAATGGTTAGGTACTCCAGGGATAGAGGGGTATATCCATTTTCACAGATGGGTCTAAGTTATGTGGAAATGCAGGTACTGGGTTTTTTTTAGGAAACTTGGTCTTTAACTTCATTTCAGGTTAAATGATGACTGTAGCGTGTTTCAGGGGGAGATTTTAGCAATTGGCTATTGAGGCCATAGCTGATGGCCACGCTTCGTTGATACTCAGGCTGACCTAAGGACCATTGCATCGGTCTGGTGCAAATCACGACTTGTTCAATAAAAGGGTTAGAGGGGAGGAGGGTTGTTATGTTCCAAGATGTCTATGGCCTGCTATAGGCATTACAAGAACAGATTTGCTGCTGGGCTTGGAACAGTTTAAGGTTAGTTATCACAGCGACTGCGATACTAAGTCGCTGACGGGGATTTGGAAGAAATCCCAGCCGTGCTATTACAGGGCATGTTGCGATGATGCGGAAGTGGAGACTGACGGGCACCAACTCTGTAACTGCCCAGCCTTTGACAGAGTTTCATCTGTGTAGTCACATGTAGTCTGCGTATTTCCTCCGCTTCCCATTCTCCCTTTTCTACTTCCTTTCCTTTTTGTTATCGCCTATATTTGCCTTTTATTTTAAGGACGTTCCGTACGATGAGTCAATTTGACTTCACAAATGATTGCTTGTAGAGATCACTCAGCAAAATTAATTTGTTCCAACAAAAATTTCGTGGCGAAATATTTTAGACGAAGTTTAATAAAAATCAAAAATTAAAGGATAAGGTATATATTTAAAGTGATATATTTCCCCGTAGAAAATTTTTGGATCTAAAAGTGAATAAGTTTAAATAAAATATACATTTTAAATTTTCAACTATAAATCTAATTTTTTAATGTCTGTATAAACTTTGGTGTTAGAATTATTTTTATATATGTACTATGTTATAAAATACACAAAATTTAATATTTAAACAATAAATACGATTTAAAAACACAATTAATTCTAAATAAATAATGTTACATGCTTAAACAAAAAACAATATTGGACTACATTTCATTGGAAGCTTTCCAACCGTATTTTTGCTTCTTTCCTTTGTAGTATTTATCACCTTCATAACCATTCTTATAATAACCATTTTTATCTTCTCGTTGTGATTTTGGCGGTGCACAATAGCATGTTCTTTGCTGCGAGTCCAAATATGATTTACAACCTAGCGTAAGAGTGCCAGTAAATAGCATTTTTGCCGCCGCTTTGCATCCTTTTACCATTAGGTCACTGGCAATGGATTTTTCATAACTGTCACAATACTTATAAAGACAACGCTTAAAGTCAAGATCACAAAGTTCTTTGTCGCTATTACAAGTGTCGTAGCATATGTCGTGGGCATTGCAACATGTTTCCATTTCAACTGCTGGTAAGTATTCAGTACTTATGCGCAAACCCAAAGAGCCACAACCATCCGCTGTTGGTGTATACAATTTATTCTGAACTGCTCGAATTTCTGAAAATGAAATTTCAAATTTTGGAAAATTAATAAATATTTTAAGTTTGTTTTTCATTTTTTTTATAGTTCATGAGTAATCAAGATTACTATAGAGGTGCCGAAAACCTACAAATAGGATTTAAAACAAAGCCCACTGGATTTTGAAACTCGAAAAATAAAAAGGGTTATTTTATACAAAAATAAAACAAAATACAACTACATTCTGCTATGAATCCTGCTGTATTTAATTACGCCCGAATGCTGTAACATACCTTTGCAATACTCGGATTATATCACACACAGTACTTTACGGTATTCCTGAATGCTACAGACAATTATGCGCTAGAACGTTGATAGAAGTTTTCATAACATGTCAATAAAAAAAGATTTTGTGAAGTTGGTGAGAGTAAGTCAAATTAAACTAAGAATAGAGAAGTAAATTGAAAAAAATTTGTTCATGCCCTAATTAGTCATATAATACTCGAAAAAGAAATACGAGAAAATATACAGAAATATATCCAGTTAGGAATGCTCTCATAGTCTAGTAGGTAGTGTACTAGACTATTAGCGTGTGGTTTGTGGATTCGATTCCCATCAAAGGCTCTTGTGTGTGACACTGCACCGAGCATGTGGTCGAAGTTACTTAGGTCGTACATACCAGAGATCAGCAATAAATCGTTTTTCAGAAAACTCATGCAATTTTGAGTATGAGTGAATCAACAGAATTGAAATTCAACTACTCTGATTCATTCGTACTCGCTACAACATTGATTTATAAGTGTTAGTAGCAATGAGTATGAGTGCAACGTTGGCATCAAACTCACAACATTCGAAATGTGTTTGATTCATACGCCTACTCATTCTAATTCATAAATTTAGAAAAGTACTTAGTAGTAGTGTTCGTACGTGAATCATACTTATTTTGTGCTTCGTGTAAATGTTAAGTAGAGACAAGTCGAAGTCAATAACATCATGCGTATTGTTAAGTATGAATACGACGAGTACTTCCAACTTTGAGCAAGAGGCGTATGAGTATGATATCAAAATAAGTATGCATGCGTATAAGTATCTGAAATTATAAGTATGTCTCGAACCTACTCATCATTTTGAATACTTATTGCTGATCTCTGGTACATACTTAGAACATAATTTGTAATTGTATTGTAATTAATAAATAAATAATATCCAGTTAGTGCCGTTAATAATTAGTTTTGATCATGACATGAATACATACATGAATATTAATTTAATTAGGGCCATTATTAGAACATACCGTTAAACTTAGGTTTAGTTAAAAGTACCTTTAGCTAAAGGGAACTGAAAAGTTACCTTTAACTTATTTTCGTTACGACAACTTATAAGAAAATATGGCAGTGACGGAGCAATGGCTATAAAACTGCGCGATTAAACAGTTTTTTTTCCAACGCAGTGGCAACAAGGTCTTCGTTTTTTTTATTTTTGTTTTTTTGTTGTATATGATCATTTTGTTTAAATTTGTAGATGGCATATTGAAAATACTATATAAAATGTCAAGTTCAAACAATAACTAACTTTAAAAGTTACGGACAGGATGATCCTCCCTTTAGCTTAACGCTCACTTCTATGTTATTGGGTAGTCATAATAAAAAAAAAACAATTTAGCTGTTTATTAAAATCCTCCCTTTAGTTAACGGCAAGTTGTAATAATGGCCCTTAAATATGTATTTTAGTTTTGTCGTGCAATGAAAGCGAGTATAGTTGTTTTTTATGAATAGTTTTGTTTTAAATTATTTTTTTTTTTTTTTTAATTCTAGTAATCCAGCAGTTAGGTTGATAAAAATTTATAAAAACTTAAACATTATAGCAAATATATACGTCTCTGTGCTTTAGTTTCTTTGTCCGATATACAATATATTACGTTTCACTTTTTTAAAGGTGGCTTTTAGTATTTTGTTTGCTATATTTATTCGATTGTTTAATGCTAGTTTGTAACACCTCTTTTAAGTCATTTTCCTATTAACGACTATAATATTAAACTATTACGAGCTTAATAATTAGACCTTATGCTGGGTAAAGTATAATAGGCGAGAGTCTTTTGTAAGTATAGAACCAACAACCCTTACAGGTTAGCACAGTACACCCTAGCTTACCAGTGTAGTGAATAGAAACGTAATCTTACTCACAGCTTTGACTAGAGAAGCAAAAGCATCAGTATGGAAACTATAAAGGACAGAAAAATTCGTTAAAACTTTGCTCGGGCACATTTGAATTAGATACCACAACAATTACGTCTAAAAACAATATTTTTACAAATATTTTGTGTACTACTATACATATTATACGTATTTTGCGACGACCTTTTAATAAATTAAAGCCTTACACTCACTTACAGGGATAAATCTGAGGAAAATTTAACACTTTTACCACTGATTGAAATGCGTTCAAGTAGGTTACCTATAGTATCGAGATAAGAAAAAACGGAACTCGATGCCATATTATGTTCAACACCATGTCTTGTCTTATTTACAGGATTGTTGTGAATATTTTTGCTTTGGGGGCCAACGAATGTAATTTTACCCATCAGAGCCAAATAAATTAGATTTTGATTCGTCGCTTCACAAAACTTTGGCCCACTGCTCTTTTGACTAATGCAGATACCGTCTAGCAAAGTCAAGCCGTTTTTTCTTATTAACCTTACTTATAAGTGGCTTCTTGGCCAAATTTGCTGACAATACCAGGCGACTTTTTTTAAATATCATCTGGTAGCCCTATAAATAAACAACAGTCAGCTGCTTTACAGGGCATTATCAGCACTCTCGATTTATACAGGGCATAAAATGCAATGCCCTCCACCATTGGCAAGTGCAAATTAATTAGAATAAAAAATACCACCCTTTTAGAGGGCGAAACATTTTTAAGAAACAAACGCAAAATTGCACTTTGCCTTAATAAAATGCACATTTTTTGGTAGAAAAGAAAACACCATTAAACTTGTTGTAGTGTTTTGAACAAATAAATAAAAATAAATTTGCCTCTCTTAATAGGTTGCTGGCTGTGTGGACGCAAATAGAAACCCCCAATTGCTCGTTTGCATAATGAGTAACATCTACTACCGTTTTCCGAGGGACAAGAAGTTGGATACCGTTATAGTTTTCGAGTCTAGATCGTTGCATTTTTTTAAAACAGTTTGTTTTGTTAATGGTCTTAATAATGAAGCTTTCAAATTGTACGTAGCTGATCGATATGTCTCGATTTATAAAAGCCTAAACAATTTACTTTTTGCAAGAATTAGTAATAAATATGCTTTGATTAGTATGCAATAGAAAGCAAATCGTTGGATAAGTATACCGCAACACTCGTCATCATACAATTTAATGCAATCAATTTCATATTGCGCACAGCGACATCTCTTGGGTTTGAGCATCATTACTGTTGAAAACTTTTACGTTTCCACCGATGATTGGAACACGTAAGTGTTTAAAAATGATTTCACATAACTAAATGGCAACACTTCTCATCCATGTGATGTTCTAAATTTAAATTATTCCAGCGGATGACTGGAATATCAACAGCTGATTAATTAATTGAATGCATTTGCCTAAAAACAAAACAAAAACAAAATTCTGACGTACTCGCGTTTAAAACAGCAGCAGCGCCGGTATAAAAATAAACAAAAAACCGAAAATCTTTACAACACCATTAATAATAAATAAATAACAACAATGATGATGAATTGTGACATCTTCTAACAATTTATCTCGTTATGCACTATTTAATTTACGTAATTTTATGATGAAATTCTTAAACTCACCCGGGCCGCCTTCCAAAGTTGGACATTTGTAAATACATTGTTCCTCAACTGCTGCATCAAAGACCTCTTGTACGGTGTGAAATTTTCTCAGGACCGTAATAAGATTTTTGAAGACATCGCCAAATATGGCCTCTGCCGCTATGATGGCGTCACGTAAATGTGCAATTGTGCTGGAACCATAACCCGAATAGGCGTACGTTAAAAATGTTAGAGCGTAAATGGCTATTTTCATATAAGAAATATGCATTTCCGATTTCTTGTTAAAATTTTTCACTTTATTTTTCCTCCTTTCCACTTTAACTCAGTTTCGTTTTGGGCACTAGCAAAATAATTGAATGACGGTGTGTAAGGGTTGTATTATCCAGTGTTGCTGTGTTTAGATATTTCTGACGAAACTGAGTTATTTTTTTTTTTTTTTGTTCAATGTTTAGGTTATTCTTTTTGTTTTCAAAAATGTAATTTGATTAATTTTACCATAATTAACCGAAAGAAATATAATTTAATTAAAAAATAAAGAAAAAGAAAACAAAGAATTTAAATTTGTATGAGTAATTATTTTCTTAGGAGTTGATTGATTACAAAACGTATTTCCTCTCAGGCGCAGCACTGGTGGTGAAAAATTCGTTGTTGTTCGTTCAGAAAACAAACGTTTGAATAAAATTAATTAATTCGTACGATGTGTGTAAAAGAAAATTAAGATCATTGACGTTTACGATACGGCGTATGTTTGAAATTTGTCTAATGGGGTTTCCGTCTGATGAATAACTGAATTTTTGTGGTGAGAACTAACAGGTTTGTGTTGTTTATGGTGGATATGTGTTGTTGGAATTAGGTCGGATTTGACGGATCCCAAAATTAATCACTTTTTTATGTGGTGTAGATGTGTGGGGAATTTATTCGAAGTGGTGAATTTCCAGTATGGTGTATTTGTCCGCGGTGGCAAGTTTTTGCAAAGTGTTGTGACTTTGTCCGGTGTGTTGAATTTCCAGGGTAGTGTATTTGTCCAATGTGGTGAATAAAATGGAAATTCGTCAGTGTCGTTATTTGAAATGTATACTCCACTACCACATATCACTGTATTACCAAATATAGTTGATAGGAAATAAAATGACCGGTGTGTGTCTAGAATAAGTAATTTTCAACACCATCAACGAAATCAGTAAGTTATCGACATACCGGTACTACCAGTTTTCATTTCTGTTTGGATTAAGGATATTAACCATACTACTATGTTACGGTCTTTTGATGACCTAAATAGTATTTAAAATGACCGTATTTGTAACTGGTGGAATATATTTGAAAGTTCTTACTACTCAGTGCATCAATTGTTGAAATATATTGAATTCGATTAATTTTATCACAATTTTAGGCTTAGAAAATTTTTTATTGCACGGGTTTACATATATCATGTTCGGGTCATTTTATGACCCTCTATTATTTTAGTAAGACGAGTAATAAATACATAATAGGTATAATATGTCTATATTATTTGTTTTTTGCATTCGTCTTTCACCTCTTTTGTGCTTTACATGACAATAGAACAAGCAAAATAAGAATAACCGACAAAGCGCCCAAAAAATAACGCATGGTTGTAAACAAAAACCCTTTGTGAAGAGTCATCGTCTGTTGCGAATGTACTAGAATGCGTTTACAGTTATAATTTTTGTAAAAGTGTTAACTTCCTGTGGGACGAATTTCATGGATGTCCTTTTTTGAGAGCAATCATGTCTTTGGAACGATTTAACAACATATCTCGTGTACAAGCATTTGACGATAGGCAAAGAAGAAGATCGGAACAAAGGAAGATAAACTTGCTTCTATTCGTACATTTTATGAGTAATGGACTTCGAACTTGCAACAGCTTTACGTTCCAAGTGCTAATAGATGGGAAATAAGGCATGAAAGTGTGGATAGAAGCAAATTCTGATACCGCATTTTGCTTTCAGTTCCAACTATATTTGGGTAAAGTGGGAGACAATGCTGAAAGGAACCAAGGCGAACAGGTTGTTCTAGACTTAGTGTCTTCATGGCGTTAACGAAATGTGATTACCGATAAATTGTCATAATCTTGCATTAGAGCTGCAAAAGCAAAAAATTACTATTGTTGGCACAGTAAGGAAAAATAAACATTTTTTGCCTGTTCATTCAACACTTTTAAATATTCAATTATTTGTACTGAATGTTGAGCGTTTGTTGAGTAACGGCCACAATGATTTCATTGTCTTAAGCGCTTTCTTGCGAACTTCTTCTATATGGTTTCCAAAATTAAGTTTCTTATCTAGGCACATACCTAAATATTTTACATTATTTTGTTTATTAATTTTAATGTTCCATTTGTAAAAGTACTTCCTGCAAGCTTCAAAGCTTTTTACATTTTCTTAAGCAATGCTTTCGTGAGTTTGCTAGACGTTAAAAGAGCGGTGTCATAAAATGAAGTGGAAACTTTTTAGTAGGAACTAGTGGTGTGCACAAGACGTATAAAATTGCACGCTATTGCATTTTTCTCAAGTCCGAATATTGATTGTAGCTGCAAATATAAATAAGTGTGAAGCAAAGATAGAGTACAAAAAAACAACTGCACTCGTAAACCATTGTGCAACAGTATAAAAGAGAGTTGTGGGAAGAGTGCAACAAAAATATTGTACTCTTCATAGAGTCACAACATGCATTTCTTTTTTTTGCTCTCGGCAACCGAGCATCTTCGTCGACGCCAGCATTGCCAGTAATTTTTTTACACTTTTTATTTCTGAGGAAAAACCTTTTTTTACACTACTGATATTCATATGGCAATACTGAAAATGTAGCATCAAAATATGCTCTTACAACACATAGTTCCGTGACCAGTGTTGCCAACGATTGTATATCAAAACGCGCACAAAAAATTAAAAAACGGGTAAAAACGCGTATTTTTTTGAGTTTAAAAAGAGTAAAAATGCACCACAGTTTTTTAGTAAGAAAAATCGTTTATAAAACTTTTATTTTATATTATTCTTTCTTTGATAAGTTAATATTATGGGTTAACTAATAAAATATAATAAAAGAAAACAATTCATATAAATATGTCAGTATAGTTTATAAAATTAACATTTATAATTTAAAAAATTTTAAGTATACAAAATTCCTTAATAAAAAAGTTACCTAAATTTTCGGCAAGTATTTCCCTGATATCATCTGCATTTTCATCCTCCCCAACCACGTTTGGCCACAATAGTTTTGTTTGAATAAATTTTTTGCAAATTTAAAATTCGAAGAACAAACTAATACTAAAAATGTTTTTTCTCCTAACGAGTTTTTAAATCAACTAACCTCTATCCAAAAAAGATCTCTTCTAGTTTTGTTTTCCCAATTAAATTAAATTTTCTAAACAAGTTTCTATTGTTGATAATGTATTTACATGATTTATAAAGTTGCTTATAAATTCTATTAACTGATCATTATTTATATTACTCAATATATTTTCGACACTGAATAAGGAAGCTTTTTGTAAAATTTTTAAATTGCTAGGAAGTCTAACTCCAATTTCATAAATAAGGTTTTTAGCGAAAAGAACACATTTTTATTTAATAATATTTTTTCGGTTTCTGTTTTTGGTATTCATTGGAGGCCTTTTCAAAACTATAACCAATGTATTATATTTACTATCTATATCACCTTCTATATAATACAAATTTTCACAATTTATTATCGATTTGTTAGTCAGATTTTTTAGCAATCTATACAAATCATTATACAACTTAACGTGGTCTGCATTTTTTGCTTCAAATGCTAAATTGAACCTCTGAACCTCTCCCAAAATGGAACTTAAATACGTGAGATATACAAAATTGTTATTATTATTGTACATATCCTTCAGTGAAACATACCCACTGTCCTTAAGAATATTAAAATGTTTTCTAAGTGCCAACCACAAATTCAAAATACATTTAACCGCTTTTTCAATAGATATCGTATTGTAAATTTTACGCTTAAAAAAATTTGGACATTTTCCTTTGTAGTTTCAATACAAAGGCTAGTAAAAATCAACAGAAAGCACTGTAATGAAATTTGAAAAGCACCATAATAGTGCCTCTCCGTAAAAAGGCACTAGAAGAAAAAATTTACGCGTACGACGTTTCATAAAGCACCATAAATAGTGCGAAAAGCACTAAGTTGGCAACACTGTCCGTGACTTCACAGGCAAACGAGTGCTGTCGTATACATTGAATAAATGAGAAATACACATTTCACTGCACTCGTAAAATCAAAAGCAACAGAAAAGAGCTAGGCACACTTCTAGTAAAAACGTAATAATCTTTAATACAGTACAACTTCGACAGTTCGGGCACACCAATAATTCGAACGCTTGTACATTTCGGATAACTTAAAATTTTTACGTCTACAATACGGAAAAAATTTTTTATGCAAGAAAAAATATTTAAATTAACGTTTTTAACTAGCATGTTTTGTTATTCACACTTTTATTTTCACCACTTGATGTAACAACAAAAATTACTTTTATATGGCAGGGTAAATAGTTTGATGAATGCAGACGAATTATTTCGCCTTCTCAAAATCTCTATAAATGTAAACATTTGGGTAGTTCGTTTGCATTTATTCTTGCAGTGTTTGTTGTTGCATTTTTGTTTACTTATTTATCACATATTTTATACTGGTGTTTTGTTGGTATATTTTTGTATACTTGTTTATCGTGTAAACAAGTTTATTGTTTTTGTAGCTTTTGTTTACAATTTGAATATTAAACAATGTAAAAGTAAAACACCATTTCCATTTTCGTAACAATGTTATAACGGAGATTTGATAAAGCAACAAAGTGATCATGGGGCTGCCAATATATTTACCCTGCAACTTGTTTCAAATACTGAGAAATAATAAGCTCAGTAGCTTGTGTTTTAAAAACGTTAAAAACGTGTTTTAAGAACGTTAATTGAACGGATATTTTTATTTTATTTTGAGAGGTTCATAGTACAGTGTGGTGAAGACTATGATTTAATATAGTGGCTTAATAAACTGAAAATTTATGAGAGCCCGAAACAAATATTGTAGTTCACCTGCTGATTCTAAAAACAATAGAAAACATCTTTATTTGGTTTATAAAAATCAACACTTACCGATAAATATGATTGTTATTGTACAAAACCAAAAAATTTGGAAATATTAAATGATATTTGTTTTGTTTGTTATTTTGTTTATTATTTGTTAATGTTTTCTAAAGCAATTTTCTCTGCAAGGAATTCAATGTGAAAAAATTAATTAAAAATACACACACTCACTACTTTCATCATTCCATGCACTTGGAAAATGTTTTAAGAAAAATGCAATGACCTTTCTAACCTATAATGAATCTATCTGGAGTAGTTTTTGTTTTATGTTGATTTAGGTGCCCTGGTAGCCTAATGAATAGTGTGCTAAACAATTAGCGTGAGGGTTGTGGGTTTGATTCCCACTAGGACCGACTTAGCCATTAACACAGCTCTATATATAGAAATATAATTTGTAATTGTGTTGTAATCAGGGATGCTAAACGGATCGATTTTTAAAAATCCCGGGATTCGGGATTTTGTAAATCCCGACCCCGAAATCCCGGGATATTTCGAGATAATTCGGGATGCTAAAATCCCGAAAAATTACGGGAAAAATCGCGATTTTCTCTTAATGATAAAAATATTGTGTTAACAAAATCGTTTGTATTTCAATTATGTATATCAGAATTAAATGTCATTAAAAATAAAATATAAAACCACCAAGACAAAAAGTAACAAAAAAGCGTAAATTAACAAAAATACAAACTATTCATACGTACGCAAATGCATTAGTTTTAAGAAAATTATTTGGATTTCAACAAAAAGATTAAAGCATTTAACATGTGATCTGATAGGCTTGAACGAATTTTATTGTCAACGTACGCTGCCGTTGAAGAACACTTCTCGCAATAAAGATTTGTCGGTAAAATAGTTCCAAGATCACTGTATGCAGCTTGGAAATATTCACCTCTACCACCTTCTGCTGTAATTAAATCTATTTCTTTGGACAGTTGAGTATATAAATTAGTTACCCTTTTAATTCGTTTTATAGGGATTTTGCATTCTTCGATGCCACCAAATAATTTTTATCACTGGAAGTAAGGTTTTCTCATCTGAGATGCTATTATCGAAGTCAAGTGATATAGAATTTTTTTTAAGGACCTTTTATAGGGACAAAATACATATGAATTCTCAATCCCGAAAATCCCTAAAAATCCCGGGACAAGTTTTTAAAAATCCCGGGATTCGGGATTTCCCGATTGACATCCCTAGTTGTAATTATCAACAAATAAATAAATGTTGATTTTAACCTTGTTGTCCATACTGGGTCACAACACTATTGTAATTGACATGCTTCCGGCAAGGTAAGTAAAGGTAAGATGAGGTGTAAGGCGTGCAACATTTTTAATATTTTCGTAACTAATTCCAAAGATAGCCAATTACCTTAAGTTCGAATCAACCAAAGCTTTATAATATCTGATGATTGCTTGTTATTACTGTTTTTATAAAACGGCAGAGTAGTAGGAGTGACACATTAAAAAACTACGGAAACGAAATAAAGAGATATGCACAGAAGTTGTTTAGACTGGGTCACCCGAGATTAGCGAAAAGGGTGCTAATATGAAAATGTTCTGGGACGTAAGTTCGATTTCCATCAACGAATCTTGGCCATGTTTTATTTTGTTTAATAAAAACATAAAAACTCTTAGAATATTTAACAACGTTATTAAACTAGTAGTTGAAAAGAAAAAAATCTATTTTTAATATCTTTTATGACATCATGTAAATTTGTGCTGTATTACTGCGGAATCAAGGACTTCGCAAGAAGACGATTTATGCGGTCTTATTAGAAGAGAGCCATACATAAGGTTTGCAAGAAAATAATGGGAAACAGAGCCCAAATCGCGACACTCGTATCGAATAACCGATTTACGCCAGTTATTACTGTTCGCATACCTTCAACGCTGGCATCGATACCGGTTGCTTCAGTTATTTGTTCATCTGCATGAGACAAAGATTCCTCATAGGAACCGCCACCGGATTTTTTCTTTGATTCTTTGTAAATGAAAGCTATTTTTGCGTTATGTTTTTGGTCAGCAAAAACCTTAAAAATGCAAAAAAAACAATTTTATTATAAATAAAAAAATAATAATAATATGAGAACCACATGCATTCAAACATGCACAATTTTTTAATCGTCCCATTTCCCTGTACAGCAAGATTTAAATAAATTGGGATTACCAAATATATATTGCGCCATAACGTCCCTTTGCTTAAGATTTATTTTGTTAATATTTGTCCCGAATGATGAAATTATATTTATATTTACTTTTAATTAAAAAATCTATATTTTCTACTTACATTTTTTGCAATATTATTATAAATAAAGAAATTTTACGTTTATTTCGTATTAAAATCAAAGCGTGTATAATGGGTGACTTTTTAAGAGCTATAGGAAATTAAAAAAAAAACATAAAATTCAGAAAAACGCATAAAATATTTACTTGAATCGATAGTACGGTCCATATAATTTAATGTTTGAAGATTACAGTATTTCCTCGATTTACGTCGCAGACTGTTCCGGAAAAAGGCGACGTAAATCGAAACGACATTAATCGAATTACAAATAACTCATACTATCATATACATACATACATAATTAGTCATTACAGCCCTTCAGTCAGGATTACTGAGCTAGTTTCTCACACCACTTAAGTTGTGTGTGTTAATTTTATACATAAGTGGCGGGACCTACAGTTAAAAGTCGACTCCGAACGACAGATTTTTTTTCTTTTTTTTTTTGAGAAGCCTTTCATGGGAATTTTATTTACTCTCAGAGTGGAAATCGCCGAAAAAATACTTTTTGCATTTTGTTTTGATATCTGGCTTGGGGCTCGAACTCTGGTGTTACGTCTAATAAGCCAACACACTGCCTACTAGATACATGTACATTATGTACATGTTACAATAAAAATAAGATAATTAAATTTTTATTCTATGTATTGAATTTTTTTAGAGGGAATTCCCCTGATTTTGTTTATAAACAAGACGACGTAAATCGAAGTTGAAGGGGAGAAAATTTTTGACGACGTTAATCGAAACAACGTAAATCTAGACGACGTTAATCCAGGGTATTTCATGCAAATGTTGACTGCGCCTCAAATGGTTCATCTGATTAGTTCAATTTTGGCATACTCTTTCCAACATTTCGGCCGGTATCTCACGAATAAATGCTTCAATGTTGTCTTCTAATGCGTCAATTGAAGCGGGCTTGTCTATATAGACATGAAATATGACATATCCCCACCAAAAATAGTCTAAAGTCGTTAAATCAGACGATGCAGCCAATCGACCGGTCCCGAACGTGAAATATAATGATTACCGAACTCGCCTCCCAATAAGTCCACTGTTACGCGTGCTGTGTGGCATGTGGCACCGTCTTGTTGAAACCACATGTCATGCAAGTAAAGCTCTTGCATTTTGGACAAAAAAAGTTGGATATCATCTCACGGTAGCGCTCACCATTCAAAGTGACAGAGGCCCAATTGCTGCGAACGTTGACGAATCGATAATTTATGGTCGATACAGCTGCGATATTTTCTTCAGTTCGCACTCTACGTAAGCGTGTTGGTGGTTTAATGTCCAACAATGTAAATTTGGTACGAAATATAGTCACAATAGCCCGAATAGCCGCTTCAGCGGGTCGAACCGACTGGATATAAAATGGAAGAAGCGCGCATTGCAATTTCTTAACAGAGCACGTATTTTGATAATAAAATTCAATGATTTCATGGTTAAATTATAGACGACACTGAAGATGTTTGACAGTGAAACAAAACACGAAACGTGCGTGAGCTGTTTAAACCAGTGTTGCCAAAAAGATAATAGCTAAAAAATCACCCGTTAGTATCGAATGAAATTTCCCGTGATATTTTTCGAATGTGCAATCGTTATCGAGTGACAAAATCTCAAATTTCGGTAAACGCAAACGACTGCGATGATTTCAAATACCAAAATTAAGTCAACTTCATTCGATAACGACTACGGCGATTTGACCCCAGGTCGTACACGAGAGCGAATCACTTTATAATTCTTTTATTTTTTTTTTATTTTATTTTTATTTGCCTATGGAAATATGTTTTTTTGAAAAGCTATAAATTTAAATACTTTATGTACATTATTTTTTATAGCACTATTCAATAAAGAAAAATCAATAAGCATATTGGATCAGCACCAGCGTACTTGGATCTAAAAAATTGAAATGATAATGGGGAAAAATGACGTCATGGACTTGGAGGAACATTAAAAGTGATATCATGGATTAAAAAATTGGAGCCAATATCACCAGTAATTACATTGAATATGAACGGATATTTAACATAGTTCTACGGCTTTTAAGCGTCGGAAGTTTGATTAATGCTAGTCTGGCAGAATAAGAAGGTAAACTTATAGGATTAAAATTCAATTGATTTTGTACAGATTCGATGACTTCGGAATATTTTTTATATAGAGAATCCCATGTTATGGATCCATACTCGAGTACAGGCCTTACAAGAGAGATGTGGAGAGCGATTTAGTAACATACGGATCGTGAATAAAACCAAGTACGCTTCTAGCTTTATTTACTGGCATAGCTATGTGCGGAATAAAAGTTAGTTTGGGATTAAATAGAATTCCTAGATCCAGGAACTTATCTACAAGCTCAAGCTCGTGTCTATCAAAAGAATAGAAACAGGAATCAGATTCTTTCTTACAAATCTCATTTCTTGAGATTAAGCTGCATAAAATTTATACTAGATGACCCGTGCGAATATTTCGCACCGTCAGTTGTTATTTTTGTAACATAAAATGAAAATAACTAATAGAAATTTTATTAAAAATATAAAAATATTAGAAATCATAATATATCATACATATTTACATACATTCATACGTATGTTTAAATGCTTTTATAATACTTCTTTGAATACAATGTTAGAGGTAATGACATGATCATCGTTACCTTTTTGCCCGTACGAATCCTTAATACAAACAAAAATATCTTTAAACATACGCACTCGAGAAAAAGCCACGTATAACTGCCCATGTGAAAAGACCGGTTCTGGTAAATACAATTCTATCTTTTGAAGGGTTTGACCTTGTGCTTTGTTTATCGTCATAGCAAAAGAAACTTTCACAGGGAATTGTTTTCGTGTCATTCGGAAAGGCACAGTTGGATCAGAAAGTGTAAGGTTGATTCGGGGTATGATTACAGTTTTATCGTATATTGAAAGACACCGTATTACTACACTTCACAAAACAAACAATGCCATGACAATAACGACATTACCAAAATGGCTTTTACAAGTTTATATATTATTATGTGGAATAGCATTACAATGAAGCGACCCTGTTTATCGCACTTGATCTAACAACTACTGCCAAGTATTGCCAAAACAGCTTTTTACAACTTAATATGCTTATTATATATAACTGACTTAGTAATAAACGGCATTATAGTAAATAGCGGTATTGCCACAATGGATTTTAATACATACTATATTATTTAGAACTGCATTACTATTAAGCGACCCTGAATTCTCACACTTGAACAAAAACATATATTCATAATGACAACAGTATTATCATGCAGTTCTATATAAAATATAATTTTTATCAACGAAAATATTAATTTTACAATTTCTAATTATTTTTCTTCATTAGTGTTAGATATATGCTTTAAAAGGAGATATCATTCATTAAATTTGATGCGGTGGTATGGGAGATATTTACAACCGACAAAAAAAGTGCTTTAGAAATAATATATATGATTACCCCATATATGAAACGAAGTTAGATCATTTTGAAGAAGTTTCTGATCGGAAATTTGGCGATAACTTAGGAAAATTTTTACGTCATCAGCGTACATTTGGATGTTGGAATAGTGAATCATATCATGTAGGCCGTTAATAAACAATGAAAACAGAAGCGGTCCAAGATGGGTACCCTGAGATACACCAAAAAGGACATCAATACTTCTGGAGCAGCAGTTTTTATAAAGTACGGTTTGTTTTCTGTTAGTTAAATATGTGTAAATCTATTTTAAATTAAGATCAGTATATTCTATTAAATAAAGTTTCCTCTTCGAAAGTACATGGTTGTCTTTATCAAAAGCCTTGCTGAAATCCATGTAGATAACGTCTGTTTGTGGCTGATGAAAAAATTCTCGATAAACAACTTTTGAAAGATGAAGGAGGGTAGTTGTAGTAGAACACTTCTTTCTGAAATTTGATAACATAAATCATCAGAAATCATTTAGTATTTCCTAATTTGAATAAAGGAATAATGAATGAGTCCTTCCAAAAGTTAGGAAAATAACCACATTTAAACGATTTATTAAATAAGTATGATAGTGGAACAGCTATGGCGTCAGCGCAATTAATTAAAGTGCTACTAGGAATGTTATCAGGTCCAAAGTTATAGGAGACCCTTAGTTTTATTTATTCCATAGAAATAGCATTAACGTTGATTAAAGATATTGACACATTAGAATGCTATGCGACAAGATTAAGTAATAAAAGTGGATGGGGTAACTTGAAAGCTTTCTACATTCTTTAGAGAGGGATAATTCCGTGATATATGGATGGAACACAGGCTGACAGAGAGGTGGGCTTTTATATTTTGGATTAAAGGTATTTTTTACGATTTTAACCACGTAAAGCAAGCCGTTATATAAATCGTTCTAGAATATGTTCACAATGGATGCTATTACAACATGATATTATCATCGTATAATGTTATAAGGGCTGGGCCTTTAAAACGATATTCATATATACACTGAGCGCCATAAGTGAGTAAACACTACTGAAATAATTAATTTTCTTAGGATAACGAGAAAAGTAAATGAGAATAAATCTTGAATAAATTTCCAAAAATGAAAACGTTTATGCTTATAAAATGTTGAAACAGAAACAAAATTATTGTTATGCTACAAATATATTTTTTATAATAGACAATTTAAAATTATAGTGGGTGTTGGCTCACTTATGAAGCTGAGTGTATATTATTTGACTAAATATGGTATTTGTTTTGATGAGGTAAACTTGACAAATGCGATATTTTTGTTTTTCATATTTTTTTAAGTTTGTCCGTTCATAGTAGCAAACTTTAATTACAAAATATGAATTAAATGATGGTATTCTGAAAGTACATTGTCTTGTGAAGAGATTGACACTCCGTTCGATCAAATCGGACAAAAATTACCGTAGTTGTTAATCAAAGAGCCTTAGAGTCGAGTTATATTTTTCATATACAATGGGAGACAAAACAATGGAAACTTTTCCAAAAATTAATTTATGTATTCTAATCAGACAAAATTGGAAAGAAAAAAATTGGAAATTGTAGTTCATTAGTATGTATAAAAATATCAAAAAATAAAATATCCAAAATGATGAGTGTTTACAGTTCTTGACTCAAAATATGTTCTAATAATTTTTGTAAGTTTAGATTTGTTAAGTCCATATTTATAACATATTGGTTCTATTTTGCTGAAATTCGATTTTTTATTTTTATAAACAGTACAAATATTTTGCGAATTTCTTAAGAATATTTTTAATTTTTAGTGCAATTTTAAAAAAGATTCCATTGTTTTGTCATCCACTGTATATGTATATATTTTGAAATGAACTTTTAGTTTTCAAAATTTTTGATGGATCTCGATTGTTTATCGGAAAATGTCTTAATTTCATGTTTGAGTAGGTGGCCAGTAGGTGGCCAATGTTTTCCCAAAAAGAAATAATATTATTTGCAAAAAACATAAATCTTAGTCGACTTAGTGTGAAAACGTGAAATTGAAACATTTTGCGATAAACAATCGAGATCCAACAAACCTTTTGAACATTTTTGTACTGAAAGCTCATTTGATATGATGACATACGTAAATAAAAAAAAAAATAAGACGACTGTTAAGCTCTTTAAATAATAACTACGGTAATTTCTGTCCTATTTGATCAAAAGAAGTGTTGATCTCTTCACAAGATAATGCACATTTAGAAAGTCATCAATTATTTTATATTTTTTAATTAGATTTTGCAACTACGAATAGCTAAACTTGTAAAAATAAGAAAATATAATATTTTCAAAGCTTATCCCATCAAAACTCATAAAATAAAAATTTGAACAAAATGTTTATGTATACCGTTTTAAAGGCTAATATCTTCGCTTTCGAAAGAACTTTAGATTTTTAACTAGGTTCATATCTGGGTAATCAATAAATTTGTGTGAAAAGACAAAAGAAAAACAGTTCTTTAAATAAAACAAGTTTGGAGCATTCGAGTTATACTCAACGTAGCGAATAACTTAGACTATGTAGATACTCGAGTGTATTTTCACTGTCGTACCGTGTTAGATTATTACAATGTGAGTTCTAAATATCTAAAATTTAATTTAGCGGCCATACAACCGATTTCAGAACAGATTACTCTCAGAAGAATCTCTAAAGACCTAAAGCGGCTCATTGTTATTATAAATTATTGCCGGTTATTTCTCCCTACAGCCAGCGAGAAATATGATTTCAAACAATGTCTCTTTGGACTATGATTTCAAAGGATGATAAGAATATAAAAAAGAAACATAACATACAACATAACATTAGTGAAGAAAAAATATTATTTCTTAACTAGGTTTTTAATAATAATAATAATATACCCGCGTGGTATAAAAAATATGGGATGCATACAATGGTGGCCTTATAAATAGAAACGACAACATGTATGTTTGCCAATTTGTTTTCAAAACTTTGTAACTCATTTTAAATTGTGTACCTTTGTTTGGAGGACGTCTTACACAAGTTTTCCCATCAGATTAGAACAAATTAAACTTGGATTCGCCACTTCAGAGAACTCTGTTCCAGAAACGCAGATTTTTTAAGCATTTCCGTTCAAAACTGTAACCGCTTTTTAAAATTTTTTTATTTTTTAAAACATGTGATTTTTTCTGCGCAATGCTCTTTCGAAATCCCGACTCCGTTTAACGTCTTCTTATTGCCCGTGTGGAAATTTCTGACGTTAAAATTGCCCCATTTCAGCCTTTATTCTACGAGAAGACAAGAAAGGGTTTCGCTTACTGGCCCTTCAAATAATTCTGTCTGGCGGCTTCCTGCTTGTGGTTTCAAATAATTGTCAAAAGAGATCTTAATGACAAAAACCCTCGAAATAAAGATGAATTGTTTCAGCTGGTGCAATAAAGCCACGTTTGATACAAAGTTTACCGCAAAGACTTGCAGATCTTGTTCAAAACAAGGGCTATTCGACAAAATATTAAAGAATATTCCCATTAAATGTGAATTTGTTAAGATATATTTAATCTGTTTGTAAGAATATTTTTTGTTTCTAATTATATGACCAACCAACTAATTTCTTAACCCATATATACCCACTGCTAGATCATGATCATTTTAAACGTATTTTTATGTTATTTTGGAAGCAAATGAAAAATAATAACAGTGCATTTATATATTTTTAAAGACTTTTGGAAAAAAGTGATTTTGACGGACATTGGACAGATGTCTTATTGGATGTGATAGGACACAAAACATTTTACATGTAATCCTATGTCTCATTTGCGACATCTAGACAAGGTATATTGACGGTAGGCTCCACATCTTGTTTGCTTTTCCTGTGAAATTACTTACTTGCACGTGTACAAAATTTTACTTATCGCACAAACGTGGCCCCATATTCAGTCATTATGAGAATATCACTATCACATACATAATTAGTCATTAGAACCCATCAGTCAGGATTATTAACCTAGTTTCTCACACCACTTATGTTGTGTGTGTTGATTTTATACATGAGTAGCGGGACCTACAGTTTAAAGTCGACTCCGAACGACAGATTTTATGAGAAACCAGAAATCTGCTGAGAGGAAATCGCCGAAAATTAATACTTTTTGTATTTTGTTTTGATGTCTGGCCTGGGACTCGAACCCTGGCTTTTACGTCTAATACGCCACGGCGACTACAAATATCACTATCACTGTATATAATATTCAATAATTCAATAACTAAATAAAGCGATCACATAATCTCCCATGAGGTATTGTTGAGTGCTGAGTAAGTCAACAAAAAAACGGTATTTTGATAAACGTGATGTATCAAGTAAACAAGAATGTAATGGCGTACTATCTGGGTTAAAAATAATGTTGATACTGTTTTAAACTTAAAGCTAACATGTTGTACTGTCTTTTTTAATTTTTGGTTTTAAAATGAGTAAACAATATTTAAAAATAAATTAACAAACATACATGTTACAAAGTCGTTTCTAATTATAAGGCCACCATTGTATGTATTTAAAAATATTGAAATTTAATAATGAACTAATGTTTGTTGTTTTGAATTTTCAGACGTGAGATAATTCTGTTTTTATTTTATTTTTTCTTTTCTAAACTTTTCAAACATTTTCAAAATTTATAAAAATTTCATCGAGTGTAACCAGTCCATCCATATTTTCAACACAAACAATACAATTCTTTTATTCTTGGTTTTTTTTTTCATTCATCATGCAACTGCGTTCGTTCTTCTATCGGCGAATGTGTTTTTTATTTACTCTTGTTCTTACAAGAGACAAGCGCGTACACAAGTAAACGAAAAGAAAGAGTTCGTCAGCGTTTCAACGTCCGACAAGACCAGAAACTGTTGTAAACATTCTGTATTTTCTCACATCATCTCTCGAACAAACAGTTTTTCATAGACAAACTGAGGGAATATTGGCGGCAACAATTGCTTTACTCTCTAACTGCTTGCTTGCCACCTAAAACAGAAACAGAAAACAACAGCAACTACAAATAATACATTGAAAGTCTAAATAACAGGCAGCAAGCAGTCAGTCACTCAACGAACCAACCAGCCAGCCAGCATCCAACAAACAACAATTAGACTGTGTATGTTATTTTGTTTTTTTTTTTCTTCTTTAAAATTATTTTTGTACTTGATGTTGATGTTGTTGCTTTTGTTGTTTTTTTCTTTGCTTTTTGGCCAGCTAGTCGACATACGTTGTGGCCGCACTTTTTCATATTTTTGCGTTTCAGTTTCATTCAAAACGTGGAATCGTTTGGTTTATATAGATCGGGATTCTAAAAAGAAAAAGAAAGAAAAAAAATTTTATTTTCAAAGAAGAAAATTAATAGAATTAATAGAAAAATTAAGAAAAATAGAAATAAAATAAAATAAACAGAAACATTTGGAAAATTCGTAATAATTTAGATTTCAGCGTCTGAAAAGAACGATCATTTAACAATTGTTTATTGTTGGATGCAGTTGCAAAGCTACTACACATACGAGTATTAGAAACGTTAAAGTGTGTTTTACGTACGTTTTCATTATTATTTTCGATTTTATAGTTTTCTATCAATTTCTTCTTATATTTACAATTTTCATTTACTCTCAACTAAAGTAATAAAAAATAATAAAAAAAAAAATAAAAAGAAAATTTTAAAAGACGTTTAATCAACAACAGTTGAGTTGCATAAAAAGCCAAACGTTGCTATTTTGTTTGTAACGACAAATGAAAGTTGGCTAAACAGCAAATTGAATTTCCAGTTACAATAGCAACAATATAACCGCAACAACAGCAACAATAACAATAAAATGTAACTAACATAAGAATACATAATATGTACATAGAAGTGATTGTAAACGAATGAAAAAAAAATAATAAAAAAAAAATTAATGCTTTTAAATCATATCGTCAGATAGTAGTGGCTGATCTAAAATGGTTTTGTTTTTTATTTTTGTTTCTATTTCATATAATCAGTCTTTAACGTTATGTGCCGCAATTCTAAAAAGTGAATATTTTGCAATAAACCGGAAATTCTAGATATAAAAATCCAAAAAAAAAAAAAAATACAAATCGAAATAAATATAAACAAACCATAATAAACCATAACAAAACAAATTATCAAATTTGATTTTTTTCCTTTTTTATGAGTTTTGAAACCCTCATATAATAGCTCATATTAAAACATATCAAACATTTTCAAATTATCAGAATCATAAGGTTATGCATTTGTAAAGTATAACTCCGGCATACATACGTCTGCTGTATGTCAAAAAGATTAAAACCAACCTCAACAAGTTGTGCTACGGAGAGATAAGTTTTAAAGAGACTGTTAAATGTTCAATCAACATTTCTAATAAGCAACCTTTCGATTTGGATGACATAAGTAGTCTGAGCTTTTAGTTCAAAAATAGTAATATTTACGGAAAACACAAGTATTTACGGAAAACAGGACTACCAGAAGTCGGCTAAAACGTGAAATTGACACATTTTGCCATAAATAATCAAAATCCGTCAAAACTTTTGAAAATTTTTGAACTAACAAACTATCAATCTCTTTACAAGATAATGCACTTTCAGAATGTCGTCACTTATTTTATATTTTTTTAAATAAATTTTGCAATTAAGAATATCTGAAGTTGATTTTCCATGTTTACCCGATCAAAACTCATAATATGTTAGTTTAAATCATACGTTTCTGTATACAATTTTAAAGGCCCATCTGTTACATACATAATTGGTCATTACAACCCTTCAGTCAAGATTATTGACCCTATTTCTTACACCAATTATGTTGTGTGTGTTCATTTTATATATAAGTGGTGGCAGTTTAAAGTCGATTCCGAACGACAGATTTCGTATTTAATCTCAGAGTTTTTGCCAGAAATCTGCTGAGAGGAAATCGCAAAAGAAATACTTTTTATATTTTGTTTTGATGTCTGGCCTGGAGCTCGAACCTTGGATTTACGTCTAATAAGCCAACACACTACCTACTAGACTACGGTGACCTTAAGCTACTTATGTGTACCATTTATAATATTACTAGCAGTTTGTACCCGGCGTTGTGCGGGTTATAAAAATAACAATAAATAAAAAACCGGTTTATCAGTTTCAAACCCGGTTTTGAAACCGATTTCTTAAAAAATACAATTTTTCAAATTATTCGGAAACCGGTTTAACAAACAACCCAGTTTTTTGAGTACTCTAAGTTCTAAATAAATAAATAAATGGACCCCTTTTAGTCCAACAGAACACCTCCAATATTTCTATTGCTTTCTTCAAGTTTTATGCGTTCGCGCTGAAGTACCAATAAGTCACTCTGCCCCATGTTGGGCGCCATTTTGTTTAATACATAAAATGAATGCCTAACCTCTGATATAAAAGTATGGTTCCCAAGATTTTTTAATTGATAAAATAACAACTTAACCAAGCTAAATCTTTAAAAATTACCTATAAAACAGATAAAATACAGCATTTATGCATAAAGTACTAAAGTACTTTACAAAAATTCAAGAAAATCGATTCAGACGTGATTGGCTAACAAACAAACCAACAAACAAAAAAACAGACTTACTAAAGGATTTATAATACACCCAACTCTTTTTTTACACGCTAGATACATTACTCAGAAATCCGTGTAAAAAAACCGGAGTAAAAAAACAGGCATTTCCTATAGTAAAGTGGGGGATATGTTCCATGTTATCTGAAAACCGTGTAAGATGAAATAAAGAACTAAATTTACTTCGAAAAACCGTGTAAAAAATGTTGAAAATTATAAAATTTCAAAAATGCTTACAAATTGTATGCTAATATGGCATTTTATTTAACATTAAAACTTAAAATAAATAATTTATGCAGGTGAAAAATTGGTAGAGCAAGCAAAAAACAAAAGAAATCTGTTAATCCAGAATTAAGAACAGAAAAATTAGAATAGAAATAAAGAAAAAATATTTACAAAGCAACATAATTATTCGTTGTTTGCAACGAACTGGACTAAGGAGGGTATCATCACTGCAGATATCCATCAAATTATCCAATGGTGACTTTCGCCCGGTAATAGAGTTTTGAACTGTCGGCCTACTTTCCGAAAGGTCTTGCTCCGTCGACTTTTTTTATAAAAAATCTTTTATAGAAAGTTGAACTTTTGGTTTTTTAAGTTTTTTATACAACTCTTTAGAGCCAACAATACATTTATTAATATCACGTTCGAATATCAGGCTACATTCCATATTAGCATCATTTTTTGAGAAATGATTCACCATACTTTTACCAAATGTTACAGCGTCATAAATTAAACTAGCAGTTGGTTGACATATTTCGGTCTCCTCGCATAGCTGCCAGATTTGACGATTTATTGTTATTTTTGTTCCCTAAAAATATCATATTGACGACGTGACGATTTATGCCCTTATTTTGACGATTTTTAAAAATTAAAAGCTTACATCATATGCTCTACTTCAATAAATTAAAAGCCACTTTAAGCTTTGTATTTACCTTTGCAGTTATTCCTATTACCAAATGTTTCTGCATCTTATGTCCTTAACAGCCAAAAAACTACAATCTTTTCACGAAAGGAGTTCCATATAGGAATAGCCCGATTAAAGAACAAATTTTGCCTGTAATACAGGGGGCGTACATATGTATGTGTTCACCGAGAAAAGCGAGTTTTGCGTAGGAATACATGATTCTCGGGGACAAGTCCCTTATTTCGCTTGAACAAAATCCGCTAAAATTTTGATAAAACAGTGAAACTAGGTCACATTGCGACGATGCTCCAATGAATCAACGGAGTTCAATCCCTACCGTCATTAAGGGGCAACTTCACCCTTTCTTCTAAGCGGTCGAGAAGTCTCAAAATAGTCGTTGAGGCGCCGACCTATACATGAAAGTTGTATTCCATTCGCTTTCGGATATAAGAGGTGTAAATAATAAGAAGATGAGATGAAGGGAAGCATTTCTTACACTCTATTAAGAAACTAAGGCACTGAAAAATGTGTCGGTTATAGCGTACATCACACTTAATTTTCATGCCGATTATGTGACGATTAGTTTGACGATTTCCATGAACGTGTATGACGATCTTTTTTCTAATATTTGACGATTTGATGCCTTACGTATCTGGCATATAAAAAAATTTTTTTTTTTCAATTTCAAATCCGTGTAAAAAAAGAGTTGGGTGTATATATTAGAATATCCTTTAAGTCACAAACCCTCTGCTCACACTCTCATTTTTACTTTAAGATATGTTTTAATTGGGTGTAGTAGTGGGGAACAATTTGCTGATTAAGGTCTACTTTTATGTCAAGAAGTGAAAAGTTAGTCTCACTGAGGGTAACATCATTATTTGGAGGATATTAAAATCTTTAAAATTTATAAATTCGAAAACCATGAAGGTTTTTATTCTTAACCACTACATCTAGCCAAACTCATTACAAATAATATTTGTTTATTTTATTAGAAAATTAAATTTTTTTTTAATTTTTATTAAATATCTGCACTTGCCACAACTTCAGTTTCAGTATCAATTTTGATTTTATTTACCATATATTTCGGCGGTATAGCTTTCTTGGTCAATTACCATCTGTATAAAGTCTGTTTATTGTTCTTACAACCGTTATTATCCAATTGGCTGCAATACTAAATCAAATTCGAACTTACTTGTACGAAATTCACTTGATAGCGAATAATTTTAATGCAGCACATAAACATTTTTATGCTTTATTTCATCAACTATTGTTTGTACATTAAAATTATTTTCGGCTTTTTTTATTTTATTTTTTGGTGAATGAATGTTTATGATAGTTGTGTGTCTTGTTTAAAATTTCGTTGAATCAATTTTTAATTTTTTTTTGGTTTTTGGTTTTTAGTTTAGTAAATCGATTAAACAGTGTTGAAATAATTTTGTTAATAACACCAAAAACGAGAAAAAGAAAATAAAAATTAAAAGAAAAACAAAAACAAAAAAACTGAATAAAGGAAAATCGTCAGACTGTTCCAATACGAAAATAATTTTGTTGTGTTTGATCAAAATTTTAAAAGAAACGTGTGCATAAGAGAAGAAAACCAAACTGAAGATTATTGGGGTAAGTAAAAAAAAAAATCTATAGTGTGTGGTAAAATTTTCAATAAACACTAATACCATCATTTTTGAAATGAAACTTAAGGAAAGTGGAAATATTTATTAGTTAAAAATACTTAATTTTAGAAACTCTGTTCAATTTTAAAAATTCTGTAATAACTTGCTTAACGAATTTCGGAATGTCGCAACACATCCTTCCAGACGCCTCTGCTTTATGCCAGGGCTTCCTCGATTTGGTCCTTTCTTCCACAGATCCCCGCATCAAATACCCATTTCGGCGGAGCATCTCCCTCCATTCGAACGACATGGTCGAGCCAGCGCAGCCGCTGGATATTAATACACAGCGCAACGTCTATATCGTTGAGGATCTCATACAACTCACTCTTGGATCGGATGCGGAAATCATCGCCAACTCGCACTGGCTCGATGACCTTATGTAGGACTTTTCTCTCTAATACTCTCAAGGCTGCTGCATCACTGCTTAATAGGGTCCGTGCCTCTGGGCCATAAAGAAGCACGGGTATAATGAGCGACTTGAAGAGTATTAGTTTTGTAGTACGAGAGAGGTCTTTGCTACTCAATTGCCTATTGAGACATTGTAGCAACTGTTCGGGTCGTCGTGGTCTACTAGATAGATGTAAAGCCAGGGTTCGAGTCGCAGGCAAGACATCAAATTAAAAAATACAAAAAGTATTTTTTCGCGATTTCTTCTCTTTCTCCTCTTGTTTCTCAAAAATCAGTCGTTCGGAGTCGACTTTAAACTGTAGGTCCCGCCACTTCTGTATAAAATTAACATACACAACATAAGTGATGTGAGACTCTGTCGGCTTCTTGGGGACGATTGCTGTAGACTGTCTAATGGTGAAGGTATAGCACTGACCATTTTATAGTCACCGGCAGCAACTCGTTTCCTTACCGTTTGCATCTTCCCTCTTTCCACCTTTCCTAAAAACCTGCACAATGCACTGCATGAATAGGGGTCATCCCCTGATTGCTGGTTTTATATAAATAAAAAAAAAAAAAATAAAAACTGTTGGTAAGAGTCATGCTGCGCTTGATCTTTTTTGGTAGAAATGGCGGAATCAAAATAAATAAATTCCTTAACTGTATCAAAAGTATAATTATCGGCCATAATCTGAGAATTAATACGCCGCACGTCTCCACTTGTCGGTAATATACATATACTTTGTTTTGCCTTCATTTACTGCCAGTCCCATCTTAGTAGACTCCCGTTCAATAGCACTAAAGGCAGCACAAACATCTAGCTTGGTATGCCCTATTATGTCAATGTCGCCAGCGTACTCAAACAACTGAACGCTTTTTTGAAAAATAGTGCTACTGTGATGAACTCCCTCAGAACACTCTCTATCACGAAGTTGAAGAGGCCGTTCAATGTACATACATACATACACAATTGGCCATTACAACTCTTCAGTCAGGACGACGGCCTAGCTTCTCAACACCATTCATGTTGCGTGTATTAATATTTATACATGAGTGGCGGGACCTACAGTTTAAAGTCGACTCCGAACGACAGATTTTTGAGAAACTTTTCACGGCAATTCTTATTTACGCTCAGAGTTTTTGCCAAAAATCTGCTGAGAGGAAGTCGTCGAAGAAATATTTTTTTTTAATATTTCGTTTTTGATGTCTGGCTGGGTATATAAATTTGAAAATTTGCGTCATGACTATTATTTTCTAACATTTGTGTTCGCTATAAAGTTCTTTTTATTTCCATAAGTTGATGTAAAATGTACATCAACTACAGTTAACATTAAGTTCTTTTAATTCGACCATTTGTGAAAATTTGACTGCCTGAAAGTGTTTAAATTTACATTCATCAGACCAGATAACACGTTTCCAATCAGATCGAAGACCCGGCAACGTTTTGAAAGATACCATGTGAAGCAAACTGTTAAACATGGCGACGAAAATATAATGCTTAATATGGTGGCATGTTGGCCCTCTCTATTTAGTAGATGGTATCATGCGAAAAAGGACTATCAAATCCATCTTCCGAATTTTATGGATAAATGTGCTTATCCCGAATAAAAAATTGCTTTCCAACAGCATGGTGATCCGAAGTACATAACAATGATATGGAGTGGGAAACAAAATTTTCAATTGATGGAATGGCCAAAGTCCCAATCTCAATCCGATTGAAAATCTTTGGTCATTTGTGAAAAATCGGCTCGGACAGAACGAAACAGCCCCAACAAACATGGATAAAATGTTGGATCGTATAAATGCGAAATGGAATCGAATTCCGAAAAATGTTATTGATAATTTGGTAGAAAGCATGTCAAACTGTGTAAATCAAGATATTTCTAATAAGGGCCCAATATTGAAATTGGGTTAGTTTCTTGAATTTTCTTGAAACATGCAAAATTGAGTTTAAGTGAGTTATTTTCGATTTTTCATTCAAACTCATTCAATTTATTTCATTAATTGGTTTCTTTTCCTGATATTTGTTAAGAATAAAATAAAAAATTAAAATTAATTTTTTTTTATATTTGCTTGTATAGTTTTGTTTTTGTGAATGACGAAACTCAGTATTGTAAATATATACTCAGTTCTGCTCGTCACTGTGCATCCTTCCATCTTGCCTTATCGCTCAACATCAGTTTTATTTTAAATTACGCCATACAGGTTTTGCCAACTTAGAAATTTCATAACCTTTCCCAGACGTCGGTAGGTCTGTCTATTGTAAACGATTTTTAGCTGAATATTTGAAAATATATTTTTTGAAAACCATAGCATAAGACGCACCAGATAATTCCACCGTATAGCAGAATGTATTATATTTTTATTGCTGTGATGATATTACATACATACAGATATAATTGGTCATTAGAACCCACCACTCAGGATTATTGACCTAGTTTCTCACACCACTTATGTTGTGTGTGTTAATTTTATACATGAGTAGCGGGACATACAGTTAAAAGTCGACTCCGAACGACAGATTTTATGAGAAACTTTTCATGGCAATTTTATTTACCCTCAGAGTTTTTGCCAGAAATCTGCTGAGAGGAAATCGCTGAAAAAAATACTTTTTGTCTTTTGTTTTGATGTCTGGCCTCGACTCGAACCCTGGTTTTTACGTCTAATAAGATAACACACTAGACTACTCGACTTCATGAGATCAGAAGTTGAAAATTATGTCAAGTCCGGTTCACTCAGATTTTTTTAACCATCCCATGAAGACTTGAATAAACAAAGATGTTGAATGAATTAGAAAATCTTGTCAGAAATAGTAGTCTAGTAGGTAGAGCGTTAGCTTATTAGACGTAAGGCCTGAGTTCAAACCCCATGTCAGACATTTAAACGAAAATATGAAAAAATATCTCTGGCAAAAACTCTGAGAGTAAATAAGAATTGCCATTTCAAAAATCTGTCATCGAGAATCGAGTAGGTCCCGCCACTTATGTATAAAAAAATTAATACACACAATGTGAGTGGTGTGGGAAGCTATGTTGTAATCCTCACTGAAGGATTGTAATGACCAATTACGTATGTATATGTGCTGTAACTTACACAACACGTTTGTATAAATCAGTTTATTAACCACCGATGAACTATCGAAAATTATCGTCCATTTCTAGTTAAATTTACTTGCTGCCCTTTTTTTTCAATACTTTTAGAATGCAGTGTATAAAAGTGATTAGTTTATCTAGCTACCATATAATATGTGTTTTTCTTTTTTTTGTCTTACCAAAAAGCAGTGGGCTGGATTCATTCGATATTCAATTTGTATTTGTTATTGTTTTTAGTTTTTTTTTGTTTTTTAATTTATTTGTTGAGTCATACAGTGAAAATACACGCAATATTTTTAATTTATTGATTCGGTTATTTTGTAACTTTGGTCTTCCCATGTATTATACGATATTATTTTTAAAGGAAATTGCTTTTATTTACAACAACTACAACACGCTGAAAGTTTCTACTATATTTGTATATTGTAGACTTTGATATATTTTATTGTTAATTGGTAATAACATTTTTATAGAAAATATAAATTGTGTACCCAACATTCAGATGTATAGTAGATCAGTTTGCAAACAGGGCTTAGTACACTTTGCATTTGAACTTTGTGTCTGTCTATTGTTTTTTTCATACTACTTGCATAACAATTGTATAACAATTAATTAATATTCTACAACAAATATAAATAGATAATCTATAAATAATTACTGTAATAAGTAACTTACATTTATAAATACTTTAAACAGGATGTTGCAAAGGTGGAACAGAGCAGAACAAAGAACAGAACAAAACCAACAATTTATTTTCTTAAATTTTCTAATAAAGTCACAGTAAAAATATGTACAGACTTGTTTCTGAAAATAATAATACAATAATGAATAAATAAATGTACAATAATACCAATATTAAAATACAATTACTGTTTATATTCAAATAATTGCAAGGAAAGTCACTAAAGACCTTAAATTACGCGAAGATTTCTTTCTCTCAGATTTTCTTTTTTCTCAGATTTTGATTAACCTTAATGAACTAGTCAATTTGCTAGTGACAAGTGACTTCCAATTTTTAAAAATTAACCAAAAATTTCATAATTATAATTTTTTAAATCTAGCGGTTAATAAAATTTGTTAATAATTAATTACACTATGCGCTAAAAATTAATTATCCAATATATCCAGCTATTGACATACACTGCCCGTCAGAATTATAACCGCACCCCTATTTTTTTGGCGCGTGAGGTAGGGTTCAAAATGCCGTCGCACTTGCAGTGACCGTCGTCAGCTGCGTCGAGTGGTACTTCCACTAAGACAATCCCTCCTCCTTCTGGGGATACTACCTTTCCGGGACGGCTATCTACATTACTTCGGCTATACTACATTACTTGTACATATTCAACGTATCTTCTCACAGCGTTCCATTTCGTCTCGCTTTCGAGCATTGCGTCCACAATTGTGTCGGGTGTAAATTCACCAATTTGATCTATCAACATGGTCTTCTCGTCTTGCAATTTAATGCAATGAAAGAATGTGTGTTCAACGTCGTCACTCATTTCCTCGCAATAAATGCAGCCAGGATCAGTCACCTTGCCCATGCGGTATTTTCGGAAATAATAATGACCCGAAAGAAACTGGATCAGGAAATAGTTAGTTTCCTCAAAGGTTCTCCGTATCCACGTCTTTATAGACAGAATAAGTTTATAAGTCCATCTGCCGCATGTTTCCTCGCTCCATCTACTTTGCCATCGCCGTAGTATTTGAGATCTGAGATCTGCGCTACTAATGGGAAGATTTTCCCTCTTCGTTCCCCAAGATTTTCTTCGCTCAAATGCCAGCAGGTTAATAGGTATCTCACCGGCGATCACTAGGACTGCGGCGTTCGATAATGTGCGGTAGGCCGAGGCAACTCTTAATGCCGCTGTTCGCTACACCGCTGCTAATATTTTCTGCTTAAATTTAATCTCCAGCGCATCTCCCCATAACTCGATCCGTACAGCAATATCGAGTTCGTCGCTGCCATAATCAATTTTCGTTTGGCCTGTGTTGGTTCGCCAATAATTAAGTCTGCAGTCGAGTCTTATGTCCAAATATCTAACTGCCCTTTTTGTGACCAGTGACACATCACCTATCTGCATACTAATCTCGAGTGGGATGTGCGCCATTGTCATTAACCGCACCCCTATTAATGTTAATATTTTAGCCTGTACTAAGAAATTGAGGTTTTTAGTACTATTAAAGAAAATAGAAGAAAACTTACATTGTATAATAAAAATAAATTATTTATTCACTTTAGTTTCATAAATATAATTAATTTTAACAAAAACAGCTGTTTCATAATTCTAACCGCACTTCAACAAAATTTTAAATTACACAAAAAAAATATATTTAATAATGGGTGGGACCTACTTTATCATGAATCAATTTAAAAATCCGATCTGGCATACTTTGGACAAGATTTGTTCCCATATCTTCACTAATTGCTCGCCATTCATCGATAATTGCTTCTTTTAGTTCGAAAATATTTTTGTATTGTCTTTTTTGGACATAAACGCGGTGGGCAAATATCCGGAGAACAGGCGGGCCAGTCAATCCATTCTATGTTTTTTAATTAAAGCCATTCAATCGTCTGACGACTTTTGTGTACTGATACGTTGTCTTGCTGAAAAATGCAAGTTTTTTAGCCTAGGCTTCCAAGAAAGGCATATGTTTTTCATCAAAAAATTGTGGTTCCTTTCGCAGATCCCTCTAATATCTACTGAAACCATCTGGACCGTCAAGATTAAATTTTTTCTGAAGAAATCACGTAAAAGAGAAGAGAATCAATTACAATAAATAAAAAAAATAAAAATATTTACTTACCTGACTCCAGTTTGTTTGCAAATTTTTCTTAGCGAATTCCATCCGGGCTGTCTTGTGGCTTGTGAGTAATTTTGGCATAGTTATTAGCGATTGTCTGGTTATTGTTCCGGATTCATTTAATACTCTACTTATTCTGGAATTTGACACTTTTACGCCACAATCGGCAGAAATCTGCGAAAGGCTTTTCATAGAATTGCTTTAACAATTTTGCGTAGATCTCTTTCGGATAATTTTCTTTTTGGTCCTCCGGTCTTATTTTTACCATACTGACTCTAGTTTAATACCGATCTCTCGGACACTTTGTCCAATTTCTAAAAAGACCAACATTTTTTCTTTTTCGCCATCTGTAAAATATGTTCTCCTTCCATTATCTAAAACGGATAATGTAGTGCCATTATAGTTATGACGGGAAATGTATTGTGAGTTTTGTTGAGTAGAACTCAAAAATATTATTTTTTGAATTTCTTGAACCCTCCAAACTGCTGACAAAACGGAGGTCGTCTTGATAAATAGCCGCAAAATAGTGGAACCGATGGCAGTGAGCGTTGGAGGTACTAGGATGAGGGAGTAAAATACCTGGAAGTAATTATTGACGACAGGTTGAACTTCGGGGATGATGTCAAATATTGGAGGACCGAATTCATTTAAGAGGAAAATATTATTTAGGGTTGTAACGTCGATACATATGCTTCGTCGGTGGCACTCTTTGTGGGGACGACAAGGAGGAAACTGTACTCAGTGTATTGCCTAAGCGCGATTAGACAGACGAGCGTCTTCAGGACAGTGTCTGATATTGGCAAAGACATTACCGATAGACATCTTGGAGGACTTCCATGCACAAATGGTAGTCTCAATGAGAGAACATTGTGTCTGATATAACCCCTTGGATGAAGAACAAACATTGCGAGCTGAACTACTATGTGACCTAGTTCCTAACTGGCCATAGATGCTTCAGGAAGTACCTGCGCAGATTTGGATATGCCTAAATTGTGTAGATGGTAGGAAGATGCGGAGCGTATTCTATTTAGATGGCCCGGGGAGTCAATACAGCCAGAGAATGGCTGAAGGTATGCAGGAAAGCTAACTAGTCCTCCTTACGGTTGAGGAATATAAGGGCCGGGTTAGTAAGCAGGTTCCAGTAAAGGTGCATCGTGCACTCTTTTATTGGCACAAAAGTGTCTTTCGAAGACTCCCACCTCCAAGATAAAAAAGATGCGAAATGAGGAGTAATAGCCCATATAATAGATTAAAATAATTTGTTTACGCAAAATAATATCATATCAATATCAAATATTCAGTTTAAAATTAATAATACATACATAATTGGTCATTACAACCCTTCAGTCAGGACTATTGACCTAGTTTCTCACACTACTTATGTTGTATGTATTAATTTTATACGTAAGTGGCGGGAACTACAGTATAAAGTCGACTCCGAACGACAGATTTTTGAGAAACTTTTCATGGTAATTTTATCTACTCTCAGAGTTTTTGCCAGTTATCTGCTGAGAAGAAATCGCTTTTTGTATTTTATTTTGATGTCTGGCTTGGAACTCGAATCCTGGCTTTACGTCTAATAAGCCAGCACACTATCTACTAGACCACGGCGACCTCAAAATTAAAATACCTGCTTAAATTCCCATTTATGGCACTTAAAAAAGAAAGAGAAATAAAATATAAGTATCAACACACTGATGGCCTTAATTGGATTCACAATTATTTTGTGTTTTAATACGTTCTTGCAGAACTCTTATGTCGAAATGACTCATGCTTTAGTAAATTTTTACAATTTAATTTGAATGAAACTAATCAATTTAAAATCCTTTTAAAAGTACTTAACCTACAGCAGAAGACCCAGTTTATAATGTAATAATAATGCCTATGTATTGGTTGGTTGGTTGGTTAGTCAATATATACAAACAGGATATCAAACTCATATCATGCAACAACAAGAACTTTTTGTAGTTCATAAATCCCTTGTCTCGTACAGAACAACATCATCGTCAACACATGAGTTTGAAGAAACAATTGAAAAAGATTGTCTCTGCGTCCATGCTGTATCTCAAACAATAAAAAAAGGCAAACAAAACCCAATGTATTGTTGTTGAGCAATGAAAGGGTTTATACGTTAGAAATTTACATATTCAGCTAAGGGACAGACATTCTCTTCATTTAATAGGATTAATATTGAACATTATTATTGAATATGAAACCAAGCCAGCATTCAATAGGTTAAAGTGAACTGGTTCAATTGATGGCATTTGATGAAGTCTATTGGATTAATAAAAAGATAATTCTCGTGATTGAATGCAATTATTGTTCAGGGGATCATACATAAAATGTGGTTTGTTAATTTGAAATGAAAATCAATGTTCATATGGCGCAAATATTATTTATACTAGAAGATTGAATCCATAAATAGCACTTTGCAACAAAATACAAAAAGTTTAATACACCCAAATAACTAATAGTCTAAGATATTTACTTTTTTATTTTTCTTGAACCCTCCCAATTTAACAAAAACTGTTTTTTGGGCTTTACGCACAAGGTTATTGATTGTAGAAATATTCCTGAACCGATGAACCGAAAATTTAAACCTTGTTAGAAAGGAGAGGAGAGGGATACGTATCTTAGTTGAGTTAATATGCTATGGGGTTTGATCAGGTAAACTTGACAAATGCAAATTTTTTGAATAAATAATAAAGTTCCATCAAAGGTTTTGAAAATTTTAGAACTGAAAGTTAACTGATAAGACTGTTTGACTGTTTGTTGACTCTTATACTGTTTTTTTCACGCTGTGGGGGGGGGGGGGCGTGTTTAGGGCTCTCACTCACTAATTCACCTTCTCGTCCAGTAGACCATTGTGCCCACTCCGGAACTACGGTGGTATTACTTCGGAGTGGAGTTCTTTTGACCCTTTGTCCACCTTCATGTTCGTATCCGAGTCTGTACTGCGTATTGAAGGTTGAGAAGACTTTCCTTCCTTTCGTCCAGATTGCCGACTGGGATTTCGTTTGACACGTGAGCTAATGTAATCTATGCCGGCGTGGCTACATGCCCAATTCGCCCTACTCGCCATCATGACTCCGACAATGTTACTTCACCTTCCTCGTAAAGACATTAAGAGGAGTCGGTCTTGCTCATTCTGTGCAGATATTTCTACAAATATCTGAAATTAGAAAATTTCCGACCAATCCATGGCTTTAAGTCCGAGATAAGTCCCGCCGTCCACCTTCCTCTATTTTCTTCGTTCCATTGTCGTTGCCATTCTGAAATGGTGTTTTCCCTGAAGTGGCCGGTTATGTAATTTCCAGCCGATTTCGTCTTATAAATCTCCATCCGCTCGACTGCCAGCAGATCCACAGGGATTGTACATGCTATCAAAAGTACGGCTGGAGCGGACATTGTACGATATGCCGACGCGATATGCAATGCAGCCGTTCTCTGCACCGATAGCAGTGAGCTTGCCCGCTTCTTAATCTCTAACGTTTCGGCCCAAATTTCGCTCCCATAGAGCATAATGTTGCTTCCAACTTACATCAGTAGGCTCCGTCAATGATCTTCCGGGCTTTGTCAGCCGAGTACTGAATCTGGTACGAAAATGTCAGTCTGGGATCCAGTTTTAATCCCAGGTATCTTACCGAGCTCATGGTCCTAATTACCTCGTTTCCAATACTCATGTCCACCTGCAAGGGGACACGGCGACCAGGGATCAGCAGAAATTCCGTATTATACATGGCCAGGTCAAGGCCGTGGGAATCCAACTATGTTTTCGTTCTTAGCATGATACGTCTCAGTTGTCGATATTCAGTATTCCTGGCCGTGATAACAGCTGCAATGTCATATGCGTATCAAACCAAAAAAGTTCAATCTGTTTAGACTATAGCTACGATAATTATTGTCCGATTTGATCAAACGAAGTGTTAACCTCTTCACAAGATAATGCGCTTTCAGAAAATTATCACTTATTTTATATTTTTTAATTAGATTTTGCAATTAAGAATCAAAACTCATAACATAACATGAGTTTGAACAAAACTTATAACAAAAGGTTAATATCTTCCTTTTCAAAAAATTTTGTATGAAAAGATACAAAAAATCGTTTTTGTCAAATAAAACAAGTTTGGAGGGGTTCGACAAAAAAATATTTGTGAGTTCTGTGCAACAATATTCACAACCTACACTATGATATTAGCTGAGCGTTTTTTGACTGTCGAACCGTGTAGTTAAAGCCAAGAATGATAAACTAAAGATTACGCCATCACGCACAAAAAATTAAAACGTTCTGCGCATGTGGAATCAATGACGTCACACAAATTGTGTTCCTATTGGCTAATGATAATGTAAGTTATATTACAGGGCTGCCAACTACTTTCACGTAGTGCACACATTTTTCAGAAGAAATGTTAATTTCCACGTGTGAAAAAAACTTGGAAACCTTTAAAATAGCTTAACTACGTCATCTAATGGGAAATCATGCGCAAAGCGTAAAGCTACCTAAAATTCCAATCTAAATACAAGGTATAAGAGAATTTCTTTTCTAAATATGATAATAAATAAAAATATGATCATAAGTCAGCATAAACTGATAAAAATTCCACATACTTAAGATTTATTACTTTTGTATGGTGTCTAGCGATACCAGAGAATGAATTACCTGTTTTGTTTTCCTTCTCTTTCTATTAAAAATCAAAATTCTGCAAGCAAAATTTAAAATATCCAAAGATTAAATGTGACTAAAAGAAGACTTGCTGCAAATAGCTTTTCATTTTTAGTAAAATTGTTAATGACTGAAATATAATTCTCGCAAAATTTGTCTTTCTTTCAGACAATCACTCTAGATTTTAATGTCAGCTGCAACTTGCTCCCGTCTACCATCTAAAATGGCACCAGCAACCAACAGTTCCAAAATATCTTGCGATACATCGTTGACGATTAAATTGGGAGGTCCCCGTAGTCGACCTTGTAACTTGTCATCCAGTAGCTATACAAGCCATAATATTAATACGAGCAGTGCATCGTCAGATCCAGTCGAATCTGATTATAGTGAGGAAGCTGACGAAGAGGAGGTTACAAAACATACAAAAACTCATACCGAAAACACCTATGAGGATATAGATGATGATGACGAGGATGACGAAGAAGATGATGACGATGAGGACGAAGATGATGACGATGAAGAAGATGATGGTAATGAAACAGATGATGAGGAAGATGACACATCCGAGGATAACAGTAGCGTAGAAACAGCCAAAGGTGTCAGAAAATATAGTCTAGACGACTATCAAATAATCAAAACAGTTGGTAAGCATTTGCCTACGTTATTTACAATTTTTATGTTTGTCATTAATACTAGTATTTACAATATGCGATTCCACAGAATTTTCAAATTAATTTAAGACATAATAAAACGCCTTTTCCAAACTATATGATAATTTGGTTCTTTAATTACCTGCCTTAAAGGTTGTTTTCATCATTTGGCAAATTGAAATGAATAATTTTCTACGAAAATGTAGTAAAACTTTTGCAAAACAAATAACAAAAAAGACAGGCAGCCAGGCAGACAATTTGGTAAACAAAAACATGTTTTGCCATTATTTGTTCCTGTTGTGAGTTCGATGTGAATTCCCTGGTCGATGAATCATTTATTTTGATTTGATATACTTTTTCTGCGAACGACATGATTTTCTCCAGACTGCTGGTCTTGAGGTGTGAAAATATTTTCTTCACTAAAATAAATATTTACACAGAATATCTCTTCTCTACAGTTACTGCACGTGTGTATATGTATGCGCATTATACGAGAGTAGATATTGAAATAAAAGAAAAAGTGGCACAAGGTAATGTGCACAATATATGGATGTGTGTATGTAGTATATAAGGATCATAAAATTAATACAACCGCACCACCCATGTGTCAAATATACACTGGCTGCGATCAATTTAAAGATGATTAAGAGAAATAAAAAAAGAAACATGAATTATTGGAAAATTTAATCATCTTGTATGAATAACTCCCACATTTAAATACCTACAAACAATATCATGTTATTTACTCACAATATATATGTAAAACACTGAAAGTTCATTTGATAAGATGACATACATATCAGAGATGAGCCACGAGTATTCAAAGCGATGAGTAGATTTTAGTCATACTTATAATTTCTGATACTTATACGCATTCATACTTATTTTAATATGATACTCATACTACTCATACTCAAAGTTGGAAGTACTCGTCGTATTCATACTAGAGATCAGCAATAAGTATTCAAAACGATGAGTAGGTTCGAGTCATACTTATAATTTCAGATACTTATAGGCATTCATACTTTTTTAATATGATACTCATACTCAAAGTTGGAAGTACTCGTCGTATTCATACTTAACAATACGCATGATGTTATTGACTCGTCCCTACTTAACATTTACACGAAGCACCAAATAAGTATGATTCGCGTACGAACACTACTACGCTCACAAGAAGATTGTGTGTATGCTTTGCTTGTTGTCTTTGTCTTTCCTTTCTTCTTTATTTGTTTATGCAACAACAACAAAGGCTGTAAATTTTGCTGAATAATTCGATCCACTCGAAACACTTATAAGCATTATAAATATTGTTCTAAATTTATGAATCAGAATGAGTAGGCGTTTGAATCAAACACATTTCGAATATTGTGAGTTTGATGTCAACGTTGTACTCAACTGTAACTTATACTTATAAATCAATGTTGTAGCGAGTATGAATGAATCAGAGTTGTTGAATTTCAATTCTGTTGAGTCACATACATGCATATATACATAATTGGCCATTACAACCCTTCAGTCAGGATTACGACCTAGCTTCTCACACCACTTATGTTGTGTGGGTTAATTTTATACATGAGTGGTGGGATCTACAGTTTAAAGTCGAATCTGCTGAGAGGAAGTCGCCGAAGAAATATTTTTCGTTTTGATGTCTGACCTGGGATGATTCTGTTGATTCACTCATACTCAAAATCGCATGAGTGCTGATGAGTAGTAGAAAGACGATTCATTACTAATCTCTGATCCATATATAAAAAATGTAACACAACTGTTATACTATTTAAATAATAACTAGGATAATTTTTGTCCTATTTGATCAAACAAAGTGTCAATCTCTTCACAAGATAATGTACTTTCAGAATGTCATCAGATAATTCATATTTTTTAATTAAAGTTTGCTACCATGAACGGACAAATTTGTATAAAAAAAAATTCACATTTGTCATGTTTACTTCTTTAAACCTCATATCATATTGAGGGCCATTATTACAACTTCCCGTTAAAATTGGCGTTAGTTAAAGGTACCTTTAGCTCAAATGAACGGCAAAGTTATTATTTTGGTTATTACAACTTACAGATAAAACAAAATTAATTTTTTCAAAAATATGGCAGTGCCGGAGGAAAGTTGATAAAACTGTTCGATTAAAGAAGTTTGTTTTTAACACTGTATTGTTGTATATGCTCATTTTGTTAAATTCAAGTTCAAACATAAAGTGACCTTTAAAAGTTAAAGGTAGGATGATCTTTCCTTTAGCTTAACGCTCATTTCTATCTTATTGGGTACTCCCTTTAGTTAACAGTAAGTTATAAAAATGGCCCTAAATATATATGTATGTGTATGATCGAAATGAAAAAGAATTTTGGAAAAAGGCAAATCCAAAGTGATGTAAAATGGACGAATTTATTATCAGCAAAAAAATGTAAAGCAGATTGTTGTTTAATTTATGACATTTTTTTTATGAGAATCATGAACACTGAGTTGATTTGTCCAATATATTGCACATTACCTGGTAGTTGGTTGGGGTGACATTTATATAACTCGGTTTCAGATTTTGACTCACAGTAAAATTTTGAGAATTTTATCTCAGTAATTTCCATTTAAGATCTGAAAAATTTATTCAAATCTGTGTCCTATGAAATGAACATATCAACATAATCATATATATGATTAATTATTTGAAATTAATTTTTAAAAGTTTATAATAAAATGAATTATTTTCTTCATACCAATTTAGGTATTGGTGGGACCAATTCAAGTAAAAGTTTTTTCATTGGGTAGAAGACAATGAAATGAAAAATTCGTGGTCTTTGACCATTATGCTGTCATCGAAAATATGTGAATATCATGCCTAACTAATTTTTTTTTAAGTCGGTCTATGTGTTCTTTATTCGTTATAAAAGAAGTGTTCGGACTCTCGTTGGATCAAGATCGAATTTTTTAAAAAAAACTTTCTTTTATGGGTATTTTTCTACCCCTTCGAAGTTAATGGGTTAATAAAATAAAAAAAATTTCTTTCCTGTATGTTTTAATTTTTTTTTTTCTAACCTGTGATGTTAATTTCTATAATTCTTATTCGGATAAAACTTATTTTTTAATTGCTTAACGCTGGCAGAAAATAATTACAAAAATTAAATTGATTTTAATTGCATACTAAAATTGCACAATCAAAAAGGCAATGATTTGCAAACAACGACTACTTCATGGAAAAACAAAAAAGTGAAACAGAACCTTTGTAACTTGATCGTTTGATTTTCTTAATTTGATTTTATTATTTACAACAAATAAACGAAATAAACATGCAAACATACGCCATCAATTTAAATATTAATTTTACGAATATATACCAACTTCAGCATAACTTCATATTTTAGATTTGAGAGTATCAACAAAACTAACAATCAATCGATGCAAGTGTGAACGAGTGTTTTTCTATGGAAAACTATCGGTGAACTAGGTGGTGTGCGAGGAAATGTGTATGCATGTATATTGGCATATAGTAGGTATTGTCGTATTTAAAACCACAGTTTTTTTTTTTGCAACATTTCTAAACATTAAAGAGTTGCACAGACTTCCTAGACATTTATGATTGTGGAATCTTTATCTGAATGTGTTGGTTTTTATATACACAAATGTATATATATATACATATATGCACATACGTATATACAAATATAAACTTGTGTGTGTATAAATAAAATGTTTATTAATTTCTAGTGTATGAAGACATCGTTGTTGGTTTATCAGCGCTGACAGTTTTATTTACAATTTTCGCAATACGATTGTTGTTTTCAGTATTTTCTCTCTAATATTGAATAAATAAACACTTTAATTTGTTTGTTTAGTTGCCGTTGTTGGTATTGTTGTTGGTTTGTGCGTATTAACAGTTGCTGTTGTTGTTGTTTTTGTTTGTGTTTATAGAGGATCATAATAAATAACCACAAAATGGCACAATAATATTTACGTTTTAAATAAAAGAAAATTTTATAGTGTTTTCGATACGTTGCAATAGGGCATGCATATGCAACTATAATGTGCTTAACAAATTTAATGTTTTTTTTTAATACATAGAGAAATTGATATCATTTTACTCCAGTAATTAGCTAGAACTGATAATAATAATCTCTCGGATTATCGTCCCCATTAGGCTATATTAACCACAAACACTCCCACTCAGTTGTAAAGTAATCTTTTGGTAAAATGGTTCCATTTTTTTATACTCACTCCAAGGACAGTAAGTTTTGGATGACATTACATTAGAGTATTCAAAAACAGAAACCGGTTAACCGGTTTTTTTAATTTTAAAAACCGACCGTTTCCGAATATTTCATATTTTAGAAGTATTCGACTAACCGGTTTTTTTTGTTAAATAAACTGGTTTTTAATTTTTTCCTATTTTGGCAAATACACTAATACCACGGTTTGCGTCGCAAATAGGGCCTGAAGAAACGCGAATATGGAAATGTGTGAAAAATGCTTTGATGGACTTTTCTCTAATACCATTCTCACCTATCGAAATTGAAGCTTTAGAAAACTTTGCAACCATTAGAAATAGCAAATAAGAATTATCTAAGGATTCTGTAACACTTATAGAAGGCGAAGCAATTCATAAATTTTTATGTAATAATTTAAACAAAATTAACACTCAATATGCGCAAGAATCACGCAACAGGCTAATGATACGACTTACTGAACGTAGAATTAAAGTAATTAAAACCCTTATTGTGTACATAAGTTTCGGAAAGTTTCCAACTAATGACCCTATTTTGAAGTATTCCACCAAAGCGGAGTCCAAGGAATTTGCTGTCGATTTGTAACGGATGATTTTTAAATGCTAAAGGAAAATTTTTCAAAAAAAAAAAAAACACTTAAAATTCAGAAAAATGCTTGAAATCTTTATTAGAATTGATAGAACGTTCCATATAATCTAGGCGGCCATTTCACCGCTCCCGAACGTGAAAAAAATGTTCACTGAACTCGCCTCTCAATAAGTCCATTATTATGCGTGCTGTGTAGCATGTGGCATCGTCTTATTGAAACCACATGTCATACAAGCCAAGCTCTTGTATTTTGGGCAAAAAAAAATTGGATATCATCTCACGGTAGCGCTCACCATTCACAGTTACGTTACGATTCATATCGAATTGATAATTGATGGTCATCATTAACACTGGTCGATACAGTTGCGATATTTTTTTCGGTTCGCACTCTACGTAAGCGCGTTGGTGGGTTTATGTCTAACAATGTAAATTGGTGCGAAATTTAGTCACATTAACCCAAATAGCCGCTTCAGTCTGTCGATTAAACTGACTATAAAATTGAAGAAGCGCGCGATAAAATTTTTGCAGAGCACGCATTTTGATAATAAATGTGTGTTGCCAAAAAGATAATGGCTGAAAAATCATCCTTTATAACCGTTTATTTTCTTGAAATCAGTCAGATGATGAAGTGGAAGATTCTGACCAAGATTTAAGTCTTGGTACGGATAATCCCCGTAGCTTAATTCCTGTTTCAAATAATACACTAAACAGTATATATAATCCAAAAAATCATAAAACCATATTCATTACTATGTGATGGTTTCATGTACCTCGACAAATGCAAGAAAATAATAGAAAAATTAAAAATTTAACTGTCTTTTGACTATTTGCTAAACTTCAACTTTCAGCGAGCGGGTATTTTCAACATTAAATTTTATTAAAACTAAACAAAAAAATCGTAAACTTTTTTTAATGTATTATTTTAGAAAAAACTATGTTTTGTTATTATATTTGCAATTGCAACCGAAATTAATTTTAATTTTATAAAACTAATAAATTTGTATGAAATTAAATATTTCTGTTATTAACTTATTATTTCTGTTATTACTTATACATAAAATACATATCGCTCCTTTATTGCAACATAGTCATATCTCAAAAAATTAAAAATTTGTAGTTATTTAAGCAAAACTGCTCTTTTAGACCTTCTGTACACGTTGAAAATAAGTCAATTTTATATCCCAAGTTGAACCGAAGTTAAAGCAAAAAGTGTTAGCCGCAATTAGATCACAGGACATATCTCTTGAAAACTTATGACTATGTTGCAATAAGGAGCGATATGTATTACATTAATTAATTATAAATGTTGATTTATTAATTTAAAAAAATAAATAAAATAATAATTTTTTTGCCGGTTTTTTTTAAATGTCAAAATTTCGAATTATTAGAAAAATGTCAGTTTTTTGAATACTGTGCATTGCGTACATAATTGGTCATTACAATCCTTTAGTCAAGATTTCGACCTAGCTTCTCTCATCATGTCGTTTGCGTTAATTTTTATACATGAGTGGCGGAACCTATAGTTTAAAGTCTAAAGACTTCGAATGACAGATTTTATTTTATTTTTTTTGAGAAGCTCTTCATAGCAATTTTATTTACTCTCAAAATTTTTGGCTGATATCTGCTGAGAGGCAATCGCCGAAGAAATATTTTTTTTGATATTTCGTATTGATGCCTGACCTGGGCTTTACGTCTAATAAGCCTACCCACTAAACTACGATGACCCTTTTAATAATAACTACGGTAATTTTTGTCCGATTTGATCAAATGTAGTATCTATCTCTTCAAAAAATAATGCACTTTCCGATTGTCAATCCGTATTTTATATTTTTTTTTTTTTTGTATTTTGCATTTAAGAATAGCTAAACTTGCAAACATTAGAAAAAAAATCAAATTTTCCAAGTTTATCCGATCAAACTTCATAAGATGTAAGATGCACAACATTTTAAAGCCTCATCTGTCCCCTTTTTAAGAAACTTTATATTTTTAAAATAGCTTAAAAAATATGTGGGTAATCAATAATTTAGCACGGAAAGATCAAAAATACCGTTTATGTCAAATAAAACAAGTTTAGAGGGTTCGAGAAATGTAAAAAAGAATATTTCTGAGTTCTACTCATTATCATTAGCGGGGTATGTTATGTCGAACCGTGTAATTGTTTGAATATCTGCATGTATTTGCAATTATTCGGACAACAACAGCTGCGAAAATGATAATAAATCTTATTTCTTTTTTTCATTATTTTAAATTAAGAAAAATCAAATTTATTTTTCTATTCAATAACCATTTGTATGTAATTTTAAACGATATTGAAAGAAACAAACAATTCATATTGTAACAGCATTTGTGGATGACGTTTAAATAAATTTAAAATTGTTGTGAAAAGAAATTGTTTTTCAACTTATGTTGACAGATTGGTAAACATTTGCTTGTTTTCAATTGGAGAAAGTGTTCGTGATACACACACACACGCACATGTAGTTTATTGTAAATGAAAATTGAATGTCGTAACCCTGTAGGAAATGCCAATAGTGAAACTCTAGTGACTTACTATTGACATAGTCACCAGTACTAGTTTTTTTTATACCACAGCCAATGTTATTTACTAGAGACATTTAACATGTGCGTGTAATTGAAAATCTACTACTGACGTTAGACTATATAGTGAATAGGTACTCCTTTTGGGACCATATGTAGACATTGGAACCAGTGAATCAATACAGTACAATTATCATTTCTAGTCTACACTTTTGGTACTTTGCTATCGTAAAAGACGACAATAAAAATTTTAAATTTTCGAAAATATTTGATATTTTATTAAAAAAAAAAAATGGTACGATTTCTGTAACAATGAAATTTAAATATGAAAACTAAAATTATATAATTAATTCAGTTTCTCTTATTTATATAGGAACATCAAAATGACGTTTTTGTTTTATTAAAATTAAGTAAAATTATTAATCCTCTTTGGGTGAGTCGGCTTCTATACGATTTACATAATTTTTTTGCTGCGACCCATTTTTTTGAAATATTTTTCCTTTTGGCGCTAAAATGCTGCTCTAAGTTGATATTACATCTGGATATTAAAAAAACGAAACAAATTGTTAAAATATTACAAATATTTATGAGAATACAAAAAAGTATTTACTACCTATTAAGGCTTTAAAAACATTTGATTATTCGCGAAACTTCTTTTTGCCAAAAGAGCCATCAACATTAAAATTTCGTTCTGCATTACCCGCAAGGTGTAATTTCATTTGTCGAATCTATTGAATATAAACAAAAAATGCAATTTTATTCGTTGAAGTAGTTCCATAATAATATGGATTTGAATGAGTTTTTAAAATAGCATCAAGTTCTATTTGTTTTTCTTTGGATGTGATAGCGAAAAATTCCATAAGATTTGAAGAAATTTCATTTTGTTTAAAAATTGTGTCCAACATACTAATTTTTTATTTTCTCACGCAAACTGTCACGTAATTTTAGACGACATAGAATATTCAGGCTCTACAAAATGTTCGCAATTCACACTTGGACTTAAATTGCCTCATTTTCACTACTTTTATTTTTATATAACATTGATTGTTTTTTTTTTTATTAAACTTTCATAATTTCTTGACAATTTGACGATTGACAATTTGTTTCTAATCAAAATAAAATAATTGTTGACGCTTCGATCACAATATCACCATAAAGTCACCAATTTAGTCGACAAAACTGGTGACTTGGAGACACTTGTCCGCAAGTTTCCTTCAGCGAAGTTATGCATTTAAAAAAATAAGATACAACCTAAAATTCATTTGACGTTAAGGTTTGACAGCAATTCTATTGAAAGCCATGGTAAATGAAGTAATATAAACACATAATATGTTTATACGAATCTGTTTATGGATCCATGCAATTGACGTGTAAAAAAACAATGAAATCCATCGGATTTTAAACAATTATCGTCGAGATATAAAATGACTGATCATATTGGACACGTGTTTTATTTTTTTAATAAAACTCAACTAATAGAATCGTAAAAAATAAATATTATTGTTTATATTTTTATAGTATACGAGTATTTATTTTTATATTGGCTTTCAAATAGAAGAAATTAGCTAGAGTCGCCTATTTGTCTAGTTTGAATTGATTTGTATTTTATGTCTATAAACATATGTATGCATGTATATATGATTTAAATTATATATTAATTTTTATGTACCCATGTATATTGACTATTACCATTTTTTGTGTTCCATTAAATATCCATAAATGTTTAATTTGTAAAATCGTATGTCTTCTGTAAAAAAAAAAGAAAACAAACAAACAAAAAACGTTTTAACCATTCAAGTTTTGGCTTCAATTCAATTGAATTATTTTTAAAATTTATATTTTCAGTAATTTTTAATTTTTATTTAAAATGTATTTTTTTTTGATGGTTGTTGTTCGGTGTTCGTTCGTAAATTATAGATCAAAAACCATAATACTCCTACCAACCCACAAACAAACAAATTTATATACATACATACATACATAAATATACTGTTTTCTAAACGGTAAATGTTTATGAACATGAAAATACATACATACATACATATATATATAATGTATAATATATAATATTTCTTGGAAGCCATATGCCACGCCAAATACATGCATACATACATACATACTTAAATACATAAAGGATTAAATATTTAAAATTCAGCGACATACAATAATAAGCAAAAAAATAAAATAAAACAACCAACAGCACACCACAAATTATTAACTAACAAAATAGAAAAAATAAAAATATTGGCAAAATGCCTATTTTGTGTGTGCTGTCTGTGTATGAATCGTACAATATCATAGTGCCTCGCCAACGGATGTAAATCAACAGAATCAGCACCCCGATGACTTTATCGCATGGTTCAGAAAAGAACACGAAAAATTATCGTCCAAATGGAAAATTATTAAAATAAATATGATGACCTAAAAGCGAATTTAGCAATCATCGTTTATTGCGATCAGCATCAGCATCATCATCATTATTTTCATCATTTGCTGGCATTACCAAACTATGATGATCAATTAAAAAAATTACAAATTGCGGTTGCTTATAATTCTCTAAGACACATTATTACAACTTGCTGTTAAACTTGGGCTTAGTTAAAGGTACCTTTAGCTAAAGGGAACTGTAAAGTTACCTTTAACTTATCTTCGTTACCACAACTTACAGATAATATAAAGAATTTGGTAGTGCCGGAGCAATGTTGATAACACTGCTCAATTGAACAGTGACAACGGGTATATAAGTCGCCGTGGTCTAGTAGGTAGTGTGTTGGTTTATTAGACGTAAAAGCCAGGGTTCGAGTCACAGGCCAGACATCAAAACAAACTACAAAAAGTATTTTTTCGGCGATTTCCTCTCAGCAGATTTCTGGCAAAAAATCTGAGAGTAAATAAAATTGCCATGAAAAGTTTCTCATAAAATCTGTCGTTCGGAGTCGACTTTAAACTGTAGGTCCCGCTACTCATCTATAAAATTAACACACACAACATAAGTGGTGTGAGAAACTAGGTCAATAATCCTGATTGATGGGTTCTAATGACCCATTATGTATGTATGACAACGTGTATATACTAGAGGTTTGCACAACACATTCTGCTAGCTTACCCTTCACCGAATGCAATAGTGTAGTGTACTCTTTTCTGTTGATCTTGATTTTACGAGTGCACTGAAATGTGTATTTCTCATTTATTCAATGTAAACAACAGTACTCGTTTGTCTGTGAAGTAACGGAACTATGCTTTGTGTTGTAAGAACATATTTTACTACCGAAGCTACATTTTCAGTATTGCCAAATGCATATGAGTAGTGTAAAAAAGGTTTTTCCCCAAAAATAAGAAGTTTAAAAAAGCAAAAAAGAAATGCATGTTGTGACTCTATGAAGTGTACAATATTTTTATTGCACTCTTCACACAACTCTCTTTTATACTGTTGTACAATGGTTTACGAGTGCAGTTGTTTTTTGTACTCTTATTTAAATTTGCAGCTACAATTAATATTCGGTCTTGACAAAAATCCAATAGTGTGCAGTTTTATCTGCCTTGAGCACATCTCTAGTGTATACCCATTTTGTTTAATTCTGACGTTGTCATGTTGAAAATAATATAAAATATGGCAAGAACAAACATGAAATTAACTTTAAAAGTTACCGGTAGGATGATCCTCCCTTTAGTTTAACGTTCCCTTCTACTATATTCACATACATACACACATAATTGGTCATTACAACCTAGATTCTAACACCACTTGCATTAATTTTATGTATGAGAGACGACAAATTTTTCTTATTGAGAAACTTTTCTTGGCAATTATATATACTCTCAGAGTTTTTGCCAGAAATCTGCTGAGAGGAAGTCGCCGAAGAAATATTTTTTTTATATTTTCGTTTTAATGTCTGAGCTGGTGTTTGAACCGTGGCCTTACATCCAATAAGTTGACACATTACCTACTAGACTATGGCGATAATAATGAAAAATAATTTAACTGCCTATCAGCGTTGCCGTTTTGGGCATTTCCTACCAAATTTGGTAGGATGGTAGCTAAAATTGAATTTTGGTAGGTTGGATCAATAAGTATTTATTTAAAAACGTCTAGCAAGTTAAATTAAACAGAAATGTATATCGAAAATAATCTTAACTCCGAAGAAATATTTGAAGTTCAACATTATTAAAAACTTTAATGAATGTACGTATGTATGTTCTTATGACATATTCGGTTTTACACTTGCTGTACGCTTCTATAATCCAAGAGTACTTTGAATGAGCGTGTCGGCGCTTCCGTTCTATAACAGTCCAAGTCGAAAAAGTGTGTTTTGAGTTATGAGCTCTCAAAGTTTTCAGGCGTCATTAGACTGCATGTGTATTCTAAGTAGACTTTTCCCTATAAGTTCGGAACGGATCGACGCATCTTAACCCAAATTTTTACAGTATTTAAGTTAGAGAACGTAGAATATAAAAATGTAAGAATATTAAAAACGTTCTAAGTACACTTAGAACGTTATAGAATGGAGCCGTCGATTTTACATATATTTTGTGTTTTTAAAACCACAAAATACATGTTAAATTTTTATAGCAAATAGAAACTAAAAGTTAAAGTATTTTTTTGTTTAAAAATAGTATTCACAATGAATTTTATATTACATTGACGTGTTTTGTTGCTTTTGCTCCACTGTAGATAGAAACTGGCGGTTAATGTAATTTCTTAGTTTGAAAATGTTATTAGAAATGAATTTTATAAATTATTTTTGTTATATTATTGTGTTTTGTTGCTTATTAATACATGTACAATTATATGTAATACTTTTTTTTTAATAAAAAATTCATATTTATTTCTCAAAAAAATATATATGCCTTCATTATTTAAAAAACTGGTAGGTTTTCAACGAGTTTGGTAGTTTATTGACAAAAATTTGGTAGGATTAAAATTTCTTCAGTGGCAACGCTGCTGCCCATTAAAATCCTATCTTTAGTTAACGGCAAATAGTAATAATGGCCCTAAGTGCAGTAATATATGAAAAAGTAGTATCATGGAGTAACAATCTCCTGATGTTTTGTTGTTATTTAAAATTTAAAAGTTATTTCCAGCAATGCCTCTTTACTCCAATTATTTGCAGTTTATAATTTAATGAATATGAAATATGGAATAATGAATTTCATAAATTAGAAAATGATTTTACAAATTTAAAGGCCATTTTACAACTTGCCGTTGGATTTAGTAAGATGCAGCTTTAAAGTCCTCTTTAATTTTTTTTCGTTATTACAACTTAATGATAAAATAAAGTTAACTTTTGCAAAAATATAGCAGTGCCGGAACAATGGCAACAACGAACTTTTTTTGTGCGTTTGGAAATTTTTTTTATATTTGAAGCTGCCATATTGAAAATCTAATGTATAAAATTCTCGTGTCACGGTGTTAGTGGTTAAACTTCTCCGAAATTGATCGAGCGATTTTCATGAATTTTTTTGTGCATATCGGGTAGGTCTGATAATTGGACAACATCTATTTTTCATATCCCTAAATGTTAAGAGTGCATGGCAAATCGATAAAACTGAATATTTAGGTACATATTGATTGTAGACGAAAAAAATTTGGTGGGCAAGTTCGAAGAGACGATATTGACAATTCCACCAAAAATGGGCGTGACAAGCCTCTACCCTCAAGTAATACCTATAACTCTTAAACTACTGAACTGATTTTAACCATTCTTTTATTGTTAGAAAGCTTATCAGGTTTTAATGGTTAAAAAAAACTCGATATAGCAAAAAGTAGGCGTGGCAAACCTTTAAAATTGAATATTTAGGGACATAGTGATTGTAAATGAATGCAATTTGGTGGGTAAGTTCGTAGAATCAATATCGACAAACTCACCAAAAATGGGCAGGGCAACCCTTCCCCTTTAAGAGATATCTTTAATTCGATGGTTTATGACTACATATGTATGTGCATATATAACATGCATGTCTGTTAATTTTTGTTTTGGAGCGAGTAAAACAACTACACAACTTCGTCAGCGCTACCCATGATTGGGGACTGTTATTGTTATTCTTTGTATGCCTCGCCTAAATAACGTACCGACTTCGATTAAATTTTGAACTAGATAGATCTCCGTACCATAGAATACATATGGTTTACGTTTTTCTTTTTAAGAAGTAGTCATAGGCGGTGGTATATGGGCTATTCTCTACAATGCTTTCGATTATACATATACTTATAGCAAGTTCTCCGGGTCAACTAGTAATATATAATATATAAATAATTTTTTTTTTCAGTTTCTGTATTTAAACTTAAATATTACATGGTAATAAACATGTAATTTATCAAATTTGTTTTGTTTAGAAATTTATATATTGTTACGTGTTTACCTTTTAAAAACGTTTAAAATATGTGCTCAAAGATTGCAAATAAAATAAAAATAAATTTGTGTTTAATTTTAATTAAAATTATTGATTATTTGCAAAATTCTGTGTGCAACTGTTCACAAATTTGTGTAAATAACAACAATTGTTTTGTTTGTTATTCCTCTTTGCACTTTTTGCGTAAACAATAACAAATGTTCGACAGATCTTTTTAACGGAGATCTTGAAACCACAATTACTCTCTTCAAACAATCGGCGTCTGCACGCAAGGCTGACTGAACTTTAACTCACTTAGTCGCCTCATTCTGATGAATGTCCTTGAGGGCGAGGGATCATGATTTCATCTTCTCGAAATCTCTATAAATGTAAACATCTTTGTTGGTGTATTTTATAATATAACAACACCAGCTTGGGACCACCACTAGTACGATAACTTGCAAACAGGCTTGTTTACTGCATTGTTTTGTTTTCTTGCTTGTGCTTATAATTTTAATGTGCTTATGTTTTAATGTAAAGTTAAAACAAAATACCAGTATTTAGATTATTTCAATTTTGCAACAATATTTTAAGATATTGTCTTATAATCATAAAATATTTTCATTGAATGATTTGAATGAAATACATTTCTAAATCACTTATTTAATGCTACTTTTTACATTTAATGCAAAAAACATTTGCTCAGAATACTATTCTTAATGAAGTTGGTTATAAATATCACAAGTCTTCGAATGTGCAACACATTTTTGAATGTTTATTACATTAAAATATGTTTTTCGATTGGTTTCAGTTCAGTTTCATATCTAATATACCTTAAAGTGAAAAAAGTGTTTTTGAATCCATATGTGATGAAATCAATGTAACAATTAAATGATAAACAACCACAAATAATTCAATTGATTAATTGTCGATAAACCCATTTCCATTATAAACAGAAATAAAAACATGCAGTAAGACAAAGATTTACAAATTTATTAAGTTAAAGTACAAATGATATTGAACTGATTTTTAATATTCTGTTATAATTTCCATTAAGAAGGTTGATGATTAACATATATTGTATAAAATTGTTCTTGACCTGATTTATCACTACTCTGTCCTTAAAAAAAAAAAAAAATAGAAGATGCAAAAATATATTCCAACAAATAACACAAGATTTATTTTTGAAAACATTTTAACCCTGGGCGTATATTGTCTGGCTAAGTGGAAATTTATAAAAAGAAAAAAATATTTAAAATAAAAAGTCATAAATACTGGCAAAAAGTAAATAAGTTTAATAAGTTTACTTGCAATTGATAATGAATTTTACCATATAGCATATACTTTATCGTTAATTATCTTAATATCAATTTTAAACATTATTGAATAGTAGATTTAATTCTGATTACAGCTACATTAATTAAATTTAGGGCCACTAAAGTTAGGTTTAGTTAAAGGCAACTGTAGCTAAAATAAACTTAAAAGCCACCTTTAACTTTTAAAAGTTAACTTTTACAAAAATACGGTAGTGTCGGAGAAATGTCGATGAAATTGGTCAATTATATAATGTTTAAGGTTACTTAACAAAACAATGACTTCAAATTAGATAATAAAACCAGGCGACTTTTTAAATATCATCTGGTAGCCCTATGAATAAACAACAGTCATATGCTTTACAGGGCATTATCAGCACACTAGATTTATACAGGGCATAAAATGCAATGCTGTCCACCATTGGCAAGTGAAAATTATTTAGAATGAAACATACCATCCTTTTTAGAGGGTGAAACATTTTGCCTTAATAAAATGCAAATTTTTTGGTAGAAAAGAAAACACCATTAGACTATTACTCGGGTGTATCCTCACTGTCGCACCGTGTAATTATTGTAGAAATAGAAAATATTGTGTGTGGTCATGGCAATATTGGCTTCAATTTTACTTTTTATTCGAAATTTTTTAAGGAAAACATGATTTATTAGACTTTCCAAATGCAGACTTTATTTGTTATATGATTGTCCTTATGTTTGTATGCGTATCCCGATCAGAATATGTATGTATATTGTATTTAGCCGGCAGTGTCAGACTAGAACTAGCTGCCTTTATCTATTTTTATAATGAGTTAATACTAGAGGTGTGCACAAGACATATAAAATTGCACACTATTGCATTTTTCTCAAGACCGAATATTGATTGTAGCTGCAAATATAAATAAGTGGGAAGCAAAGATAGAGTACAAAAAACAACTGCACTCGTAAACCATTGTACAACGGATAAAAGAGAGTTTTGTGAAGAGTGCAATAAAAATATGGTACACTTCGCAGAGTCACAACATGCATTTCTTTTTTACTCTCGGCAACCGAACATCTCCGTCGACGCCAGCATTGCCAGTAACTTTTTTAAACTTTTTACTACTACTTTTTTTACACTGCTGATATTCATATGACAATGCTGAAAAAGTAGCTTCAGTAGTAAAATATGCTCTTACAACACAAAGCATAGTTCCGTTACTTCACAGGCAAACAAGTGCTATTGTATACATTGAATAAATGAGAACAACACATTTCAGTGCACTCGTAAAATCAAGACCAACAGAAAAGAGTGCACTACAGTATTGCATTCGGTGAAGGGTAAGCTAGCAGAATGTGTTGTGCACACCTCTAGTTAATACACACACGTACACTAATATTTTACAAATAAATCGCATGCACTTTATAAGTACCTCAACACAAACGTAAATCCTATCACTGGCCTTAGCCTTAGCTAAGTAACTGTGTAGATAATAGCTGCACGTTACAACACGTCTAGATGAAAGATCTTAATTGTGGCAAATATAAGTAGGTTGTTAACCTTTTCAAAGGTACAAATGGAAGTACTATTTACTTTAATTGCCATTTTAAATACATTTTCAAATTTACTCAAATTTAAATCAAATAAAACAATTATGAGTGAGTAAGAGAGTAGAAAGTTATTGCATAAAATATTTATTAAATATGGACAATTAAGTATAACAAACAATCAATCAAGCAGGTAATCGACCGTGAAAACGGTCAGCGTGTTTTGCCATTCAAACACTTTCCTAAGCTCATAATTTTTATTTTCTTATTGTGGTAAAAGCCTGAAGTAGTTTTAACGATCGCTTTATTGATGTTGCAAGCGACTGATAATAACAAAAATGAAAATAGGCAGCCAGGCTGCAATGAAGATAAAAAACCTGATAATAATTACATAGAAAAAAAGAAGAAAATTTAAGAAACAGGCGGCACATATTCATAGACAAAGAAAAAAAAATTTAATTAAATATTTGCAGAAGTTAATATTCGTACAACAGAATTTCTATAATTTTTTTTATTATCCCGTATGATTCGCTGTTCCGTACTGATTTGATATTAAAATTATTATTTACTAGACAGAAAAATCGGTTATCACGGAGCGATAAGTGTCACCATTGACCGTAATGAATGCGTCGTATTTATTTTCAAAGAAATATGGGCCGATGATGCCTCCGCTTCACAAACCGCAGCAAACAGTAACACGTAATTAGTGCATTGGCTTCTGTAAGACTACGTGTTGGTTTTCTGACCCACAAATACTTATCAGAATGAAAGTGAGTTTCATCCGAAAGGGAATTCAGAATAATATTAAGAGCCATGTGTTCAATACTGCAGTTGTCAATAATGGAGATGCTATCGGAACATGTAAAATATTTGCTGCAATATGTGAATAATTTTTGGAAAGTACAGATTATCCGTGATTCAATTAACTAGGAATATCGATTATTCATGATTGACAAGGAAAGGAGTATTTTTTTGCTATTGCAAAACTTTTATATATATATATACATAAGTAGATATGTGAATAGATAACATAAAGTTGACTCTAAACGACAGAATTTTGAGACCCTGTTCGTGGCAATTTTATTTTAGTCCTATAGTTTTTGTCAGAAATCTGCAGAGAGAATGCTGCCGAGTAAATATTTTTGTATTTTTTTTACGCATAATTGGCGGGACCTACAGTTTAAAGTCGACCCCGAACGACAGATTTTTGAGAAAATTTTCGTGGCAATTTTATTTACTCACAGAGTTTTTGCCAGAAACCTACTGAGAAAACGTTGCCGGTAAAATATTTTTTCGTATTTCGTTTTTGTTGGAAAGTACCTACTGGACTACGGGGACTTTTACTTTGAACCTTATGATATTATGAACTCTCTCCATATTACCAATCCTAACTAGGTTCCATATTTTGCCAATAATAGGCTTCAGAGACATCGTTGATATCGAGTTTTGATATCGTTTGTTACACTAGCTAAGTAAGATAAGTAATAGAAATTTAAATTTGATTCCACGGGTGTATTTCATAAATTTATTAGTTACAATACAAATAGTCCTTGTGCTCGATGTAGTGTAACAAACCAGAGTCTCTGGGGGGAATCAAACACATGACTCTCGCGATGACAGTCTAGTATACTACCCAGCGTTGCCGTTTTGGTCCAATTGGACCAAAGTTGGTAGTTTTCATTTAAAAATGCTACGATTGGTAGTTTGGTTGGTTTGTTCAAACTTCATTTATTTAGTGGTAGGAAAATACAATTAAGATCTAAAGATGGGAGTATTATTTATTTTTAGGTCTAAAAACGAAAATAAAATGTTTAAGTAAGAAAATAGTTGGAAACCCTATTTTATCGTACTTTAATGTTTAACATATCTGTGTTTACATAAGGAACAACGAACAGAAACAATAAATACGCACAAATTTATAGATTACATAAACATTGTCAACTAAGTTTTGAGATTTATTTTGAGTTCTATTCAACTAACAGTACACCTTAGACTAGGTAGTTAGTTATTCGCGTGAATTTTCACCGTGTAATTATTTAAATTCAAATTTTGGTCTGATTGGAATAATTTTTGTAGGTTTTGGAAAGAATATTGGCAGGAAAAAATTTTTCTTTGTGGCAACGCTGATACAACCTAACTAGTAAACTTTGGTCACAATCGAAACAGCAAACATTTAATTACAAGAAATGTCCAATGAATGAAATTTAAACTGATTGGAACATAGAATATTTGTTCTTGTTACTTTAATGCATACATAATTGGTCATTAGAACCCATCAGTCAGGATTATTGACTTAGTTTCTCACACCACTTATGTTGTGTGTGCAGTGCCGTCTTTACCATAAGGGCACTTGGGCACGTGCCCAGAGCCCCCGACTTCAAAGGGGCTCCAAGTTAGAACCAATTTACTTTCAAAATTTATATTTTTAATTTTGCAGCAAATTTTTTATAATTTACTTTTCTAATTTCTAAACTTATTGAAACTATATATTTAGTATGGTACATAATGTCCTTATAATTGTTGTATTCCAAAAAAACGTAAAATTTTAAGGATTTTTATTAACATTAACACCGTTATCTTCAAAAAACCTTTTAAATGATACCACATATTGTATATTTATACAATATATTTATAAATTTTTTGTTTTATTTTTGCACATGTACAAAACGATTTAAAATTTGTATACAATATGGTAACTTTTGCGAAATGTTTCGTATGTTTTCATACACTGCATAGAAGTCAATAAATCGGGGAATCCCCGATTGTGTCAAATTTAAATCAGTGAAAGTGTTTTAGGTAAAACAATACTTTATACAGGTGTTGAAGTAATTTTTGTAAAGAATTTAGAGAGAAATACATACTAAGTAGATATAATATATTGCTTTATATTTCATAATGTCGAAACGAATATATTCAAGTGGTTCCCAAAAACGAAAAAAAGTTGTAGCTCAAAAATAAGTAGCAGAAAAACTTCCTAAATTAACATTATTTCTTACGGTCGAAGAAACAAATATTACCGACTGTTCTCAAGATCAAACAGTGTAATTAACAACTCATAATAGAATATCCAGACGCAGCCGCTGTTTCTTCTAATGCTGAACCATCTAGAAGTTACTGTGATTTTATAGCTACAAGTATAGAAAATGTATCTCCTGATTCTGACACGTACAGTAATAACAGAAGAAGTGCGTGATATTTGGAAAAGGAAAGGGCCAGAGTTCTTCCAAAAAAAAAATTGCGATTTTTCCGAAACTTCAACGATTTTTCCAGATTCAAGTGTCACAACAAAAACAAAATACTTGAATAGAAAATTGAGTAAATTGAGGATTGGTGAGTATATAGAATGAAAGTGACTCCTTTACTCACTGACGAAGAAATCGGTATATTGTTTTTGCTGCCGTTTATTTAATACTATGATTGGTACTGGTAACAGTTTGAGTTCCCTCACTGGGTATAAAGATTGGAAACATATAAGTAACATATTAATGGATCATAAAAACAGTTCACAACGCAGGCAATCAATGATGAACCATGTCGAAGGAAAAAAAACTATTGGACGAGTTGACAAGGAATTGCTGTCTCAACACAATACTCAAATCAATTATTGCAAGAAGAATTGTTGGGGTAGTGAAATTTCTGGCTTCAAGAGGTTTTCCTTTTCAAAAGTTTGGGTTCTAAAAATGAAGGAAATTATTTGAGATGCTAAGAACTTATTAGTGAATTTGATCCTTTTCTTGCAAATCATATATGAAACTACTGAAATTGAGGTAAAGTATTCACATCATATCTGCAAACATTTGTAATGAATTTATTGATATTATGGGTCAACAAGTATTGAAAACTATATCAACGAACTAAAAGCATCAAAATACTATTCCATTAGTATGGATTCTACTCTAGATCTCTCCCACATTGACCAACTGACATTTATTGTTCAACACGGAGAGCCTATTAAGAGCTTCTTGAAATTTCTGTCTCTATGTATGAACATACTGCTCAATACATATCAAATATAATTTTAAACCTTTTAGAAAGCCTTGGTATTCTTATAAAAGATTGCTGTGGTCAGAGTTACGATAATGCAATAAATATGACTGGGAAGTATTCTGGAGTTCAGAAACAAATAAAAGAAAAATGAGAATTCGTCATTTTTGTCCCATATGCTGCACATTCTCTAAACTTAGTAGGTGTTCAGGCTGTAGAATGTGTTCAAGAAGCAGTAAAATGCTTTCAATTAGTCCAAAATGAAGATTTTTACATAGAATTATAAAAATTCTGTTACACGAAAATTTAAATGCGCCTCTCAAAGACCTTTCTTATGATATCATAACCAATTCCTTGAAAGAAATATGAAAGAATTCATAAAACCCTCAAAAAGGACCTTTTTATCCTCGGTTCCAGCTAACCAATTTTGAGAAACGGTAGTTTAGAATCAGTTAAACTTTCATTTTAGTTGGAAACATTTGCACTTTATTTTTCTTCCATACAAATGAGGCAACCCTAAAGTATATACAAAATATGTATATAAAATCATCATATAAAAATGTGTTTTTCTTTTTAAAGTTTTAGGGGCCTCCAGTAAGCTTGTGCCCTGGCGTCCCGGCATACCTAAAGACGTCCCTGGTCAGAACTATTGACCTAGTTGCTCACACCACTTATGCTGTTTGTGTTAATTTTATACATGAGTAGCGGGACCTACAATTTAAAGTCGACTCCGAACGACAGATTTTATGAGAAACTTTTCATGGCAATTTTATTTACTCTCAGAATTTTTGTCAAAAATCTGCTGAAACGCACTACCTACTAGACCACGGCGCCTTCAATATGAAAATTACTTTACTACGAAAATTAATAAATTGACCTTATAATTACTAGCAAGAACTACTGTCTAATGGATTATGAAAGTAATATTTGAAAAGATATCTAAAAGTAGACGCGGCCTTATATAAAAATTAATTTTTACATTTAAACGAAGAGATGATTTGATGAAATGATTTTGTAGCAAAAAAATAAAAACACATTGAATATATTATTGAAAAACTGTGCAATACGTACGATATTTACATGTGTTTTTCAGTCATTAAATGGTAGTTTGAAATTCTAAATTACTTACTCGCCTACAGAGACGAATGTATGTACAGTCAAACCCGGTTATAACGAACTCCGTGGGACCAGACAAAATAGTGCGTTATAGACAAAGTTCGTAATAAACGAGGTAAAGTCATAGAAGAAAATATAAAATACAAAGAATTTTTTCATTTATTAAAAACAAAAAGTATTTTTTTATTAAAATCCAAAAATATGTGTTAATTCCTTTTTATCTATCAAATGCTAAAACATGCTGAGTTATAATTTAATGCTGCCATATTAAATAAAAGTAAGGAATATTGCCACACTTTCAAAGTTTTTTCTTAGGGTTCGTTGTAAAAAGTGTAAAATGTATGAAATTTAATTACTGGGGCCATTTCAAGTAGTTTTTTTTTAACCGAGAATTCGTTATAAACGAACTCGTCATAAACGAAGTTTTTTTGTATGAAAATTGTTATTAAAACGTTGGGACTTGAAAATTTGTACGTAATAACCAAGAATTCGTTATAAACGAGTTCGTTATAAACGAGTTTGACTGTATATTCATAATATTTATTTTATATTGTATGCCTCTACAACATTTCGAGACTACAAGTGTATATTGTAATAATTATTATTTTTATATTCGCTAAAAAGGCAAGCATTTAAAAAAAAAAAATTTTTTTTTCTATTTTTAGGAACTGGAACATTTGGCCGTGTCTGCCTGTGTCGCGATCGGGTATCAGAGAAATATTGTGCCATGAAACTTCTAGCAATGGCTGATGTAATTCGTCTCAAACAAATTGAACACGTGAAAAATGAACGGAACATATTGCGTGAGATTAGACACCCCTTTGTAATTAGTTTGTAAGTATGAACACGATGGTATTTTCAAGAATGATAAACTAAAGATTACGCCTTGCGCGTGATTTTCCGTTAGATGACGTAGTGGGCCTATTTTAGAGGTTTCTAATTCTTTTTGACATGTGAAAATTAATATTTCATCTGAAAAATGTGTGTACTACGTGAACGTAGTTGGCAGCCCTACAATATAAATTACTTTATCATAAGCCAATAGGAACACAATTTGCGTGACGTCATTGATTCAACATGCGCAGAAAGTTTTAATTTCATGAGCGTGATGGCGTAATCTTTAGTTTATCATTCTTGGGTATTTACAAATCCGTAATTATGCTTTAAATATCTTTTTTTCTTCTAATTTTAATTCTAATAAAAATCTTTGAGATTTTACTCAATCTCTAAATAAAATTTGACCATATTCATGAAATAGTTCAACCCAACGATTTGTTCTTTTTTTTTTCTCTAGAGAATGGTCAACAAAAGATGATTGTTGCTTGTATATGATCTTTGAATACGTCTGTGGTGGTGAATTGTTCACATATTTAAGAAATGCTGGTAGATTTAGTAGATCAACAGGTAAAATATCGTCTTCTTTAAAAAGAATAATTTCTGATACGATATGAATACACTTTTTTTTAATTTGTTTTATTTTTTTGTTTTTAGCAAATTTTTATGCTGCTGAAATTGTATTGGCTTTGGAATACTTACATTCTCTGCAAATCGTTTACAGAGATTTAAAACCCGAAAATTTATTAATCAATCGTGATGGCCACTTAAAGATAACAGATTTTGGTTTTGCAAAAAAATTAAGAGATCGCACTTGGACTTTATGTGGTACACCTGAATATTTAGCACCTGAAATCATACAATCCAAGGGTCACAATAGAGCGGTGGACTGGTGGGCATTAGGTAGAAATTAAATTAGATTTTCAATATCGTCTTTAGTATAATAAAATTATTTATCGTATTATTTTAAGGCATACTTATTTATGAAATGCTTGTTGGCTACCCACCATTCTATGATGAAAATCCATTTGGAATCTATGAAAAGATCTTAGGCGGCAAAATTGAATGGCCTCGTCATATAGATCCCATAGCAAAAGACTTAGTAAAGAAACTTTTAACAAATGATCGAACAAAGCGTTTGGGCAATATGAAGGTGAGTAAATGATTTAAATTTTGAACTTGCAATTTACGGTATGTGTACCATACAAGTACATATCGCCCCTTTATTGCAACAAAGTCATATTTTTGTTCCTTATAAGTACTTTGATCTAATTGCCGCAACATTTTTTGCTTTAACTTCGGTTCAGCTTGGGATATAAAACTGATTTCTTTTTGCAACATGTACAGAAGGTCTAAAAGAGCAGTTTTGCTTAAGTAACTGAGATATGACTATGTTGCAATAAAGGAGCGATATGTTATATTGAATGAAAGATTTGTATTGAGCAGACAATTATAAATTCAACGTATTTAAAATTACGAAATTTTTAGAACAAATGGGTTAACATGTTGCACTTCATAGCGGAATATTTTTTTAAATATATAACATAACATATAAAAATTACTGCCTAGCTTCACATACCACTCATGCTGTATGCGTTAATTTTATACGTGACTGGCGGAATCTACAGTTCAATTTCGACTCAGAACAACAGATTTTTGAGAAACTTTTTCATGGCAATTTTTGTTTTTTGCCAGAAATCTGCTGAGAGACAGTCACCGAAGAAATATTTTTTTTTCATATTTCGTTTTGATGCCCGACCCGGAATACGCAATCTTCCAGACTACGGAAAGCGGTACGTCATCTATAGGTTTAAATTTGAATCATCAGTTATTTCGAATCTGGCAATACTTATATCACTATATTCTACCACAAAATTCTGTATATTATCTCCACTGAACGTATTGAATCGTATTACGCTTGAGCAACGTTGAGATTTATTGGACCAATTAGAAATTGATGATCTTTTTTATACCCGCTCGTCATGGTATTGGTGTAAACAAAGAATGATAAACTAAAGATTACGGCTTGCGCATAATTTCCCGTTAGATCACGTAGTTGGACTATTTTAAAAGTTTCCAAGTCTTTTTCATATGTGAAAATTATCATTTCTTCTGAAAAATTTGTGCACTACATGAAAGTAGTTGGCAGCCCTGCAATATAACTTACATTATCATTAGCCAGTAGGAACAAAATCTGCGTGACGTCATTGATTCAACATGCGCAGTAAGTTTTAATTTTGTGTGCGTGATGGCGTAATCTTTAGTTTATCATTATTGGGTGTGAACTATGTTTGAGTTCAACAGGATGGTGTTACTTGCCACAGAGTTCATGCCACGATTGGTTTATTGCATCAAACTTTTGACGGCCGTCTAATTAGCCAAACTGGTGATGTCAATTGGCCGTCAAGAAGCTGCGATTTGACACCATTAAACTATTTTCTGTAGTGTTATACCGACAAACAAAACACAATTGAACTTTTGAAGGCCAAAATTTGTGACCCCATTGCCGAGATACTACCCCATACATTTGAAAAAGTGCACAAAAATTGGTCCGAGATATTGTGAGACATGCCGAAGCATCCATATAAATGAAATAATATTTCATATCTAATCGGAACAGTTGTACTTCACAACACAACTACGTTTTTGTTTTATCGGAGTTTTTAAATTTAAACCATTAAATTTTCCACCCTAGACTACCTCTATCATGCATATATTGATGTAAATCACAATTAATACAATTTATAGTATAAAAATAGAAATGATCGGCATTACATTTGGTTTAAACGTTTTCAATTCTATTTGGTAATTGGCTTCAATATTATTCCGATTTTGTAATCTGTCAATGAAATGATCATCTTTATTTATTGCCACATTGACTATTTCTGATTTTTAATATTAAAAAAAAAACAATCCTATTAACTTGATGTTTTGTCTATATTTAGTCAATTAAAAGGAAAATTAATAATAAAAACCATTACCACCAATGATGACGAATATACGAATCAAATGATTTATAAATTTTATCTGAAAATTATATACAAAAGAATTTAAAAATTAAAAACAAAAACAAATTTTAAACAAAGGGATCATTATCGCTTATTATTCATTTGTTCAGTTTTCAAAATATTCCGTTTTCATGAAATTTGATGAAAACTTAAAAAAAAATTTTCGTATGTAAAGAACTAAATAATATTATTAATTACATTATAAAATTAATTTAATGAATAACTGTTTTTTTTTTATTAAGTAATTAAAACACGTTATGATATCAAATCAATTGATATGAAAGTACTAGTACTATATTGTATCAGTCGGTTGAATAAAATTCAAATACGTACATATAGTGGCACACAGTTTATGTCAACCAGCAACCTTCAAAGGAAAATTAACTTTATAGAATATGCTAACAAGTTAAAAAAAAAGTTTTATTCAGGCTCCAATTTACACTTTAAAAACCATAAAAAATAAAAACCAAAAATATAGGAATCCCAATTTGTCACATCTTCTATCAACCATATCTATAAACAAACAATTAAATGATTAATTAACTAATATGTAGTTTTAATTTCAAAATTATGAGTATGATCTTCTTTTCGCCCAATTACAGCTTTCAGTCTTCTTTGCATGGGCTTAGTTTTGCCAATTCCTCTTTCAAATCTGCTATAACGTCATTCTTGTTCGAGATCTGGTGTTGGCGGACGTTTTGATCTAAAATTGCTCAAAAATTTTCAATTAAATTTAGATCAGGTGATTGCATCCAGTGGGAATAATTCCAAATAACCCGTGATTTAACCTGCTTTATGTTGGTAGAAGCGAAACTGATCACTCATACCCAGTTTTCCGGCACTTTACAGTAAATTGCCATTTAGAATGTCGAGGTACATATCTTTTGTCATTGTACTCTAAATAATCTATAAGTTTCCCACCCCATTTTAATGACATACAAGCCCAGACCATGATACTACCACCACCCTGTTTCACTTTCGGTTTAATATTTTAATTTTGCAGTTCTGCATTGGGCGTACGCCAAATATAAGTTTGACCATCCAAGCCAAAGATATTAAATTTAGACTCCCAAAACTCCTTAAAACTGACTCCCAATAGCTTGAGTTCTTATTAAAATGTTCTTTAGCGAATTTGAGGCGTGGTGCTTGATTTTTTTATTAATGAAGGGATTTTTTTTGAGGTGGTCTACCATTGAAGTTGTGTTTTCGAAGAACGCGGCGAATAGTTTCTGCAGGTATTCCCCGACTTGCAACCGAAATAGGTTCATCGGTCGTAAATCGATTAAGTCGTAAGTCGAATTTCATATAAAAAATTTTTTTTATTTATTTTTTCGAATGATATAAAATTATTCACTTGAAAAAATTCTGACTTAGCTAATGTAATGTATTATTTGCACTGAAATATTTATGTAAATCGAATTTTTTACTTTGTATTTTATTTTATTTTTTCTTATATGTTATAGGGATTCCCCGCAACTACCTATTTGTCTTTAAGTATTTTGTATTAAAAAATTGGGGAAAAAAATAGTAGTAAGTACGAATAGTCGAATGGTCGTAAGTCGGGGACCACCTGTACACGCTTTGTTGAGTTCATTTTTTACTTCTATAGCTAGGAGCGGAGAGCTTCGAGTTTTACCTTATTTTTCTGATAATGTGCCGCTCATCAGTTGTACTAAAAATTTTATTGAACCCGTGCTTCTTCCCTTATCACGTATTCGAGTTTCGTGCATGTATACGAATTTAATTCATTTTTTAAAGATCCTGGTTGAAATAAGCTGTGAGCCACTGTTTATATGTATATATATACCCCTCCTAGAAATAAATTAAACTACGTTATCAAAATGTTCGATTGGATAAAGTGCTTTAATTTTTTTTGGATCATTTTTTACTCGCCTAAATTGCTGTTTCTAATGGAAAATGTATAGCAAACATGGGATTCCTAAATAAATGATCGAATAAAATCTGAAATATCAAATCTAACATCAAATTTATACACAAATGCTACAACAATTGTAGACTTTTTAAAAACTTTCCTCAATATTTTAAAAATATATTCGTTTTTTTTTTATTTATGAATTCGTATGTGCACAGCTGTGTATATCATTATTATTTTGATTTTTGCTCTTAAAATTTATAAAATGGCATGTACCCAAAAAATAACAACAACTAATATAAATACATTCTTAATTGCTTTTAATATTCTGAATTAAATTAAATCAGAAAAAAAATTTATGTAGATGGTATATATATATTGTAGGTATGTACATAGATAGGGTAAAAGGAAAGATGATTTTTCATTTTCTCATTTAAAAACTCATTAATTGATTCATGCGGCAAAGTCAGTAACAGAATTATATCGCTGCTTTATTGCAACATAGTCATATCTCAAAAAATTAAAAATTTGTTGTTACTTAAGCAAAACCGCTCTTTTAGGCCTTCTGTACATGTTGAATAAAAAATCAGTTTTATATTCCAAGCTGAATCGAAGTTATAGCAAAAAGTGTTTGCGGCAATTAGATCATAGGACTTATGTCCTGAAAACTTAAATCGTATTTTGCCAAGTTCAAGTTTTTTTGAGATATGACTATGTTGCAATAAAGGAGCGATACGTTGTATTATATGTATGTATGTATGTATGTATATATACATAAAATATATTTTGTAATTAAAAATCCAGAAAATACACGTAAAAAATTAATTTTGATAAAATTTTACTGATCACAAAAAGAAGTCCTAGAATGGGATTTTATTTTTAACATGACATTATGAATAAAAATGTTTCTGAATGTAAACATTGGTTGGTATATGACCAACCTATTTGGGCAATTCACAGAAGCTCTTGTATCGTTGTATTCATTGTATTGTTGAACGAATATACAACAGCGTATGCTTGTTGTTGATTCTGAGGCTCGTAATGCTCTTTTTTTCCGTGCAATTTCTTGTCATTCATTTAGTTTTCAGTGACGCCATCCATCGGAAATTAATCGCACCAATCTCCGTCGGCTCATACGTTACAACTTTGTTAAAGAATGCACAGTTTAAGAACTAATTCATTTTGAGTCATCTTCATCGGTACTTTTATTAAATCAATATTCGTTTTATTGAGAACAATATTTTTAGCGTTCAGACATATAACATACGAAAATTTATTTGATAGCTGATAAACAAAACAGCTGATTGCTTTAACAACATTGCTTTTAATTTAATAGCGAAAATTAGTGGCAAAAAATTTTTACAAGAAAAATGGAAAACAAATTAACATTGGAAATGGTATTGCTAATGATTATCCGAAACGCCGAGCTGTTGTGGTTAATAGGGACTCCTTGTGACTCCAAACTGGCTTTCCTCAGAAGGATGAAAAAGAAAAATTTGATAATATTGGATAGCTTGCAGAAAAGAAAGCTTTTGCTTATGGCACTGTCGTTGTTTACATTTCAGTTGTCAAATATCAATAGAAAGTGTTCGGAGAAATGTAATATGCTCACTGAACGTACTTATGACAGTGTTGTATTTGAAGTTTTAGTCAATATTATAACATTTTATGAATTTGTTGACCAATAATTAAATGAAATTTTATAAGAAATATTGAGATCAATAATGCCGTTTATTGCGATTTACACAATAAAGGTGCATGTCTGAACCCAGTATTATGCGCAACAACTTTTCTAAAGATCATATCATAATCAAATGCACAGTTTTTTTTTTTTTTTTATTTCTATTCGGTTACAAAGTAATTCATTATATTATTCTAAAGGTACCTCTGCGCCGTATAGGCATTATAGAGGTAAGTTAGCAATAACATCCTAACAACAGTTTAAAAGATTTCAGCAAATAATGAAAATAATTTAAATAATTAATTTAAAAGATAATGATAATAATAATTACATGCATTTTAATATAATATCTAAAATAAGAATAAATAATTCTATCGAAACTTCAAAATTTTCAAGGCAGTAAATCTTCCAAGTTATCTAGCAAAAACTTCTTTAAGTTTGTCTTAAATAATGAAATGTTATTAATTGATTTTACGGACTCTGGCAAGTTGTTAAATTCCCGACTACCAATATATTCAATGCGTTGTTTAGTCATCTCAAGCCTACAGCGAGTTAATGCTAAACTCGTACTATTCCTCGTAAATATTGTATGTTGGTTACGCGCAAATTTTATGGTATGATGACCAATATTGTTCAAGGACTTAAACACAAAAATTAAAAGTTGATACTTGTATATTCCCCATATTGGCAAAATCGTTTTGGACACATTTCTATACAGTGATATAGTTGAGTACCTTAGAGGAAGGTTGTACACTATCTTCAGAGCTTTGTTTTGTATACGTTGTAGGGATTTCAGTTCATTCGTATGTTTCCAGCCATACAAGATGGTAAAATATCCAAATTGGCTTTGTATCAATGCATTGTAAATCAATAGTTTTGTATTTTCATCAAATTTATGTTTGAATTTATAGAGTATTCCAACCGCAGAACTTATTTTGGACCTAAGATATTGTATATGTATGTTCCAGGATAGATTACTTTGCAAATGTATTCCAAGATAATTTATTGAAGAGACTTCCTTAATTTCCGTACCATCTACGTTTATGCTGAAATTATCATTTGGGCAATTAATTGGCCTAAATTTAATCAGCTTTGTTTTATTGGCATTCAAAATGAGTTTGTTTATCTTAACGTATTCAACGAGTAATGCTGCATCTCTCTCAATGTAGGCCTTAGCCACTGTGTCATATTTATATGGGTAAAATATGCAAATGTCATCAGCATACACAAAGAGTTTTCTATTCAATCCAGGTTGAATAATATCATTTATATACAAAGTAAACATTAATGGACCCAATACACTGCCCTGCGGTACACCATGATCTACGCTGCCAATAAAGCTTTTTTCTTTATTTATCTGAACAAATTGTTTTCTATTTGTTAGGTAACTTTCAAGTAGAATGCTATGGTCAACAATATCAAATGCCTTCGTAAGATCAAAAAATAATCCTGCGACTCCACTGTGTCCATGATCTAAACCTTTACATATATAATTAACTACATTTACCACAGCTTCCTCCGTACCGCAACCTTTTCTAAATCCATACTGATAATCATTTAGGAGATTATGCTCCTCCAAGTAATTCGTAAGCTGATTGTGCAACATCCTCTCGATTACATTATCAATAGCAGATAATACAGCAATTGGAGGATATAATTCGGCTGTAGTAGCTTTGTTCACTTTCGGAATTGGAGTGATTTTATGGATTTTCAATATGTCTGGGTAAATTCCCAAATCAATCATGTTGTTAAATATCCTCATAAGATAAGTAGATATATCATTTTTACAATGTTTTAGAACTACAGGAGAAACTTGATCGTGACCAGAACTTTTCCGAGGATTTAAATTTGATAAGATATTATTTACCTCCGTCAAAGTTGTGTATCTCAGTTTGAATATACCATCATAAAATCGCATTGTTTCGAGAGAATTATACGAACCAACTGGATTCCGTTCAATTATGTACCTTAAATCCTTAACTGATTGTATAAAATACTTATTTAAAGCTTCAGCTTTGTGAAAATCACTAGCAATAAGTTCACCATTATCATCAATTATATTTATACATTTATTAGAATCTCTACCAAGTGATTTATTTATAAAATTCCAACTCTTTCGTGAATCATGCTTTACTTCATCCAAGCGATCACGATAATAGTTGTTCATGGATACTCTGCAGGCCCTTTTAATGATATAGCTAATTCTTTTCAATCTATTACTTAAGTCCACATTGGTTCTGTTTCTTTTTCGTTGTTTCAAAAGTTTCTGTTTATAGACAATAAGTTTTTGTAAGTTTTCATTCTTAAGTATCTTTTTTCTAGTTTTTATAGAACTTGAGTTTGTCATCGCGTCATTAATGCACGATATTAAGTTCACTGTGTCGGTCGATGGATCACCAATTTGACTTATACTAGATATGTGATTTTGAATATATTGTTTAACATGATTATAGTCACATTGAGTGTATGAAACTTGTCGAATATTTTCCTTATAAACGTCTAAAGCAATTCTGCAAGATACAATATTGTGGTCCGATAAATCGCACTCAACAGAGTCTATATGCAATAACTCTTATACATTACTATATACATGATCTATTGAAGTTTTACTATCCGGACGAGTAATTAGTGTATGACAATTATTAATATCGTAATGAGACCATAATTCATCACTTTCCTGCTCTCTCAACATATCAATATTCGAGTCACCTACAATAATGCATGGAACACGACCATAGCAAGAAAGTAAGTTGTCCATAAAACATAGAAAATTGTTTGTACTACACTTTTGAGATCTATAAAAAGACCCAACGATGAGCGGCTTTCCTTTTATTGTTAATTCGTATAGTGTCAAGACTATGTAATCAACATAATTATTGCTCTCGCAAACATTACATGTATATTTCAATTGATCGCTAATAAAAATCGTGGTTCCACCGTAACTATCCCATCTACAAGAGTGAATACTGTGATATCCATATATATTATATAACTGCGTATGATCCCTATGTAACCATGTCTCCTGAATTGCTATAATATATGGTAGTCGTGGAAGATTAACAATAAATTTATTAAATTTATCAATTGAAGCAATACTTCTGATATTTATACTAATAATATCAATATGTGAATTATTATTTTTAAAATGATTTTCAAAAGATTCTAAGTTGCAAAAATAATGATTGTTAAACATAATAATAAAAAATAAAGTGAGAATTATGACATAAAAACAAAAGAAAAAATGTAGTGACGATTAGAACGAATTGCATCTCAAGACTGCTAATCAATGTTCGCTGCATTTCCAACAGTAGATCCTCGTATTCTTGGTTTGTTAGTAGTTGCCTCTAATAAGAGATTATCCACATCTTCCTTAGATCTAATGATTATAGGCTTAGATAAATCGCTCCTTTTAGCAAAACTTTTTCCATTGGCTGCATAAACTGAGCTATACCCAACATTTCTTAAAGTTATAGCATGTCTTAACAAGCAGTGTGTTTCTCGGCTTAAATAATCGCGGATAAAATCCTTTTGAGTGGCTATATTTTCCTTCAGTTTTGGTTTGACATTCATCAGCTGCTCCTTAGTTTTTTTTGAGCTGAACTTAACAACTAATTTCTGTTTATTTGGGGTATTGTTTTGATCATTTCGATTTTTAATAAAAAATGCTTCATCAATATCTTCAGCTTGCAGTTTAACGCCCACATCATTAGTTAATTTAACAACTGAATCAACTGCCGATAAACCAGGTGGATCTTCCAAGCCACTAATAATGCAATCATGCTTTACACGTTGATCATTTAAAATTTTTATGGATTTTTTTAAAGTTTTCACCTCATCCTTCAATATTTTATTTTCCTTCTGCACCATCTCTAGTTTCTTTTTATTTTCAGCAATAGTTTTTATAACATCATCAAATTGTTTTGAAAAAAATATAATGGTTTCGTTTAATGTCGACAGCTGATCAAGCTTTTTGAGTTCTGTTTTGATTTCTTTTAGTTTCGTTTTTACATCACCACTACCATCACATATGTGACACTCAAACTCTTCATCATTATGATGTAAAAGGAACTCATACTTGCGTTTATCAAGTGAAGTGCAGAGAACATGAAAAATTTTGGCACACTTATCACACTCAATAAAATCTTCTTCTTCTTCGTTTACCACTAATTTGCATTGTAAACAGAGTTTATGATTAATTTTTGGAGTCGTTTTAACGCTCCTCCGACCTTTACCCATCTTATTTTATTAAAACAAGATTCATCGCTATACGCTTTACTTTGAAAAAAAACTTTTTATAATTTTATTATTTGCTTTAACCACTTTTTAAGTAATTTTAAAATATTTTGCTGGAGAGCACACAAATTAAAACTTCTTAACACCAATGTTGCTAACTACTTTGAAGATTTCAACAGCACTCTCAATTTATACAGGGCATAAAATGCTATGCCCTCCACCATTGGCAAGTGCGAATTATTTAGAATGAAACATACCACCCTTTTAGAGGGCGCAACATTTTTAAGAAACAAACGCAAAATTGCATTTTGCCTTAATAAAATGCACATTTTTTGTTAGAAAAGAAAATACCATTAGATTATTTATGAGTTTTTATTTTGTTGCATAGTGTTATTCTTATATATTGTTCAGTGCAATTATGTATGTTTTAATAACGTCATATATATATGTATGTATATGTATGAATATATATTTTTATTTGCGAACGTTAATGTAAATTTATTTCCAAAAATGATGTTTTCTTTTAATTATTAATACTTGAATATGTTTTTCCCAATTTTTTTTTTTAATGTTTTCCTTCAAGTGATTTTAAATTGACGTTTTGTTTTAAACTTTTTTAGAATGGGGCCGATGACGTTAAAAGGCATCGATGGTTTAAAGATTTGAATTGGAATGACGTCTACAACAAAAAACTGAAGGTACGTACATATAAAAATAGCCAATATAAATAGAAAAAAAAAACGAAAAAATTGAAATTCAAATTTAAATGAATTTATTAATTTGTTGGCGAAGAAAAGCAAAAACATTAACGACTAAATTAAATTTTGGTTTTTGAAAGAAAATAAAAATAAATAATTCTTTATTTTAGGTAACTTTAAGAAATAAATTATTTTTTTTTTTGTTCTTAATGACGAAAAATATGTGTATTGTATGTTTGTATGTATGTTATGCATCTCATTAGAAAATTATTAAAATGCCATTGATTTGTTTATGGCTTGCAACAAACGAATTCTCATAAATTGTTTCCAATTGTGTTGTATACAAATTGTTGCAAATATTTTCATGTTTAACAAAATTTATTCTTAATATTTTTTTTATATTTTTTTTCCACGAGGTGTTTTCTTTAAATATGAAACCTGTTTTCATTGTTTTGATTATAATTTTTTAATTATTTAATAAAGCGATTTTTATATATTTTTAAATTCGTACATGTGTACATATGTTTGTTTGTATGTACATTCATACATGAGTCAGCCTACGTAAATTTTGCAAAATTATTTTTTCTTCATGCAATAATACATACGTATGTATGTATGTATGTATGTATGTATGTATGTATGTATGTATTGTATAGAAAGTTTTTGTATATTTTAGAAATTAATATCATAAATATGTGTGTGTGTGATAAAATAAGCAAAATGAAATATTGCAAAAATATTAAAAATTTTACTAATTTTTCAAATTATAATTTGAAAATAAAAAAAAAAATTAAAAGAAAAATGATTTAAATGAAATTTATGGGTGTATTCACATGGATTTAAAATTATAAACAAATTCAAACTTTGATTACAAAATAAATTGTTTAAAAACAATTTATTTTATGACCTAACGACGGAGCTAAGAACAAATGTATAGGCAAAAATTAGGAAGAAAAAAGTGAATTATTTTGTTTCTTTTGTTGCCTTCGATATTAAATACATACATCAGAGAATTCATATTAGCATCGTAAATAATAAAGCTTCGTGTAATAAACAATTTTTAATACGTTGTAAAATTTTATGAGAATTTTAACATCTGCTCAAACGTATCATCAGTGCACTGCACACTGTATGCTAAATAACCCTCCATACACATGTATGTGTGCATCCGTGATAGATTATTCATCCCAAATTGGGTAATTAATTTCGTACATCGTTTTAAATATGTTTGTGTAAACAAATTGATTACATAGTGTTGCCAGATTATTTAGATAATCAAAATGTAATCTTTTATTTCATTTCAATTTTATATTGTTTATGTTCAGTTTATTAACAATAATTACAATAACAAAACACATGTTTCAACTTAAGTAACAAATTAAATAACGATTGCTGTAGACTGTCTAATGGTGAAGGTATAGCGCTGGCCAGTAGCAACTCGTTTCCTTAGCGTTCGCATCTTCCCTCTTTCCACCTTTCCTGAACCTGCACAATGCACTGCAGGAGTAGGGCTCATCCCCTGAGTGCTGATTTAATAAAAACAAAAGGTTCATGTAATTACATAAAATTATTGGTTTTTACTACTTACACAAGCGTAATAAAAGGTTAACTAGAACGGCTAAATTAACCAAAACTTTTCCTCAGAATCTTTCCTTTTGGAATTTACAATAAGTATTCAAATCTTAACTTAAAATAAAACAAAAACAAAAGTTGTTATTGCCACTGCAACGTACAACTAAAAGTGATCATCAAAAGCAAGTTTATCTGAGCAGATCATTTGTTTGAACTTTCTTGAGACGTCTGTGATCCTCGAATATAAGTAAATTTCTTACAAGATAATTGGGATGTTCTGTAATCCTTCCGACGTAGTTATTGTATTCTATTTCTATTTCCTCTCGAACTAAGGGCACCTTCAGGTCTTTTTGGATGTTACTGTTTCTCATATACCAAAGAGCACCTGTTATTGTTCTAAGAAATTTAGATTGTCGCCTTTGAAGCTTCTCTACCTTGGATGGTAAGGCTGTTCCCCACAGTTGGATGCTGTAAAGCCAATTAGGTGTCAATACTGACTTATACAAAAGCAGTTTCAGTTCTAAGTCAAGCGTCCAATAAACTAGTAAGGCTGTGCTGTTCTGAGTTTGATCTAAGTGATTTTGGCAGCTATATAGTGAACCCAGGTAAGATGACGGCCTAGATATCTTACACTAATATGTTCTGGTACTGTCACACCATTAATCTTGATGGGCGGACAAATTCTTCTTCTCAATTTACAAATTCACTAACGTGAGATTAGGCTTTGTGACTCAACTGTAGAATCTCTATAAATACTTATTTGCATTTCATCCGCAAAAGTAGACGTGTCAATCACGTCACCTGTAGGCTTATCTGCAGTGAACAATATGTATAGGAAGGGCCGTTGAATACTTCCTTGAGGTACACCAGCAGATATCTTTCTACATGAAGAGGTTATGTCTTTTGATTTTATTCGGAAATATCTATCCCATAAATAACTTTAGAAATTTATGCACATTCGTTGCTAAAAACTGCGTGATCTTAAATAGTAGTCCTTCATGCCAGACCTTATCAAAGGCTTGAGATATATGTATCAATAAATAGTGCAGAGCAATTTTGGTAATCCTATGCACTTGCTGAATCGTTGTATGCTTCCGCTTAAAGCCAAACTGATGGTCGAGAACTATGACGTTGGTATTGGCAGTATATGGACGATGTGATAATACTTGCGTGATATCCTTGCCTGGTTTGGGTATCATCACTAAATCAGATAATATCCAAGATGCGGAAAAGTACTCTATTCGCAACATAGGGTTAAGGATGAACAAATAAAACTCACAGCCGATGTAGGCAAATTTTTAATTATTGTTGCAGTTATTTTGTCAGAAGCAGGCTATTTGTACGGCTTTAGACTCTGAATGACGGCAATCACTGCAGGCAGCCGGAATTCTACTTTTTCTGTATAGACACGTAACGCAAACAAGCATAAAACGGATGGCATGGACTTTCTTTCGGCTTTAACATTCAGTTAATTTGCCATTTTGTCTGTCTTGACTACGTATCTTAATTTTAGGGCTTTCTTGGCCGGAACTTTTTCTACTGATTTCAGTTGTTTTGTACTTTTTATTTGACAATGCACCTAGAAACAGTGCAATAATTTTTTGTTTTTTTCTTTAGTATAGGATATTTTTCTATAGAATATGTAAGCATGTATATTAAAATTATAATGAGTACTTTGTCCGACATACTGACAGAAATTAATGATAGAACACATTTTGTGACAACTGTATGGGGTCTTTGGTTTTTTTTTTTGCTCTTGAAAACAGTTTATTTTTATAATTTTTGTTAATGTTATTCATGAACTTGATATTGCTAATCAAATTTTATTAGTTGCAGCAAAATATAAAAAAAAGTATATTTAAATAAAATATACTATATTAAGTTCAAGCATTAATATGTATTTACTAAGTATACTGGAATGAAGTTAGCGTCAGTATACAAATGTCTCCATAGGGAACATTTAATATAAACGAACTTAATTTTTTTTTATTTTTTGTGTTTATGATCACATCTGTCAAACATATTCAGTTGGGCAATTCACACAAGCCCTTGTATCATTGTATTCGCTGTATTGTTGGACGAATATACAACAGTGTATGCAACGAATATACAACAGTGTATTTTCATGTAAAAATTCGATACACATTTTTTTCATATGTTTTTCAAAAGTGGATTCGTTTCATGTTATCAAATTGTGTGAATGCCAAAAAATGTGTTTATGTTTTCATATTTTGTTCAAAAGTTTTGTTGGTATCGTGCCATCAAATTGTTTGAATGACAAAAAAATACATTTCGAATACGAAATACACAATACGGCATAGCATTGTGCGTTCACAAACAACCAAGTGTATTCAATACAATATACACGCCACAAAGTCGTGTGAATTCAGTGAACAAACCCTACCATATATGTCACAGTGATTTGCGAATTGCATTTATTTTTGGTTTTCATTTGGAGAATAGTGCAGAATCATGGTCTATCAGAAGCAACATACAGAAAATGGATACGATGACTCAGAAATAACGATTTGTATATGAGAATAGTAGAAAGTGGAAGACCACCATGCCGTATTGTAAACACTAGAGTTGAATTTTTACATTACTACTACTGATATTCATATGGAAATACTGAAATGCAGCTTCAGTAGTAAAATAGGATCTTACAACACAAAGCATAGTTCCGTTACTTCACATGCAAACGAGTGCTGTTGTATACATTGAATAAATGAGAAATACACATTTCAGTGCACTCGTAAAATCAAGAGCAACAGAAAAGAGTACACTACAGTATTGCATTCGGTGAAGGGTAAGCTAGCAGAATGTCTTGTGCACACCTCTAGTAAACACTATTGAAGATAACACCGTAAGTCAGAAACAAATGGTAGAAGAGTTAAATGTTGCAAAAAAAACAAAGAAAATCAGTATTGCCTCGAATTGTTACAGCTTCGCCTGGAAAATCAGAACGATTCGATAGAAAGGCAATGCCATGTGTCTACTGGAATCAGAAAGAAGCTCTGAAACCGTTAATCGAAATCGCTAGCGACATTAAACAATGGATTTTAACCAAGCGTAACTAGAATGGTTGAAGTCGCCGTGGTCTAGTGAGTAGTGTGTTGGCTTATTCGACAAAAGGCCCGTGTTCGAATCCCAGGTCAGACATCAAAACGAAAAAAATTTCTTCGGCGACTTCCTCTCAGCAGATTTCTGGCAAAGACTCTGAGAGTAAAAATTGCCATGAAAAGCTTATCAAAAATCTGTCGTTCGGAGTCGACTTTAAACTGTAGGTCCCGCTACTCATGTATAAAATTAACGCACACAACATAAGTGGTGTGAGAAGCTAGGTCGTAATCCTGACAGAAGGGTTGTAATGGCCAATTATGTATGTATAACTAGAATGGATATCGAGACAGGGTAAGGTAATTTTGCAACATGCAAACAATATTATTTAGGAGACAATCAAAGCATTAAGCTAGGGTCTGTTATGTTACTCGCCGTATCCACTAACCTCCCACCTCTTCCTTATAATATTAGCTTTCATCATAAAACTCGCATTTGCTGAGCAGCACTTCTATTCCTAGAAGGAAGTCGAAAATTCGTTGTCTAACTAATTTGGTTCAAAAAACGATAAATTTTATTGGCGTGCCATCCACAAATGTCTGAGAGCTGAAAAAATTTATAGCCAACAGTGCCCAATACTTTGAATAAAATGTTTTTACTTTCCCATTAAAAATTTATTTTTTTTTTCTTGAAGACTCTTATTTCATGTCGGTACATCTGCAACAGTGCGAGCTCGATTATCAAAAATGTAGCTGTACAAAAAACGGCTTTCAAAGTCAGCAAAGTTTCTTAATATGAAAATATCATTTTATTTTAAAGTTTAAAATTTAAACTACGTTTCTATGTAAAGAACATACGTAGACTATAAGAGAGTAAACATTAGCAAAAGGTTTTTGAGTCATCATTGAGGAGTAAAATTTTTTAAATGATATTTTTGTCTAAATATGATCATTTTGACAATTCCCCAAATAAACAAAAAATATAAAAGAATAAAGCAATACAAATGAATAAAAAAAATTATGTTGGACTTATTGGGACTTGTTTTTCAAATAAGACTGTAGTTTTAAAAATTTGTCTTTTGCGAAAATCGGTGGTTCCGATAATCGAGCTCGCACTGTCCATATAAATATATATTTTTTTTAACTAATAATAGCAATTGCCAACAATAATAAACGTACAAAAACTATTTGATGTAAGCAAATTTTTGAAACATAATGAGACAAATTATTTAAAATATTTTATATTAAAGTTTGTAAACATTTGGCGAAAGTAAATTCCTTGCAAAATTTTGTTTTAATTTTTAAATGGGCAATAAATATTGTTTCAATAAAAGACTAAAAAACACATTAATGATGTGCTATTTAAATGGCCTATTTATTTAAATTGTATTAATGATGCGTTCAAAATTAAAATATTTTAAAAATAAATTTCACAATATTTATAATGTTTAGACAATATAATGTTAGAAAGTATAGAGAATATACAGTTTGATACATTAGAATCTAATTATTAGATACAGTAGGATAATAGTAAATTCCATACTCTGGCAGTATTATTTGTCTTATAATACCATAAATTTTCAAAACGGTTTAGTTTTGGCCTCTGACATCATGTCTCAAACACTTTACTTTATTGAAAAATAAGTCATATGCTCTCCCAAATAGCTTATGTTTAAGGAATTTATAACTTTGATTCCTGCGAGCAATATCAACTATATGTTGTCGTCCTGCTTCACTTTCATGCTGTTTTAATGAAACACCGTACCATTCACCGAATATTTAAGCCCAAACCATATAATAATGGTTATATACATATTGTGACGAAAGCGTAAACGGTGTAACATCGCTTAACATTAAAACGATAACCAAAAACTACAAAAACAAAAACCATCAGTATAAAAGAAAAGGGGATAGACAATTAAGAAAGAATGCAACAACAAACAACGTTAACAAAGTACACAAACAACAATGCAATTGCGATAGAATTCTCGAGAAGACGATACCACGAGCAATCGAGTTCAAGAACGAAACATATACAAAGACAAGACAAAGCTAGCAACTAGTAGTAAAAATTCAGTCAGTCTTGTGTGAAGACTGCGTTGCGTGTGAAGAAAACACTCGTTGCTTGTAGATCTCCGTTGTAAAGATCTGCGTAGTTAGAGCTTACGCAATAAGAGTGGAAAGAAGAATAGCGAACAAGCAATTATTGTTGTATACGCCAAGTTATAAACAGTGGCATACAAAAATAGTGCATACAATAAAGAATTTAGTTGAAACGAAACACCAAGCAATCACTGTTGTATACGCCAAGTTATAGACAGTGGCACACAAAAATAGTGCGAACAATAAAATCATTTAATTGAAACTAAACACCAATTTATTTTTATTTAGTTTGTAATCAACAAACTCATATTTTAAACGTTTTTAAAAAGGTAAAAACGTTACAATATATTCCAAATTATCTTGTAACTGCCGCACACTTTCATCCATACATTGTTAAATCGGTTATTAAAGTATAAACGTTATCTACGTTTCACACAACATTATCAAAAAAGGACAGACTTTTTGCATACAATTCACAATTCGTGTTTCATGGAAAAATGTCGAGTGTACTTCACAGATTACTCCTGGATACCACAGTGTTCAGTTCTCTGTGATATTGTTTTGTAGTGAAATATTGTCTTGTTATTTTAAAATATCCCGATAACTGCACGGATACATCGATGTTGTATCGATTTATCCAATATAAATCGGTGTTTCCCATGCATCGATTGATTTTTGTAACAAAATAGAACTGAAATGGACTTCAATCCTGTTGCCCAATAAACAATAAAATGGTTTTCGGATCCAATAAGATGAGTTATCGTAGTACGAGTATCGTGTATGTTTCTGGTGATTTTTTCTGCTCATCACATAATTTTCATTTTAAGATTGAACTGATTTTTATTCTTACGATGCTCTATGAGTCTTCATTGTGCGGTAATACAATTGTCCCAAACAGTTTGGATTGAGAACAGATTTTACCACTCTATATCTGATCTTTCGCAGAGTGGAGATAAAAATGAATACCACTTTTCTTTGTCATTTTATAACTCAAGAACGGGCTCATCTAGCCAAGCCAAATGTTTAGGCTTTGTTCAGACTATTTAGTAGATAGTTTATGTGAAGCTTGCCCCTCCCAATTTTACGCCCACATTTTCTTTTTATCTAAAATCAGAAAACGGCTCCATCGATTTGACTAATTTTCCTTTCAAATATTTGTGTTCATCCATTTAAAGTTTTCATCAAGAGAAAATTTTGGCCCCCGTCAACTTTTGCGCCCACTTTTTTGATTTACCTAAAATCAGAAAACGGCTCCATCGTAAACTATGAATTTGATCATGTTATGATCTTTACCAAAGTTGATGCGCATAAGCCGATAAAGATTTATAAGTTGGTATGACCAATATCCGATAGGTGGCACCACGGAAAATTGCATTAAAATGAATCAAATCGTAAACTGTGTATTTAATCATATCATGATCTTAAGCAAAGTTGTTGCGCATCAGCCGACGAAGATTTCTAAGTTGGTATGACCAATTTTCAACAGGTGGTGTCACTGAAAATTACTCAAAATTAATCAAATCTTAAACTGTGCATTCTTTAACAAAGTTGTTACGTATGAGTTGACGGAGATTGGTGCGATTAACTTCCGATGGATGACGTCACTGAAAATTATTCAAAATGAATGAAAGGCAATTGGTCGACCTACACCCCAAGCACGAAAGAAAAAAGTATTACGATCCTCAGAATCAGACGAGCACTGTGACTGGAAAATCTTCGAGTATATGTCGCTGAGACACGTTCGCATGAACCACTTGAACAACGAGAAGTGAGATTAGAAACTGATCGAATGCGTACTACTTAGGCCAGTTCATCTGAAGCATCAGGACAACGGGAAACAAAATTAATAAAATGATTCAAAATTAATTGGACCTTTGTGTAATGCCTTTCCTTCAAATTTATTTTAGTTGGGGGCGCAGCAACACGTGCTGTACCCTGCATAGTATAATATATAATTTGTTCACGCAAATAAGTCGTGTGTGAAACTAGTTCGTAATCCCTGACTGAAGGGTTGTAATGACCAATTATGTATGAATACATATATGTATGTAAATAGATGGTTTCATTACTAACTTGAGTCACCCTGAAGGAACTGAGTGTTCAAAATGTCAGGTAGTATTTATAGGTCCCACAAAGCACATCTTTAGATGGCATAAACTGCTTGGAAAATACTATCTTAGCTTACTCAACTATACATTCATAGTACGATTTTATTTTGTTTTATCACTCAATCGGGGGAACGGTTATGGAGTGAGTGTTTCGATGTATCAGTTCGATACATTGTTATTGTGTTGTTGATATTTGTAATGAGCCAAAAATATTAAGTTTTTTTTATTTAAACATTGAAATGAAACATATTTTTTTAAGATTTATTAATTTTTTCATTTACCTTTCTTATCTTTTATCCATAGCCACCTATTATTCCCGAAGTACAGTACGATGGTGATACCAGCAATTTCGATGATTATCCCGAAAGTGATTGGAAACCTGCCAGAGCAGTAGACCAAAGTGATTTACAGTTATTTAAAGATTTTTAATTAGTTTAATATTTCAATTAATTTAATTAATTTATTTAAAAGTATTTATATAAGTTTGTATTTATATTAATTGAAACAAAAGAAAAAACAAGAACAAAAATGAAAATGAAAAAGAATGAAAAGAATAGAACAAAGAAAATATTATGAGTACAGAATTCAATAAAACCAAATTATATAACATTAGAAAACAGATGCTATATCCAATAAATATTTATTAAATAAAAGATATTTCTTACAAAAAATATACACTGGTTCAAATAAGTCTCCGTACATCGCGGTAAGCAGGCGAAGGCTATTTTCTTAATATTTTAAAAACTTATTACCAGACTTCAGCAAAAATTTGTGCTTACAATAAATAACTGAATAGAAAAATTTTGTCTTAAAAGTTCAAATTATTTATAATATGAAACTGAAAAAAAAGAAAACAATCCAAATGTCTAACGCAAAAATACCTCCGTATAGCTTGAGTAAAGATAAAAATACTCTCCTTTAGCAAGATGATGTTTTGAAATATGATTTGTTTTCGCAAAGTCTAAGGGCCATCATTACAACTTCCCGTTAAAGTTGGGTTTAGTTAAAGGTAACTTTATCTAAAGTGAAATTTAAAGTCAGCTTTTATTTCTTTTCTCTATAACAATAATATAAAATTGACTTTTTCAAAAATATGGCAGTGCCGAAGAAAAGTTAATAAAACTCCTCAATTAAACAAGTATTTTTAAACGCAGTGGCAACGACGGGTTTCGTTTTTTGTTGTATCAGCTCAATTTGTTCATATTTGAATCAGAGATCAGCAATGAATCGTTTATCTGCTACTCATAAGCACTCATGTAATTTTGAGTATGAGTGAATGAACAGAATTGAAATTCAACTACTCTGATTCATTCGTACTCGCTACAACATTGATTTATATGTATAAGTAGCAATGAGTATGAGTACAACGTTGACATCAAACTCAAACATTCGAAATAAGTTTGATTCATACGCCTACTCATTCTGATTCATAAATTTAGAAAAATACTTATAATACTTATAAGTCATACGAGTGCCTCGAATCATTCATCAAAATTTACAGCCTTTGTTGTTGTTGCATACACAAACAAAAAAGAAAGGAAAGACAACAAGCAAAGCATACATGCAATCTTCTTGTGAGCACAGTAGTGTTCGTATGCGAATCATACTCATTTTGTGCTTCGTGTAAATTTTAAGTAGAGACGAGTTAAAATCAATAACATCATGCGTATTGTTAAGTATTAGAACGACAAGTTCTTCCAACTTTGAGTATGAGTAGTATGAGTATAATATTAAAATAAGTATGAATGCGTATAACTATGAGAAGTTATAAGTATGACTCACATCTACTCATCGTTTTAAATACTCGTTGCTGATCTTAACTTTAAAATTTACTGGTAGATGATTCTCCGTTTAACCTAACGCTCACTTCTACCATATTGTCCACTTATAAGTGTATTTATGGCCCTAAGAGTTCCACGTCATTAATAGTTAATTTGTTTCATGGAACATAAAAATTAACGCCAAAATTAGAGCAAATAACGAAAATATCAAAATAAATCTTCGAATTGACGTCAAAGAGTGATAATTGCAAAAGTTTTCGGGATAATGCTGATAATATTAGACCAATATTTTTTTTGCTGCTTTCTCTCAGCAGTCTTGAAAAGTTTCTCAAAGTCTTTTGTTCGGAGTTAACTTTAAGCTACAGATCTCACAACTAATGGATAAAATTAATAAGCACAACATTTGTGGTGTGAGCAGCTAGATTGTAATTCTGACTAAAGGGTTGTTGTTGACGCTAGCTATGAAATCATTCAATTGCGAATATGTTAAATTAACTCCCATATGTAATGATTACCAGCATAGTACCTAAATTTAATTCAATTTAATCTACATGGATCAGGTGAAAAGCAGTACGTTTGGCAAAATATTGAATTTTTACCTAACAATACTCAGGCTATTTTCAAACATAGGGGAGGTTCGGTACTAGTGTGAAGATGTGTTTCCAGCACAGGAGTATGGTATGATCATTATATAGACAGTGGGTTCATTCCAATATCATTCCATTCCATTTTAAAACAAAACGTGAAGCAATGTGCCGATAATTTAAATATATTGGACACATTTGTTTCTACGAAACAACAATCCGAAGCAAGTTGTGAATAGTGGTTAATAACTACTCCAAATACCGCTACAAGCTTCTGATCTCGACATTATCAGTATCAACAAATCCAATATCAGCACATTGTAGCAACTGAAACAATGAATGAGGCGAGAATGGAACAACATAACCACGGAATTTTATCCCAATCTCGTCCAGTCGAAGACGTAATAAACTCAAAAGGTTTTGGTACCAAGTGTTAAAACAGTGCGATTTATTTAACTCTCCAGTTATGCATTTGACATGAAATTCGTTAGTCTTGTTTTACTTTTTTGTTTTAAAAATATTTTTAGGGCCATTATTATAACTTACCGTTAACTAAAGGGAGGATTTTAACCGGCATTTAAATTGTTTTTCATTATTACGAGTACCAATAAGATAGAAGTGAGTGTTAAGCTAAAGGGAAGATCATCCTACTTTAACATTTAAATTTAAAATTTAACAAAATTAGCATATACAACAACCAAAACGAAGTTTTCTGTTTCCACTTTGCTCCGGCGCTGCCATATTTTTGAAGAAGTTAATTTTGTTTTATCTGTAAGTTGTAATAACCAAAATAAGTTAAAGGTAACTTTGCCGTTCACTTTAGCTAAAAGTACCTTTAACTAACGCCAACTTTAACCTTAAAATATTTTATTTTTAATCCGCATCAAAATTTTTTTTTTTATAATTCCATTGAATTGGAAAAATCAGCATTTGTTAAACTCATATCCAGTATCCAATTATACATTTGAGCCACAGTAAGTAAGTAAGTATCTAAACTGTAGGCTGTTTTTTGAGATCGCCATTTTAATCAAAGGATTTCTACTTTTATAAAGTTGAAAATTGAATAAACCAAAACATAGAATCACTTATTAAAAATCTATTACAGATTTTCTTAATTATTGTACTAAAGATTTGATTTTATAAGCGTTTTCGCTTATTTGAAATTATTTGAAACGATAAACTCCTGTTCGAAACAAAGTAGTCCAAATGACGAATGAAAATAAAACCTGCCGGCTTTGAAAAAACATTAGGAAAACCGTTGCAAAATATTTTTTAAGAGCATTCATACTCCCTTACACTCATAAAATTTATGTTTCTATACTATTTAATCCCGGAACAGAATGAGATCCAAGAAAATTTCAAAACAAATGTACTTCATAATGGAAGTTGCCTCAAGGCCAACTTATAGATTTCGCGCTGATGGCAACAAATTTTTTAAAAAGCATTCTTGGAAACAATCATTGTTGATACCACGCAGAATCCTGCAGGATTCATCACAATAGGCTTGGACGAAAGATTATGATTATGGGAATACCAAAACAAAAAGTATGACGGGAGAGGAGTATATCGTTTTGTCGCAGTACTAAAGCAATACTTCTAGGGATGCGAAGGATGCATCGATGTTTAGAAAACATTGTTTTTTGATGGACGATACATCGGCGTTCGATATGAAAAACTTCTTAATGATTCATCATAAAACGTATGTTTACATGTTGTAGGGCTTGTGTTTATTTGAGTTGTTGACTTTACGTTAGACGTTTTTGACGGTGTTGCAATCAAAGAAATTATAGAATGAACTGTAAGAAACTTGATTATTATTTTGAATAATATTTTTATAATATTTATCGTTTACACTAAAAATGTTGTTACGAAAATGTAAAATCTAGATGCTCGTGTTGTGCTTTTATATCGCTTAATATTAAAATTATAAGCACATGCTACGAAAAGAAAACAATGCAGTAAACCAACCTGGTTACAAATTGTCGTACAAACACCAGCAAAAAAATGGTAAACATTAGACTATTTACTTTGCCATATAAAAGGCAAGGCAAATCAGGTGTCTGAGTTACTGAGGATCAGTCAGACTTATGTGAAGACGCAGTGCGTTTGAAAAGAGTAATAGTGGTTTGAAAATCGCCATTACAAAGACATGTCGAATAATTGTATAGAATTGTTAGGGCTTTTTTGAAATCATATGACAATATGTAGGTCCCATTGCGCTTCAATGTTGTTTCTAGGTTTTTAGATGTGTTAAAATGCTTTGTGTTTCATATTTAGTTATTTATCGAAAAACATCGGTCTCTTCACCCGGTGTTTTTTAACATCGATGTTTGTTTTTGAAATCATCGTTGTTTATTAACATCGTAATCATGCGTGCAATCTAGTCATGGCGTCGTTCAAATTTTTCGATTGAAGAAGTCGCCCATAACTGAATAACATAACTCCATACAGTCCAATCACAAAAAGGACTTTTTACCAATTAGCCAAAATATTTTGAAAAGTCCCAAAATAATTTGTGCTAATTTCGTTTCAATGTGAAATTTCCAAGCCATGTATCAAAAGGTGAATGCCAAGGCATTTAATATGCGATTGTTGAAGCACTATTTGATTGTTTATTTGGACGGATAAGCAAGTTTAACTTCGTGCCATGAATTCTACAAAAATTTACCGATTATTTTAAATGGGAAATGTGTTCCTGTAAATAAAAGCAACGTGTTCAGCAAAAGCAGAGCGTATGAGTGTGAATGCTCAATGTTGATATTTCCGAAGTATTTACTTCCAGTAAACTAGTCAGTGAGACGTCGACTGCTATAGGCAATGAATCTCTCACAAAGTTGCCGTTCTTAATTTCAAACCTTCGGCGCCTTAATAATGGGTGATTTTCAAGAGCTATAGGAAAATTTTTCAAAAAAAAAAAAACACATAAAATTTAGAAAAATGCATGAAATCTTTATTTAAATCGATAGTACGGTCCATATAATTTAATGTTTGAAGATTATTTCAAGCAAATGTTGATAGCGACTGCGCCTCAAATGGTTCATCCGCTTAGTCTACTCTTTCCAACATTTCTGTCGGTATCTCACGAATAAATACTTCAATGTTGTCTTTCAGTGCGTCAATTGAATCGGGCTTGTCTGTATAGACATTAGCTTTAACATAGCCCTACAAAAAGTAGTCTAAAGTCGTTAAATCGCACGATCTAGATGGCCAATTGACCGCTCGCGAACGTGAATTAAAATGTTCACCGAACTCGCCTCTCAATAAGTCCATTGTTACGCGTGCTGTGTGGCATGTGGCACCGTCTTTTTAAAACCACATGTCATGCAAGTCAAGCCTTGTATTTTGGAAAAAAAAAGTTGGATATCATCTCACGGTAGCGCTCACCATTCAGAGTGACAGAGGCCCAATTGCTGCGAACGGCAGTGAATCGATAATTTATGGTCAGCATTAACACTGGCCGATACAGCTGCGATATTTTCTTCAGTTCACACTTTACGTAAGAGTGTTGGTAGTTTCATGTCCAACAATGTTAATTTGGTGCGAAATTTAATTACAATAGCCCGAATAGCCGCTTCAGTGGGCCGATTACTTACTTACTTAATTGGCCATAACAACCCGATTAACGGATTTCGGCCTGCCGCAATACATCCTTCCAGGCGCCTCTGCTTCTTGCGCGCCTACGCCAGTTGGTCACACCAATCGATGACAGGGCTTCCTCGACTTGGTCCTTCCAACGGATACAAGGTCGTCCTCTACGCCGACTTCCGCAGATCCCCGCATCAAATACCCATTTCGCCGGAGCATCCTCCTCCATTCGAACGACATGGCCGAGCCAGCCGCAGCCGCCAACTCGCACAGGACCGAAGATCTTACGTAGGACTTTCCTCTCGAATACCCTCAAGGCTGCTGCATCAGTTCTTAATAGGGTCCATGCCTCTGCGCCATAAAGAAGCACGGGTAAGATGAGCGTCTTGTAGAGTATTAATTTTGTCGCACGAGAGAGGTCTCTGCTACTCAATTGCCTATTGAGACCATAGTAGCACCTGTTGGCAAGAGTAATCCTGCGTTTAATCTCCAGACTGACATCATTTTTGGTGGTAACGGCGGAGCCAAGATAAATAAATTCCTTGACTGTATCAAAAGTATAGTTATCGGCCGTAATCTGAGAATCAATACGCCGCACGTCTCTACTTGTCGACAGCATATACTTTGTTTTGCCCTCATTTACTGCCAGACCCAACTTCTTAGACTCCCGTTCAATAGCACTAAAGGCAGCAGTAACATCTCGCTTGGTACGCCCTATGATGTCGATGTCGTCAGCGTACGCAAGCAATTGGACACTTTTTTGAAAGATAGTGCCATTGCGATGCACTCCTGCCTTTCGCAGAACACTCTCCATGACGAAGTTGAAGAGGTCGCATGATAAGGGGTCGCCTTGTCTGAAACCTCGCACGGTATCAAAAGGTTCGGAGAGGTCCATTCCTACCTTAACGGAGCTGCAGGAATTGCTCAACGTCATTCTGCATAGCCTTATCAGCTTCGCAGGTATACCGAGCTCAGACATTGCGGCATAAACACGATCCCTTATGGGGCTATCGAAGGCTGCCTTATAGTCGACAAAAAGATGGTGTGTGTCGACTTGTTTTTCGTGGGCCTTTTCCAGGATTTGACGCAGTGTGAAGATCTGGTCTATGGTGGATTTGCCAGGTCTGAAGCCGCACTGATAAGGTCCAATCAGTGTTTTGACGAGTGGCTTCAGTCGTTCACACAATACGCCTGTAAGAACCTTATATGCGATAGGGAGAAGGCTTATACCCCTGTAGTTGGCGCATATTGTAGGGTCTCCCTTTTTCAGGACGGGACAGAGGACACTGAGGTTCCAATCGTTGGGCATACTTTCCTCTAGCCATATTTTGTAGATGAGCTGGTGCATGCGCCCTACCAACTCATTACATCCGGTCTTAAACAATTCAGCGGGGAGGCCATCAGGACCTGCCGCTTTGCTGTTTTTAAGTCGCATAATCGCGACTTTAACCTCTTCATGGCTAGGCGGCGGAATCTCCACGCCGTCATCATCGATCGGGTCCGGAACATCATCTCTAGAGGCGGTATTGATGTCGTCATCGCCTTGCAGCAGAGTAGAGAAGTGTTTCCTCCACAACCTCAGCACCCCTTGCGGATCTGTAACCAGGTTTCCATTCTCATCCTTGCAGGAAGACACTCCGGGCTTATACCCCTCGGTCAGACGCTTAACCTTTTGATAGAATTTTCGAGCGTCATTCCTACATCTGTACATCTCGACTTCCTCACGCTCACGCCTTTCCTGCTCCCTTTTCTTGCGTCTGAAAAGGCGTCTCTCATCCCTTCTCTTCTCTCTGTAATTCTCGACAATGGCTCGCGTAGCAGCAGACTGCAACGTCTTCTTGTATGCGGCGTTTTTCGCTGCAGCTGCCTCGCGGCACTCCTCATCGTACCATTGGTTTCGTTGTGGTGGGCGCTCGAAACCAAGGACTGTTTCCGCAGTAGTGCGCAAGGAGTGGGAGATGTTGGCCCACAGTCCTCCAATGTCGTTGAGATTAGATGGGGATCGACGGAGCTTATCCGAGAGTTGAGCGGAGAACGCCTCTACTGTCCCTTGTGATCGCAGCTTCCTGACATCCAGCTTCCGCAATGTACTAGAGCGCGCCATCCTCGAGGCGCTAATACGCAATCGAAACTTGGCTGCGACAAGGTAGTGGTCCGAGTCAATGTTCGGACCTCTAAATGTGCGCACATCTAGTACACTGGATACATGCCTTCCGTCAATCACAATATGATCGATCTGATTGGATGTTGATCGGTCGGGGGACATCCAAGTGGCCTTGTGGATGTCGAGATGTTGAAACCTGGTGCTACATACTACCATGTTACGCGCCGCGGCGAAATCGATCAGCCTCATACCATTGGGGGTAGTGTTCGCGTGGAGGCTGAACTGTCCGACAGTGGGGCCAAAGATACCTTCCCGCCCGACCTTCGCATTAAAATCTCCGAGGACAATTTTTGCGTCATGGGCCGGGCACTTATCATATATGTCCTCGAGCTTAGCGTAAAAGGCATCCTTAACCACATCGTCCTTATCTTCCGTCGGGGCGTGAGCACAAATCAGGCTGATGTTGTAGAATTTAGCCCTGATGCGGATTGTGGCTATTCTTTCGTTCACAGGTGTGAACCCAGAGACAAGGTGGCGGAGTCTCTTATTAACCACAAATCCGCATCCAAATTCGTGCTTATCAACATGGCAGCTGTAGTACACATCGCAAGATGCTAGCCTTTTGCATCCTTGCCCTGTCCATCGCATTTCCTGTATGGCAGTGATGTCCGTCCTACATTTCTTGAGGGCATCCGCCAGCTGGGCGGAAGCGCCCACCCTGTGAAGGGTGCGGACGTTCCAAGTGCCTATTCTTAAATCGTTGTCCTTTGAACGTTTGCCGTGGTCGTCAACTTTAAAGGGGATCTTTTTGAAATTCTGTATATTGGTTTTCACTGGAGGGAGATTTTTACGTGGTGGGTTCCAAGCCCTACGCACAACCCAAATTTAACGTCCAGGGGATTGGACTTCGCTGCACGCATTAGTTAACATCCAGCGGGTGCTAGAATGCCATCCAGGAGGGGCCGCGAGGAGGCTGCGTGTCAACTTGAATACAGCAAGACAAGGATCGTCCTGGTGGTCGCCATGTTGGCCACAGTCAGAAACTTTACCTTGTATGCATGCATCCCAACCCTCCCAGTGGGCCGATTAAACTGACCATAAAATGGAAAAAGCGCGCGATGTAAGACGATTCATGGTTAAATTATAGACCAAACTGAAGATGTTTGACAGTGAAAGAAAACACGAAACGTGCGTGAGCTGTTTGTACTAGTGTTGCCAAAAAGATAATAGCTAAAAAATCACCCGTTATTATTAGGTATAAGGGTGCTTAAATAAATTTATTCACTATTCCGCGACTGCCTCTCAGCAAATTTCTGGCAAAAACTGTGAGACTAAATAAAATTGCCATTATAAGCTTCTTAAAAATCTGTCGTTCGAAGTGGACTTTAAACTGTAGGTCTCGCCACTCATGTACAAAATTAATGCACACAACATCAGTGTTGAGAGAAGCTAGCTCGTAATCCTGGCTGATGAGTTGTAATGACCAATTAGGTATGTTATGTATGTATATGCCTAAGGAATCCATAGTACATGTTAATGGTTTCGTTGCCAAACAATTGAGTTTAATTAAATAAATAAATACAACATAATTTAATTTAAAAAAATAGAAAAAAAAAACATTGAATTTAAGTTTTTGCAGAAGTTGGTTATTAAATTTGATGGAGAATATTTTAACTTGGACTTGGAGTGTGATGAGTTTCACCAGTATGTTGGGTTTCTCTCTTGTGGTGAATTTTCAATGATTAGAGTTTGTGCGTTGTGGGAATAAAATTAAAATTCATTATTCGTTCCTCAAAATAAACTCTGTATTGCCGCCAAACCGCTACTACCTATTTGAACTGCTCTACCAAATTGTAAGGTTTGTGTCTTGATTAATAATGATAATTAATCACGGTTGCACACAAACACAGAATAAAAGTAGTAGTACACTCAACGAACTTAATATTACCATTGTGGCAGTAAATTCTATTTGTTAAGCATATAAAAAAAATTTTTAAAAATGTGTAATTTGAAAATAAATTTTTAAATTTAAAAAGGGCCTGATAAACTTAAAGATTTGCTAAAAAATTAATATAAAAAAGAGTAAATGAAATGAATTAAGCAAATATCAAAATGTCCTTTTTTCACATCTGATTTAAATTTAACATCAGTAAAAATTAATATAAAAAACTATGAATAATTATAAAAAAAATTGGTTATTTTGTCTCTCATTGGTGATTCCTTTTATGAAGGTAGTAAAAAAAACTTTTTATATCCTGCCAGCATTGTCAATTATTGCAAAGCAAAACTGTGATGCCTGCTTGATTGGACAAGATAATATTTAGTGTATTTTTCAACCGGAAACAATATTTAGGAAATGAATTTTGCTCTTAAATAAACTATTGCCAATTTTTAGGCATTAAAAACCGAAAATCAAATAATGATTTAAAATGCATACGGGATATATTGCTAATGTATTAAAAACGTTATAATTTCTAGATATTTCAACAATTCTGGAATATGTAAACTGTTTTGTACGTCAAATGTTTCTAACTTAGTTAGCAACAGGGTGCCTATAATATTTTATTCTAGTGCGCATACTCAACCTAAATGTTGATATAAAATCCTTTATGAAACTGTCATTCTTAAAGCTTTTTATCCTTATAAAATGCATATATTCACACCAACACCTACACTTGAATGAAAGCATGTTTTACTCCAAGTTACCCTTAACCATGGCTAGAAGCAAATCAGTTTTAACTCATTTGTCTTATAAAACGCTTGCCTCTCCCTAGAAACGTAAAAAGGTGCCATAATATATGAAATTAAAGAAAGAAAGAAAAAAAAAAAAATCGAAAGAAATAGAGAAAAATGTAATTTTGAAAATCATACGATTGATTTATAGTTAATGAAAATAAGCAACAAAACCAAAAATAATTTTATGAAAAGTTAATGTAAAGAGTGAAAAATATTTTACAGAAACTACCAGTCAAAAAAAAAATTTTTCTTTTCGAATACCTGCATATAAAAAAAAGTTACGAGAATAGTGAAAATTTTTTGTGAGAGTAAGTCAGGAAAGAAAAAAATCGAATGTGTCGAAAAGTCTGAAAATCGTTGATGTATTTTAAAGTGTTTTAAAATGTAAGTGGTTCGTTCGTTCGCTTATGAAATACATTAAGGAAAAGTGTAATTATTAGTTGGTATTAAAAAAACATAAAATAAAATAAATAATATTGATTAAAACTAAAAAAGGGAAATAAAAATAAAAGGAAATGAATTGAAAATTTTCAATAAACAAATGATAATTTGAAACAATGAATTGCTAAAGTGATGCACATACCATACCATACCGTACCATACCATATACCCACTCGTACATGTTCTTTTCAACATATCGATTTTCAACCAAACCGACAGAGCTGATGAGCATAGTAGAACTTGAAAAGAAAAAAAAAAAACACAACACAACACACAAACACACGCACATAGACGTACGGTTAGAAACTCATCACGAATAGGAAGGACAACAAATACACGAACTAAATATTAGTATCAGTGCCGCGAGTGTAGAAAAATAATATGAAAAGCACGGACCATCAATGTATTGTAATCATCATTGCCGTTTTCATAATCGTCATCGTCATCGTAAGCGTTATTGCCGTTAACATTAACATTGTTTCAATTGTTGTTGATATTTTGTTTATGCTTATACACCAAACAAACAGAATGGCAACGCAAACAACTATTTCCTTTTTCTAGTTTTCTATGTGTACAACTATAAAATAAATAATAATTAAAAAATATTATAACAATAATTATTATAAATAAATAAAATTACAATGAATTAATTAATAATAATAATGATAATACAATACAATTACAAGAAATGAACTTTTGCTAGCTTGAGCTAATATAGGGTAAATTAAAGCCAAAATGAGTAATAAAAAGAATTTGAAATCGACAGGAATTCAACTCTAAACCAGAGCTAAACTATATTTATGCATGAGTGTGTGTGTGTGTGTGTGTTTCAATCTTTTGTTTCTGTTTACTAAGCCAACAATTGAATTGTGTGTGTTAAGTGCTGTGAAAGAATCGAAAAAATAATCATTTTCTGCAGAAAAACAAGTTTTAATATTCAATCAAGTGTTTAAATGAAATTGTAAAAGCGATCATATTTAGGCAATTATACAAAATTTATAAATTATTATAAATTTTTTTTTCCTTCTGTGACATTCGTTTAGCAGCTGTGTTTAGAGAAATGCTCTTAGAGAAAGGGACGTCTAGGGCCTGGGGTTGAAAAGAAAGAGGCAAATGTCAAAAGCAACCCTCCATGTGATTGTCAATGTTTTATTATTTTTTTTTCTTTACTTTCTTTGGTTTGTCCATTGGGTGTGTTTTGTCCTCTGCTCTATATTTCTTGTAGCGTGTATTTGTACGACTGCCAGTTTGTTTCCGCATTTTGTGCTTTTTTACTGTCTACAAATATTACTTTTGTTTTTATTGCCCATTCTCATTCTCTCGCTACCTAACATTTGTTATAAGCTCGCTCTCTCTCTCTCTCTTTATCTCTTTTAATGCATTTGCTCTCATGGAGAGTGGTGAATTTTGAAAATGTCTGAATCTTAAACGACTCCCGCCTAAAGTCTTTTAAATAGAAAAATCACAGTAAAAGTAAAGAAAATTCCCACGCGTTACTACCAATTCCATTCATATCCTAATTTTAAACAATACCACCACTATACTTATACAATCATTTTTAGTTAAGGAGTTTTAAAATCTTTCTTACTTACTTTTAATTCCTGAAAAAAAAAAACAGAAACAAAATCATACTTTTTTAATCACTTTAAATTTGTTGTTCACTGTTACTAACATTTTGAAATATTTTAAATTTATTAGCTGCGATAACATTGTAACGTTAATTACCATAAATGTACTCCCAATCTAAAACCATTATTATTTTGGCATCTTTCTTGTAATTTAATCGCAAATTATGTAAAATTTATTGTGGATTTAATGCCAAAAAAAAAAAAAAAAAAAAACTATGCATTAAAATCTTTTAATGCAACTCACGAGCAGATAAATGGATTGGAATAAAAAAAACAACGCTCGTAAATTAATTGTCACATATTTTACGTACTGGACATGTGGAAGACATAAACTTTAGGACAATTACAATTGGATTCATTAAATGAAGATGAAAACAACGATGCTCATTCGATTAATCACATCTATGAGTGTATTTTTTAATGTAAATTTTTTTGAGAGAACATTTTTGAACAATCCTTTTAAACAAGTTTACGAGTTTGGAAGTAGCGTGGTATACTGAACTGAACTGCCTTATTTCAAACTTGCGTAATCCTGGTTCTAAAACCTAGTGATGACAAGAAATTTTTTACCATGATTTTCAGAGAGAATAACACAACGATCAGTGAAAAGTTCCTATTAAAAAAACAAGCTTCAAGCTCTATATGAATAATTTATAATTAATACATACTGGGAATGCCAAACGGGATCGATTTTTAAAAATTCCGGGATAATTCGGAATCCAAAAATATCGAAAAATCACGAGAAAAATCGCGATTTTCTCTTAATAATAAAAATATTTTGTTAACAAAATCATTTGTATTCCAACTACGTATATCAGAATTCTATATCATTGGAAATAAAATATAAAAACAGCAAAATAAAATGTAACAAAAAAGCGTAAATTAACAAAAATAAAAATTATTTATGCATATGCAAATGTATTAATTTTAAGAAAATTATTTGGATTCCAACAAAAAGATTGAAGCATCTAACATGTGAATGAATGAATATCCCTACCGTTGAAAAACACTTCTCGCAATCAACATTTGTTGGTAAAATAGTTCCAAGAAAGCTGTATGCAGCATATAAATATTCACCTTTACCACCTCCTGTTGTAAATAAATCCATTGCTTTGGACAGTTGAGTATCTACAGCTGTTACCCTATTAATTCGTTTTAAAGGGCTTTTGCATTCTTCGATGCCAACAAATAATCTTTTGTCAATGGAAGTAGGGTTTTCCTCATCATGCTATTATCGAAGTCAAGTGAAGTAGAATTTTTTTCAGGAACCTTTTGTAGGGCGAAAATACATATGAATTCACAATCCCGAAAGATCCCGGGACAAGTTTTTAATAATTCCGGGATTTTCGGGATTCATAAAATCGGTATTCGGCATTCCCGATTGGCATCCCTGATACATACATACAATCACGTTTTTACCTTTTAAAAACGTTTGAAATATGAGTTCATAGATTATAAATAAAAATATAAATAAATTTGTGTTTAGTTTTAAATAAATCGTTTATTGTTCTGTGTGCTACAGTTCCCAACTTGGTGTAATAAAACAATTGTTTTATGTCTAATCCTGGTTGGTACTCGTTTGCGTATACTCTAACAATTGTTCAATAGATCTTTATAACGGAGATCTTCAAACCACGATTATTCTCTTCAGATGCAATGTCTTTACACAAGACTGACTGAATTCTTACTGGTCCCGTTGTCCTGCTCTGTCTTGCCTTTTATATCACAGGGTAAACATACTGTTGAGTGCTCTTCAAGGCGAACGGTTTTGCCATCGCGAAATCTCAATAAATGTAAACATGTTGTTTACGTTATTGTTATTTATCGAATGGTGTTAATTTATTAACTTTAATTCTATTAAAGTATTTAAACAAACTTAAAATCAATGGGTTGTAGATTTTGGCGAGATTTGAGCTATTGGATATTGTTCACGACTTCTTAATTTTAGAAATATGTAGCCAACATACCTATCATCTGTTACTTTACCACTCGTACAAAACGTTCTGTATTTTGAGAGTGCCATGGAAATTCCAAAAATATAATTTTGTTACCTATCAATTGCATATAATTTATAATAACTAGATGACCCGTGTGAATATTTCGCATCGTTAGTTGTCATTTTTGTAACATAAAATGAAAATAATTAATAGAAATTTTATTAAAAGTATAAAAATATTAGAAATCATAGTATATCATACATATTTACATACATACATACATATGTTTAAATGCTTTTATAATACTTCTTTGAATATAATGTTAGAGGTAATGAGATGATCATCGTGAACTTTTTGCCCGTACAAAGAAAAATATCTTTAAACGTATGCACTCGAGAGAAAGCCACGTATAACTGCCCATGTGAAAAAACCGGTTCTGGCAAATACAATCCCACCTTTTGAAGGGTTTGACCTTGTGCTTTGTTTATCATCATAGCTTAATCAACTTTCACAGGGAATTGTTTTCGAGTCATTCGGAAAGGCACAGTTGGATCGGAATGTGTAAGGTTGATTCGGGGTATGAGTACAGTTTTATCAGTATGAATAATTTTTGCTAATATGATGTGCTCTCCCAAGTTTGTTACGATTAGTCTGGTACCATTTTATTAACCCTTGTTTAGAATTAAGATTTCTGATTAACATTATAATTGCATTTGTCTTTTGAAATGCAAGTTATTTATATTCTTACTTTGCACGTTATTTTTATTCTCATTTTTCTTAAAACCTTTTTAACTGTAAAATAGCAGCTGGACGCTATATATATGTATATATTAAAAGACATCGTATTACTACACTTCATAAAACAAACAATGCCATTACAATAACGATATTACTAAAATGGCTTTTACAACTTTATATATTATTATGTGGAATAGAATTACAATTAAGCGACCCTGTTTATCGCACTTGATCTAACAACTACTGCAAAGTATTGCCAAAACAGCTTTTTACAACTTAATAGGCATATTATATATAACTGACTTAGTAATAAACGGCAATATAGTAAATAGCGGTATTACCAGATTTTATAGATTTTAATACATACTATATTATGTAGAACTGCATTACTATTAAGCGACCCTGTATTACCACACTTGAACAAAAACATTTAATCACAATGACAACAGTATTATCATGCAGTTCTATATAAAATATAATTTTTATCAATGTAAATATTAATTTTTCAATTTTTAATTATTTTTCGTCATTAGAGTTGGATATAAGCTTTAAAATGAGATATCATTCATTAAATTTAATGCAGTGGTATGGGAGATATTTACAACCGACAAAAAAGTGCTTTAGAAATAATATATATGATTAGATAAATTTATATGGAACATCAATTATTTCGTATGTAGAATATTAGTATTGAACCAGTTGTTCATCTATGTAAAAATAAAGAATCGGTGGCTCAGCAACTACAATTTCTTTCCAGTTTATTATTTCAATATATGTATTACAAATAAAATTAATTCTTAAATTATTGCTGGTGGATATCTCCTAGCATTTCTTGTTTTTTCATAACCTGGATAATAAATATTTTGACAGTAAAATATTTTCGGGATGTAGATAATAACATTAATGTTCAATAGCTGGACGAATTATCTTCTGCATATGGTCAGACAATTCTCGGATCCAAGTTATATATTGAAAAATATGTCGACTTCCGCCAAAAGTAATCTAGAAGCTGTAGTTTACCACCGTGCAGTACCTACCGGTTCAGGATTTTGGCTCGCAAGTCCATCATTACACAAAACCATTATTCACTACTAACCAGGGTTGCTGTTTTGAACTTTTCCTACCAAATTTGGAAGGATTTTTTTAATTTGGCAGGATGGTAGGTAAAATTGATTTTTGTTAGGTTGGATATAAAAGGATGTATTTAAAAACGTTTAGCAAGTTAAATAAAACAGAAATGTATATTGAAAATAATCTTAACTCCGAAGAAATATTTGAAGTTATAACACATCTAAAACATTATTAAAAACTTTAATAAAAGTACATACGTATGTTCTTATGACATATTCGGTTTTACACATACTGTACGCTTCTACAACCCAAGGGTACTTTGAATGAGCATTTCGACGCCTCCATTATATAACATTCTAATGGTGTTTTCTTTTCTACCAAAAACCGTGTATTTTATTAAGGCAAAATGCAATTTTGCGTTTGTTTCTTCAAAATGTTTCGCCCTCTAAAAAGGGTGGTATGTTTTATTCTAAATAATTCGCACTTGCCTATTGTGGATGGCATTGGATTTTATGCCCTGTATAAATCGGCAGTGCTGAGAATGCCCTGTAAAGCATATGACTTTTGTTTATTTATAGGGCTACCAGATGAATTATTATTATCATTATTATTTAAAAAAGTGGTAGGTTTTCAACGATTTTAGTAGTTTTTTGATAAAAATTTGGTAGGATTAAAATTTCTTCAGGGTCGAAGCTGCTGCTAGCACCATTCGAAAAGGTAGAGTTGTGAATGAATATTTGAACATTTTAAAATATCTGTAAAATACCTGTTGATACATAAAAGTTAGCATTTTAAAAGCGAATATTTTATATAATTAAATTTCAAGATATGTACATATATGTGGCAGATAAGTTGTCATTAATTCAGACTGTTTTATAAAATCAAGTGCAAGTAATAAATTGTTTTATTAAAGTGGGTGTTCTTATGATCATCATTATTGTTTGTACTGAGACTCTTAAATTCGATATTCATTGGTTTAGTTAACGACCGAATAATATCCGCACGTAGACGTTCGCTGTAAGGATTCCGGAGTAGTCGTTAACTGCTCATAATTTTCAATTGAATTTCTGAATGAATCGATGTGTGAACAAATAAAATTGTTGAATATGAGACGATGCTAGTCCACATGATATCGAAGACCGTCCAAGGCATTCCGATAGTCACTATTTGGTCTAGATATGGGAAGCCTTTAAACTTACAATACGAAAATATTTATTGATCAATTGAATTGAAGTCGCCGTAGTCTAGTAGGTAGTGTGTTAGTTTAATAGACGAAAGACCAGAGTTCAAATTCCAGGTCAGACTTCAAAACGAAAATAGGATAATATTTCTTCGGCGACTTGCTCTCAGCAGATTTCTAGCAAAAACTGTGAGAGTAAATAAAATTGCCATGAAAAGTTTCTCAAATATCTGTAGTTCGGAGTCGATGCCACTCATGTATAAAATAAACGCACACAACATAAGTGGTGTGAGAAGCTAGGTCGAATTACTGACTGAAGCGTTGTAATGACCAATTATGTGTGTATGTATGTATTTTAGTGTAGTTAGAAAAATTAGCACAAATAATCCTTTAGTTAGGAACTACAAAAGCAGTTTTTATTGCTGGTAGTGATGGGAAATAAATAGTTTTTATTTCTAGACTTACACTATGTTCAGATGTGCACTTTTATTGAGTCAATATTCGGTTAATTGAGTACAATATTTTAAGTGTTTAGGCATAATAATATACACAATTTCGTTTACTCAATATTCATTTGACAGCAGGTAAACAACAACATTGTTTGTATTTTGGTTGTGAAAATTAGTGTTGTTGGTTAGTTTATTAATGTTTATCCATCGTTTTATATTTGTTTGTTTGTTTTATTATTAGAATTTGCGTATTTATTGCGCAATAATTAATTGAAACTCTGTATGAAATATTGATTTCAATATTGCGATTTACGGACCAAAACGTATAATTGGACACTACGTATGAGATTATTAAAATGCTAATTTTCTCGCTTCAATGGCAATATTTGAAACGAAAATTAGATTTAAAACAAAAAAGGAGAACATAAGAAGTGCCTGCATTGTGCTCACATAGTACTTATATGGATCACATAGATACTTATACTATATACTTATATGGAACAGATGGAAAGCAGTACGTTTCGTTTAAGCCAAATACTGAGTTTTAGCCTAACAGCACTCAGACTATTTTCAAGCAAGGGTGAGTGTCGGTATTTGTTCGAGGATGTGTTTCCAATGCAGGATGCCCTACTCTCTTTTTATTATATAGACAGGTAAAATGGCTCCATTTCAATATTCGGGGATTTTAAAAGAAAATGTGAAGCAAGTTGCCGATAAGTTAAAAATTTCTACCAGGACAACAATCCGAAGGAATCCTCCAAAAATCGGCAAAGACCCCTGATCTCAGTATTATTGAACATGTTTGAAAAAAACTCGACCGTAAGCTATATAAATCCAATATCAAGGCAGTGAAGCACTTGGTAGAATGAAACAATATAACCATGGAATTTACAAATACTTTATAGTCTGATTGAGTATACATCTAGGAGATCAATATAACGAACGAATTAGACCTCTAAAATTTGTGTTATAAATTTATTTAAACCTATTAAAAATAAAAGTTTGATAATATTGTAATAATATTGTTTCTTATAATATTGTTTAAAATATGCGTTCGTTTATTGCAAACAAAATAAAAGTAAATTCGTGCTTAGTTTTAATTAAATTCTTTATTGTTCGCACTATTTTTAGTGTGCCACTGTTTATAACTTCTCGTATACAACAATAATTGCTTGTTTGCTATTAATCTTCACTTACAACAGATATCTTCAAACCACGACTGTTTTTTTTCCACGCGCAAGGTCTCTTCGCACAAGACTGACTTCATTCTTATTACTCGTTGCCTGCTTCGTCTTGCCTTTTTATACGTCCACGTAAACAGTCTGACAAACATTCTTGAAATAGAACATTTATGGTTTCGCCTTCTCGAGAACTCTATAGCGACATCATTGTTGTTTGCGTATTTTGTTCACACAGTTTGTTGTTGCGTTCTCGTTTACTTTCATAGTGATGTGGTTTACTTGTAACAAGTTCATTGTATTTGTTTGTGCTTTTGCTCATTTTAATGTTAAACGTTATTACACCGTTTCCATTTTCGCAATAATATTTTTTGGAATTTTTGAACCGGTGGTTGAGTCCATCATAAACGAAAACATTGTGAGTTGACAAATCTATTGGCTCCCTCTGCTTAAATGTTACCTGGACTAAATAATCAAACTGAATGGAGCACTCTTCTAAATACATTCTGTTTTAGAGATGTAACGTTTTGTGATATGCAGATGGATTGAAGACATATAGTGGAACAAGATCCATCGAAATTTGGACAAGAGGTACCGAACATGAAACGGATCCTTCGATTTGAGTACTTAAGGGTTGACTCGACATATGAATAAGAACATCTGGGCTTAAAAATTAAGTCACCCTATCCTGGATCGGTGGCCAAGTTGGAAATCACGGCAATGAGCAGGTGGATGAGATCGAAAGGCGTTTACCTTCCATGACGTCGATGGGGCGTATATGTAGAACAGGCAGAGGAGTTTGGGAAATATATTGAAATTATTTAGTTTCCATTTCATTTGCGCTAATTACACTTCTTTGTAAAACTGTCGAAAAAAATCTGTCATTGTGAGTCGACTTTAAACTGTAGGTCCCGCCACTCATGTATAAAATTAACGCACACAACACGACTGGTGTGAGAAGTTAGGACGTTGTACAATGGGTCAATTCGACCTCCTGGTTTTATACTTGTCACAGATGACAAGTACACGTCCTCTAACCTAACCTTACCTAAATCAGAAGTTCCTAGAGATATATGGTGCATTATTTAGGTCTGATCTTATATATCTCAGCTGTTGCCATTCTCTTCTCTTTCGGATACTAATCTTTCTATTTCTTTTGAGTAAATTTTGTTAATAATAAGTTAATAATGTTAATCTTACCAATTATATTGCAATTATTATGAAAAATAAATTTATGTTTGGTTTTGATAAATTTCTTAATTGTTCGCATAATTTTGCGTGCCACTGTTCACAACTTGATGTAACAATAACAATTGTTTTATTGGTTATTCTTCTTTTCACTCTTTTGCGTACACAATAACAATTGTTTAATAGATCTTTTTAACGGAGATCTTCAAACCACGATTATTCTCTTCACACGCAATGTGTCTTCGCACAAGACCGACTGAATTCTTTCTGACGCCGTTACCTGCTTTGTCTTGCTTTTTTATATGCCCCAGCCTGATGGATAAAGTAATCTTTATAAATGTAAATATGTTGTTTACGTTATTGTTATTTGTGTATTTTGTTTACGTTTGTCCTTGGAGTGTTGTTGTTGGCTGTTTGTTCTCTTGTTCATTCCTTTTTTTTTATACTGATGTTATTGGTATATTTTTGTTTATTTGTTGATCATGTAAACAAGATGATAGATTTTATTTATCATTTTAATGTTAAACGTTATAACACAATTTCCATTTGCGTAACAGTACGTTTATTTATTGGATGGTAAAAATATTAGTTTATAGAATATTAATCTATTATTATCTACTAGAACTCTTCGGGTATGAATCCTTCGCGCCAGTTTCTACCACAGTTTATCTAAAAACTGCGACTAGTAAAGAAAATGTTTGCAATTTAGTCCAAATTATTTAAGCAACTCGAATTTTTAGATTTCATGTTTTAACATAACATAACATAATTGGCCATTAAAACACTTCAGTCAGGATTACTTATGAATAGCGGAACCTACAATTTTTAAAGTCAACTCAGAACGACGGATTGTTGAGAATTGTTTGGCAACTTTATTTACTCTCAGAGTTTTTAATAGAAATCTGCCGAGAGGAAGTCGTTTGATGTCTGACCTAGCATTTCAACCGTGGCCTTACGTCTACAAAACTTCCCGAACTTCATGTTTCATACTTTGTTAATCAGCAATCATCGTTTTATGTTTCGCCACTTCTACTTCAAATATTTCTGTTCACTTTTTAATTTTCATATGGCCTTGTTGAATTGTTGTTGTCAACGACATGCATGTCGAATGCTGTGATCATAAATTATTTATATTGAGACGTAAATGATGAAGACCATCAACACAATGACATACAATCCCGTGTGACGGGAACAGAAGAGATTGATGACTGCAATTGACTTGTATTGTATCGTCGCTTATGACGCCTACAAGTGTCCGACAGGTGTTTGTTCCAATTTGTTAAAGAGTTTGTTCTCGTTTTCATTTTCACTAGGTTCAACTATCATTTCATTTTTATTGTATTTTTTGGTGTTGTTGGTTGTGGTAAACCTAAATACTTTATACGAGTATATTGTATATAGTACGTTGTACGTCTCATTCACTTGTCCGATAAATGACAGTATGAAGTGTCAATTTGTCAACCATTTTTACTTTATACGTTTGAAAGTGTCGAGGCAAGTGTGTGCTGGTGAATGTAAAATAATTTCAATGTTTAGCATATGTTTTCGTGCCAAAAGGCGATTGGAAAATTACGAACTCATTCTTATTCTGGTTTACGCCATTTATTGCGTGCATGAAAAATGTTAGATTATGCAAGAAAGTAAAATAAAGTGAAACAATTTTATTGAAATTCATATCGATATACGATGTAATGTATGTATGTATATATGTTCTTAAGTGTTTACCTCATAACTAATAAACATACATACGTAATTGGTCATTACAACCCTTCAGCCATGGATTACCACTAAAGCTGTGTGGGTTAATTTTATTTATGGGTGGCGGGACCTACTGTCGATTCTGAACGATAGCTTTTTGAGAAACATTTTCTCGGAGTTTTTGCCAGAAATCTGCTGAGAGAAAGTCGCTGAATAAATTGTTTTTTACATTTGTCTGACCTCTGATTTAAACCGAGGCCTCACGTTTAATAAGCCAACACACTACCCACTAATCTACGGTGACATTAATCTACTGACCCACTATATTGTACCCATTAGGGATGCCAATCGGGAAATCCCGGAATTTACGGTTTCACAAATTCCGAATCCCGGGATGTTTAGAAACTTGTCCCGGGATTTTTCAAGATTTTCGGAATTGTGAATTCATAAATATTTTGACCCTGCAAAAGGTCCTGGAAAAGAAATTCTATATCATTCGACTTCGATAATACTCCCATTGCTAAAAAGTTATTTAATGCCAACGAAGGATGCAAAAGCCCTATAAAACGAATTAATAGGGTAACTGATTTAGATGTTAAACTGCCCAAAAAAAAAAAAAAAATTATTTACATCAGGAGGCAGTAGAGGTGAATATTTACAAGGTTTATACAGCTATCTTCTTCCCAGCAGACTTCTGACAAAAACTCTGTGGGTAAATAAATTTCCCATGAAAAGTTTTTAAAAAAAAAATCTGTTGTTCGGAATCGAATTTAAACTGTAGATTCCGCCACTCATATATAAAATTAGCGCACACAACATAAATGGTGTAAGAAGCTAGGTCGAAATACTGACTGAGGGGTTGTAATAACCAATTATGTGCATATGTATGCATACAGCTATCTGGGAAGCATTTTACCAGCAAATGTTGATTGCGAGAAGTGTTTATCAATGGCAGCGTATGTTGACAATAAAATTCGATCAAGCCTATCAGATCACATGTAAGATGCTTTAATCTTTTTGTTGGAATTCAAATAATTTTCTTAAAACTAATGCATTTGAATATGTATGAATAATTTTTATTTTTGTTAATTTACGCTTTTTGTTACATTAAGCCATGGATTTTTTATATTTTATTTTTAATGGCATATAAATACAGGGTGTTTGGATACATTTTTCAATAAAAACAAATTTTTCGCCATCTAGCGGCAATAATTTGTAATACCTATATTTAGCAATTAGACGATAATTTGAATACCTTTCGATCAAAAAACAAATTTTTAAAATCGTTTGAATAATGACCAATTGAGAAAAAAAAGAGCTGTAAAATATTAGAATAGTTTCAAATTTATAACAAAAAAATAAATACATACATATGTAACTTAAATTCATTATTAAAGTTTTTTAATTATTTAAGTAAATTTAGTTTCGCGAATAAGATAGCATTTATTTTAATTTCATTGAACAGGCTACTTTTTATTTCTACTTTTCGAAAGATCAAATTATTTTTTTTTTATTTACATTTTTAGAAGTCTACATAGGAGTGTAAATAGTGCGATGGCCCATAGAAAGGACAATTTTTAAAGGTTCTGTAAGAATTTTTTGTAGAAGGATATATGGCAGGACCAATAGTCCTTGGTTTGATTTTATTAAAAATTTACACACATATTGGCAGTATTATGTGTATCTTCACTTCAACTTTTTTGTAACTTTACATACATTTTTGTGGAAAATATGAAGATTTTAGTTTAAAGAACATATATGAGGTGGGCGTATCCTTGAGCCGATTCCTTTGAAAATCCAAATTTTTCTTAATTAAGGGCGTTCACGACAGTATATCAAATTACAAGACCCTATTTTTCATTCCTTCTGTTTCTATTCCTTCGTTTTAAGGGATCAATGCACTATGTGCCGTCTTATCACGATAGTAAATGAAATATAAGTTTATTTACTTAACCCATGAGAGGAGTTTTGTTTCCCAATGTAAAAACAGTCTTAATTACTGACATATAATTCATTTCAGTAGCATAAATTTCAGTTTTTTACAATATGCACTCTATTTTTAAAATTAATTAATAAAATTTGTCAAAAATAGCTTTCAGTGTTTTTTCAACGGCACAAATTGAAAACGAAAAGTGCGATCGTCAAGCAATTTCTCAAAATTTTAAATTTTGAAGTCGTTAACAACTGTGTTGAATGGCAAGACATAATATGCAGCCCAATTTGCGCCGCGTTAAATGTTAGCAGTAGTATTTGCTTACTTTCAAGTTTTGTTGTTGTCATTTTTTTCTCTCAGTGTATTATTACAACAATACCAGAAAATGGAAGATTAATAGCCAAACTAACTATCCAATAAAAAAAATATTGATTTTGTAGCTATTAACATAAATAATGCGTTAAATTCACGAAAAGTTAAAAAGGCCAAGTTTGAAAGACAACCCTGTATTTCCATTTCAAGTGAGGGACAATCTAATTACCAATTAAGGTAGCTAACTCTACCCCCGAAGCATTAAAAATAATTCGGCATTTATAGCTTGAACATAAAAAAGTACATTTTTTTGGCATATTGCTACATATAATTCTGATATAAATGATTTTGTTAACAGAATGTATTTTTTTCATATTTATTATTAAGTGATTTTTTCCGTGATTTTTCGGGATTTTAGGATCCCGAATCATCCTGAAATATCCTAGGATTTCGGGATCGGGATCATAAAAATCAATCCCGTTTGGCATCCACCCACTATTCTTTTCATACTATAAAGCTTGGCTTTATGGTATCCAATTATGGGGAATAGCCTAATTTCACTAATTACAGGTGCTCCTTGGTATATGAAAAACGACAACATTCACAAAGATCTGAAAGTGCCTCCAGTTCGAGAGGAAATAAAAATAGCAAGTGTCAACTACGTCTCTAGGATTACAGAACATTTCAACCGTTTTGTAAGAGACTTACTTGTATTCGAGGATCATAGACGTCTCAAGAGTGTTCAAACAAATGATCTGATCAGATAAATTTGCTTTTGATGAGCACTTTTAGTTGTACGTTGCAGTGCAAATAACAACTTTTATTTTTGTATTATTTGTAGTTAAGATTTGAATACTTATTGTAAATAATATACGAAAAAAAATTTTTTTTAAATATGTCAATAACGTTACAGGCAGCTAAGTCCAACAACATTATTCTATAAACAAATTTTGTGAAACAAAAATCTGTCAAGCAATATAAACAACAACATCAATTTCGAATAAAAAAATTGCACTCGTTTTTTGAGTTTAAAAAACAAATAAAAATTCAAGTTTTTAACTTTGGATGGCAGCCATGCCATTGTCTGACAACTCCTTTCATTAATTTTAATAATGATGAAATGATAATTTATGATTTTATCTTGCTTAACTTTAGTATTTATTATTCTGTTGCATAATCGAATTAATTTTAGGTCTTAATTAATGTTTTGAGCTCACTTTCCTGGTCAACGTGCTCTCCACTCCCTCACCAAGAAGATCATGGCATTTCAACAATGTGTTTAACGTAGAAGAAGTCCAAACATGAATACGAGAATTTTTACGATAATTTCGTGAATAAACCAAAACAGCAAAAAACACTTGAATTGTAGGCGATAACAGTGACTACTCGTATAAGTGAATGCATAGTGCACAGTAAGGGGCAAGGAAAGCAACCTGCATGGACACAGACAACATTTTTTAAAACAGTGAAAATTACAATTGCAACCAGCAACCAGCAACCCAAACCATCTACAAAAGCAACACGAATAACAAAAAGCAATAAAAGTTTCATAAACACGCCAAAGTAATTAGAAGAAAACTTTAACCCAATTTGCCTGCACTACATGCTGCATGTACATACATCATACATATACGTACGTATGTATGTATACTCTATACAATGATGACGATACAGAATTATTCAAATATTGTTTAAAAAAGTTTTTCACAACGATTTCAAACATCTAGACGGTAGTTAAACAAAAAAAAAAAAAAAAAAACAAAAAGTACAATAACAATAACAATAACAAATACAATAAAAACAAGGAATACACACATACATACATAGTATATTAAACTACCCAGCATAAGAAAGTGTATACAAAGAGTAAGACAGACACATACAAGCAAAATTTGGGACGAGCTCTGTACGAGCTAAAGTGCAAGAAGTTTTCATGTGATTTTGGAAGTGCATACGTGGGCCGAAGCCAGAGATATAAACAAAATGCAGAAGGAAAATAATACAACAATTGAAAATTGCCAATATGTGGGGCCATATCGTCTGGAGAAAACACTCGGCAAAGGACAAACTGGTACGTATGCAATACAACTTATGTAAGTACATACATACATGCATGAAATATGCACACATACATACATATATCATTACATACACATATGTAAGTATAAATGGGATTTGTGTGTGTTTTCTACACGCATTATATTAAGTTCCTAACACATTCACACGTTCATGCCTATGATTACAAGACAAAACAAAAAATCCTGCAATATTGTGATAATATAAATAAATTTAACAAACAAAGAGAAGGTTGTCCCTTTGCTGCAACCAAATATTTTACACATTACTCGGCTACAATCATCTCCTCTGTCCATATGATGAGTGCATATGTTTGAAAATGTCTATTTTTGTCTATCACACGTAAATTAATTTACACAATGCCCAATAGGAAATTATAGCCCCTTTTTCTTTAATTACAGCCTAACGGATAGACCAATTTAAATAATTTTCTTAATATTACTTTGGGAACACTATTAAGAGGGAGGGAAGGACCCTTAATACTTTCCACACACAAACAAATAACGTTTATAATTAAAAAAAAAAAAAAATGAATAGAATTCAAACCCTTCATACTTATTTTATTTGATAAAAAAATTTTTTTTTTTTTGATCTTTCATATAAAATTATTGATTCCCCAAATAAGTTTGAACCTATTTTGAAAACCCACTATTTTTTAGAAAGGGAAAAAACAGCCTTAAAAACGGTATACATAAACATTTTGATAAAACTTATGAGATTTGATGGCGTAATTTGGAAAGTATTATCGTTTTCTTATTTTTCCGAATTTGTCCGCTCCTAATGATGACATTCTCTTGCCAAGAGTTCCTGATTAGGCATTAAATAAGAAATATGAAAAAAATATTTTTTCTGCGACTTCCTTTCGGTAGACTTCTGGCAAAAACTCTGACAGTAAATAAAATTGCCATGAATAGTTTCTCAAAAATCTGTCGTTCGGAGTCGACTTTAAACTGTAGGTCCCACCACTCATGTATAAAAATTAACAAATACAACGTGAGTGGTGTTGAGAAGCTAGGCCGTAATCTTGACTGAAGGGTTGTAATGGCCAATTATGTATGTATTAGAGGTGTGCACAAGACATATAAAATTTCACACTATTACATTTTTTTCAAGACCGAATATTGACTGTAGCTGCAAATATAAATAAGAATGAAACAAAGATAGAGTACAAAAAAACAACTGCACTCGTAAACCATTGTACAACAGTATAAAAGAGAGTTGTGTGAAGAGTGCAACAAAAATATTGTACTCTTCATAAAGTCACAACGTGCATTTCTTTTTTTGCTCTCGGCTAAATTTAAACTTAATATTTCTGGGGAAAATTTTTTTTTGAATTTAATGCGCAAGCAAAGGATGTATACTATAATATTTTTGTTTTTTAACGCAATTTTATTTTCATTTTTCAAAAATATAGTAGTTTAATTATAAAAAAGTTATAAAAATAATAAAACCAAAAACATTTATACAAAATAGACTATTTTTGTAATTATTAATTTTTTCTTATAAATCATCCGCGCACGTAAAATCATAACCTACCCACAACAATGAATAAGAAAGGTCCGAATGTTTAGCTCTTTGTTTGCTCGTCAGCATTGCCATTTAAACTTTCTTGGGAAGTACCTTTTTTTAAACTATTACTTTCTTTTACACTACTGATATTCATATGGCAATACTGAAAATAGCTTCAGTAGTAAAATATGCTCTTACAACACAAAGCATAGTTCCGTTACTTCACAGGCAAACGGGTGCTGTTGTATACATTGAATAAATGAGAAATACACATTTCAGTGCACTCGTAAAATCAAGATCAACAGAAAAGAGTACACTACAGTACTGCATTCGGTGAAAGGTAAGCTAGCAAATGTCTTGTACACACCTCTAGTATGTATGCGTGCACGTTGCTAGGGTTATATGTCCCGCACCAAAGTTTTTTTAGGTCTTTGATAGATTATTTGGCTTTATTCACTGGTTTGTTTACTAATATTTATTTTCAAGTCTAAAGATGTTGGTATCAATTTATCTTACCAATTTAAGAAAGTAACAAACACGATTATGCTCTAGCTAGCTTCTTTTAAATCATCAGAATAAATTTAAAATTGCGTGAATTTTTTTTTTATTGTCAGTAAAAACATTGCATTATAATTAACCTATGCGGCAAAATAAAAAAAAAAAAAAATAATTCACCCAGATAATGACACAGTGGAAGTTATGAATGTTGTTAAGTAGAACTCAAATATATAGTTTTTTTTATATTTATTGGACCCTCCAAACTTGTTATATTTGACAAAAACTGTTTTTTGGACTTTACGCAGAAATTTATTGATTACACAATGATTTCTGAAACGATGTCCGAAATTTAAGAGTTATTAGAAAGGAGAGTAATGGGCTTTATATATATTATTTGACTTAATACGCTTAAGGTTTGATAAGTAAAACTTGATAAATGCGAATTTTTTCTCATATATATTCAAGTTTGTCATTTTACAGTAGCAAACTTTAATTAAAAAATGTGAAATAAATGATGACATTCGGAAAGTTCATTATCTTTTGAAGAGATTAACACTTCATTTGATCAAATCAGGAAAACACTATCGCAGTTATTATTTAAAGAGTCTAACAGTCGAGTTAGACTCCATATATTTTCATTGTTTTTCTTGATGGATCTTGATTGTTTATCGGAAAATATGTCAATTTCACTTTTGAGGGACCACAAGAACTTGGCTAATAGCGTTCTCACACCGAGTGGTTTTAACGTAAAAGTTAGTTTTATCGTTAAAACCAAAAATAAAACCTGGTTTTACCATACAAAATTATTGTGTTAAAACAGTTTTCGTAAATATAAATAACACTATATGGGAAAAATACAAATATTAGACGATTTCTGTATATGACCTTATGACCATATGGTTCAGCAATGTGGCGATATCATTTTTACATTTCTCAAAAGCGACAACGGACTCAGACGTCCACTCTAAAATGCGGTTATCGTCTTTCCTGTTACCAGGAATCAATTCTAACAGCTGTCATTAATTTTTCATAGCGTGCGCCAAGAAAGGGCGGTAGAAATTGAGCATCACCAAGAATTTCTGCAGATTTTTTGGCACAGTGGGCTTTTTGAAATTGGAAATTGTCTCAACTTTGCACTCCGGTGACGTATGACCGTTGAAACTGATTTTATGCCCAAAAAGTACAAGTTCTGGCTTTTATCAAAATTGATGGTCAGTTGGAATTTACGTAAACGGTCAAAAACCATTCTAAGGTATTCTTCGTGCTCCTCGGCTGATGTAGAGGCGATGAGTATTTCATCGATGTATGCGAAATTGAAATCGATTCCCTTTAAAACATCGTTCAAATGACATCGGAAAGTTTGAGCTGCGCTTCTAAGCCCAAATTCGAATAATCCAAATGGTATTATTATGGCGGTGGGTCGACTGGTATCTGGTGATACGCAAGTGGGAGGTCGATAGATGAAAAAACCTTCTTACCATACAGAATAGATGTGACGTCAAGTAAAAATGTTTTCGGCTACTTATTGGGAACGGTGGTATTATTCAAAGCGCGATAATCGTTGCATGGACGTCAACTACCATCGGCCTTACTCAGGAGATGCAGTGGACTAGCCCAATTGCTCTCGGAAGGTCTGCAAATCCCCATTATCATCAGATACTCGAATTCTTTCTTAGCAGCCTGAAGTTTATCGCCGGCGAGATCACGTGCTCTAACATATGTAGAAGGCCCTTTTCTTGTGATATGATGTATGACTGTAGATCCTACGGGACGCTTGTTGTCACTGATCGTAGCTAGATCCATATATTGTTGTAATAAACGGTCGTATCTACATGATGTACGAAGGGGGTAGACCGGAGGCCCAATAAAATGTTAAGTGTCTTCTCACCGCTGGTTTCTACCAGCGAACTGTTGGCAACAAACAACAGCTCCCTTCTTTCTACGTGGACACCTGTAGAACCTTTATACGATAATAGAGAAACGTAGGCGCTTGAGTCTATTAAAAAATTTATTTTCGATGAGTTATGGTAAATCGTAAGGCGGGCTATTTCAAACTTAACTTCCGATTCGCCCGTGCAATCTGAAGCAGAAGTTAGTTTTTTGTGGTTTCACAAACGAATAAGGCTCGCGACATTAGGTGGCCTTCTCACTAAACGTATGATGAAACCAACACTGTTCCGTACCTGTTTTTGTTGCGAAATCCACCAATTTTTTTCTATTTGAAGGCGCTAATCGTGTTCTTATCAGACGTCTGTTCAATACGTTCTAATCACTTTCAAAATTGTTTCTCGATGTTCGTGGAGTCGTGCTTATGGCCGCCAAATCTTGGAATTCTCCTATCTCCATGAGTTGGTAGCTAGTTTAGCTAGTTCCGTCCAATTTCCATCAAACGCTTGTAAAATAGCGTGCACTTGAGCTGGCAATCGTTGCATCCACAAAGATTTCAAAAAATATGGATTTACGAAGTGCTGAGTTCGTTTAAAAGTTGCATCGGACGTTTGTAACCCATGTCGACCTCTGACAGCAAGTTCAGAGTCTTTTTTTGTTCACTCTCGCAACTACGCACTTCTTTAAGTTGCCGTATTTCTTGTTTTCGGGAGAGTTCAGAATTGCATCCGAGACTTGCACGAGGACGCAGGGTCCGATTGTAGCAACGACCGTGCTGAATTTTGCATAGTCACTAGTAATGCCGGCAACAGCAAATTGCACTTCCACCTGCGCCAACCAAACTTCAGCATGGTCTGGCGAAAAAGGAGGAACCTTCTACAAGATTTATGATGTTGGGTTCGTTACTGGCCGCCACCGATTTTTCCTCTGTGTCTCTCTCACCTTCGGTTTGCATTTTACTTTGCCACTGATCACGTCGGAGTCACCAATTTGTAGGGGATGAAAACAGGAACCAATCTTGTTCAATTTTAAATTAATTTTATTTTATATTGGCTTAAGGGCAAAATATCACTGCAACCAGTGTAGCTGGTAGTTGGTACCCAGTGTTGTAACAATAGGGTCACCACAAAATAATACTTACAACCAACATTATGACATTAGCTGGGTGTATTTTGATTGTCATAGCGTGTTATTTGTTCTATATGTGGTTATGTATTTTGGTATCCTAGAGAGCATACCTTTGAAATACGTTTGGGTTAAATTGCTAGACTACAGCTATATTTACTAATCATTTCGACACACATAAGTGGTGTGAGAAACTACGGGCTTCTAGGGGACAATTGCTGTAGACTGTCTAAGGGTGAAGGTATAGCACTGGCCCTTTTATAGTCACCAGCAGCAACTCGTTTCCTTACCGTTTGCATCTTCCCTCTCTCCACCTGTCTTAAACTTGCACAATACACTGTATGAGCAGGGGTCATCTCCAGAGTGATGGTTTAATAAAAAAGAAAAAAAAATATTAAATTATGTATAGTATGATTAGGTTTCTTTAAAGCTCTTCTTGAATCAATATTTTTATTTCCGGAAATAATTTTAAATTTTTTTTACAACAGGTCTGGTCAAGTTGGGCGTACATTGCGTTACGGGGAAGAAGGTGGCCATAAAGATTATAAATCGTGAAAAACTAAGTGAATCTGTGTTAATGAAGGTAAGAGAAATAATATTCTTTTGTTTACAACCTAAAAATAAACTACGATATTAATTTTAGACGTTTGGTATGGTTAGTTGTATTATGTTAATTTGAAGATTTGCTGTTAGAACATGTTTCATAATCAGTTGACATCCAGCACGTAGCCATGATATATATTTTCAACCGAACGTTTGTAATGTTTTCAAAAACTTTTACTCTCAATTAAGAGAAGGCCAAAACATGAAGTTTAAATGTTAACATTTTTTATCACGCAATCCAATTATAAGCATACCTCGTCCTCTTTAGATCGGTTTTGAAATACATTCTTATGCTCTCCTGCTACTGTTAGTGTTGCCTAAAATAGATTTCAAATGTTTCAAACTTGATTACTTTCGAAGCGTTTTATTACTTTGATTTTAATTAAATTTTAGTTGACTTGCCAATTACTTTTAGGGCCATTATTACAACTTGCCGATACCTAAAGGAGGGATTTTAACAATAACTGTTAAAGTTAAGTTTATGTTTGAACTTGCATTACATATCTGTGGCAATAAATTATAATAGCTTAAGTCGACATATTTTTATTCTCTTCTTCAGGATCTATCACTCAGTTTTATACGTTATTGGGTTTGACTGGGTGCATGGAACATTTATGGATGAAAGCAGTTACTGGTTGATGTTGATACGACTTTTCTGTATGTTTTAATGAATTGTAATTAAATTAAATGCCATTCGGCTTTATAGAACTGCAATAGACCATCAAAATTAATATTTTGAACAATTTATCGCATCACATTTAAAATGAATAGGATTCGATCGATAACTTAACTGCCTGGAGTTAGGTCAACAAAAAGCTTAAAAATATAAATGTGAGGGCAATAACTAAAAAAAATATGGGCATATAATATGCACTATAGGAGAGAAAATATGCACTAAAAATGTTAAAAATATGCAATAAAAAATTTTTTTGTTTGAAGTATATTTAGTAAACAAATACAAAAATAAAATTCAAGACAGTTTCATATTTATAAGGAACATATAAGATTTTAAATGTATTTTTTTAAAGGAAAATTAAATAATTCATTTACATATGTAATGGGTACATATAAGGATATTGTTAAATTATAAATATAATAAACTAGCAGACCAGGGCAAACGTTGTTTTGCCTTCGAATTTTATTTTCACTGTAAGTCTGGTTTCCATGCAAAGTCATGGCTGATTGATATTTAGAAGAAGAATGAAAAGTGCACTAAATCGACATAGCAATTATTGTTCAAATGGAATTATATATTTTTGATAGCTTGGCCCTATCCGCGTTGCTTGCCACAAATTTTTATTTTGAATTGCTTTTTGAAGAAAATTAAAATCAGTGTGGTATCGGGATAATTAACGCCACTGCGTTCAATGCCTTCAACGAAACACAGCATAGTGCAGTAGTTTTTGAAAAAAAAAAATATTGCGCCATCTGTCGGACGAACTTCAAACAACACTCCATAGAGCATGTATATTAAGTTTGGTCAAAATCGTTCCAGTAATTTTTGAGTTTAGCGATCACGAGAATACACGTAATTTTTATATATACTAGTATATGGTAGTTTTCCGATTTAACGACCATTCGATTCTACGAATATTGCATTTAAAGAACAGGCAAATTTTTCCTATTGAGTACCTTTAATAGTGAACAAAATTTATTTTGTGTACTCAGTTTAACGAACAAATAAAAATATTATTTGAATGAAGGTAAAATGAGATTTTTGTAAACTTAATGTATCGACATCAAAATATTTCCAAACGAAAATTAAATATACAATAAAACAGTAAAATATACTAAATATATGCACTTATAAGAAAAATATGCAAAATATGCAACAACAAATCGATGCCATTTTGTTGCAAATTCTTCGATTCGAAAAGATATATTGTCAAAAGTGATTTTGACTTACCGACTACAAACATGTATTTGCAATTAAATCCTTGCCCTGGTAATAACACATCGAAGTATATAGTATTCGTAGCTCTCTTTTATTAAGAAAACTGCCACAGTTCCTTCTTAAACTTGTTATTTGTATTCAGTCAACTTGCCTCCAATGTCTTTTACCCATCTTTATAACAGTAAGATGGTGTTTAAAATAATCCAATGTTAAAAAAAGGGAAGATATAGTAAAAATGTTATCTGGATTGTTGAAGACGGTCGGTTGCTAATGTCCCATAAACTATTTAAAAGGTTTTTCTGGAATAGCATCCTATAGCAAAACATTTGATGTAGTGCTTAAATCAAAAACTAATTTAACACCAAGGAGCTTTAGGAATTAAAATTGATTTTATTTTATACTTGAATGCACTGGTAGTCTAGTGTGTAGTGTGTTAGACTATTAGCGAGAGTGTTGTGGGTTCGATTCCCACCAGAGGCTCTGGTCTGTGACCCTACACCGAGCGTATGGTCGAAGTTACATTGGCTTGATCTTAACTTGGTGATTTCATCGGTTAGTAGATAGTGTTTCGAGTTCAAATCTCAACTCATATACCTGGAAAAAAAAACATAAAATCTCTCGCTAGTAGACTTATGGTAAAAGCTTTGAGCATAAATGATTACCATTTAAATGCTTCACATATTAGTAGTTCGAACTTGATTTTAAATATAGGCCTCGTAATTTATGAATGAAATTTAAGCACATAACATAAGTCCTTTATCCTTACTAAATAGTTTTATTGACCATTTAAATAAATGAAATATTGTTTATACCTTTTAAAATCATTTGAAATATGGTTCGTAGATTGCAATAAAAATAAATTTGTGTTCAATTTTAATAAATTTATTTTTTTGCTCAATTCTGGATGCCACTGTTCAGAACTTGATGTAACAACAACAATTGGTTCAGTGGTTGTTCTTCTTTTCACTATTTCGCGATTATTCAATAGATCTTTATAACGCAGATTTTCAAACAACGATTATTCTCTTCCAAACAACGTGCCTTCACACAAAACTGACTGAATTCTATCTCCGCGCGTTGTGTCTTGATTTTATATCGCAGGGTAATCAGTCGGATAAATGCAATTGAAGGAGAATGATTTTGCCTTCGAGAAATCTCTAGGCATGTTTCATAGTTAGTTGGATTGTGTGTAGTAATGTTTCTGGTATCCTATCGGATTTCATTAGTGGCTTCACAAACATCAAAATATTTTTGTAGAGTTAATTTGTTCATCGATTCAATGAATGTTCAAAGATGAAGAGTAACCATCCAGGTTTATTAATTATTTAATATTTTAATCAAGAGAATTACAATAATTAAATTAAATAGATAATAAGCATATAATAATTAAAGGAAATTAATTGAAATGAAATATTTTTGCATAAAACTCAATTAGGTTGAACGTGAAATCGCCATAATGAAGCTAATCGATCATCCACATGTCCTTGGCCTCAGCGATGTGTATGAGAATAAGAAATATTTGTATTTAATATTGGAACATGTTTCGGGTGGTGAACTTTTCGATTATTTGGTGAAAAAAGGACGTTTAACACCCAAGGAAGCACGTAAATTTTTTCGTCAAATAATCTCAGCTTTGGATTTTTGCCATTCGCATTCGATTTGGTAAGTAATCGTTCATTCGTTAATTTTACTTATTAAAAAACTTTTATTTTTTTATTTTTTCAACAGTCATAGAGATTTAAAGCCAGAAAATTTATTACTGGACGAGAAAAATAATATAAAAATAGCTGACTTTGGAATGGCATCTCTACAACCGGCCGGTTCGATGTTAGAAACGTCTTGCGGTTCGCCTCACTATGCTTGCCCAGAAGTTATAAGAGTAAGAATATGTTAATTTATATAGAGTGGGTGATTTAAAAGCTTGAATTTAAGAACTGCAATAAAACAAAAACGGTTTGTAATTTTACAATTGTTCCCCTTTAAAATGGAATATTATTTCATTCATATGGCTGCCACGCCTGGCCTCACAGTAGCTCATTCCATTGCACCAATTTCCGTGCACATTATCGAGTGTATAGGGTCGTATCTTGGCAATAGCAACACGAATGTAAGAGTTTTCAAATACTCAATTATATCCAGTTTGTCGGTATAACACTTTCCTTTAACGGCGGCCCTCAGAAAGTAGTAGACCAACAGTTTCAAATATCAGCTTTTGGGTGGTACTGTTAATTGGCTATTTGGGGAAAGTTGCCAGTCATCAATACCATGTGAAAAAAATCGATTATCATGGCGGATATTCAAAAAGCCGCACCAAACATTCACTAGTAATGAGTGCACTGGCTTTCGCAACACCACGGGGAGGCCCAATAAATCCCAACGTTGCTCAATAGTACATCGATTCATTACGTTCAGTGGAGATAATATACTGAATTTTGAAACAGAATTGCCAGATTCGAAAAAACCGATAGTTCAAATATAACCCGAGAGATGATTAATTAATGAATTAATTACACTAGCCGACAAAATAAAAAAAATTAAATTGTTAATAACATAGCGTAAGTTGCGAGTTTTGTTGAGAAGAACTCAAAAATATTTTTTTGTTTTGTATTTCTTGAACCCTCCGAACTTGTATGAATTGACAAAAACTGTTTTTCTGGACTTTAAGCACAAGTTTATTGACTACCCAAACATTTCTGAACCCCTGTCCAAAATTAAAACCTTATTAGAAACGAGAAGAATGGATTTGGAAAACGATATAGTAGGAAGTGTGCTGGCTTATTAGATGTAAGGCCAGGGTTCGAGTCCCAGGCCGGACATCAAAATAAAATACAAAAAGTATTTTTTCGGCGATTTCTTCTCAACAGATTTCTGGCAGAAACTCTGAGAGTAAATAAAATTGCCATGAAAAGTTTCTCAAAAACCTGTCGTTCGGATTCGACTGTAGGTCCCGCCACTTATGTATAAAATTAACACACACAACATAAGTAGTGTGAGAAGCTAGGCCAATAATCCTGACTGATGAGTTTTAATGACCAATTATGTATGTATAAATATATTATTTGACTTAATATGCTACGAGATTTGATAAGGCAAACTTTACAAATGCGAATTTTATCCTATTTTTTTAGGTTTGTTCGTTCATAGTAGCAAACTTTAATTAAAAAATATTAAATATGAGATATCTTTCTGAAAGTGAAGACATTAACACTTCGTTTGATCAAATCGAACAAAAATTATCGTAGTTATTATTTAAAGAGTTGAACAGTCGAATTGTATTTTATGTATAAAAATTTTATTCAAATGAACTTTTAGTTCAAAAATTTTCCTTTTTTTTTGATGGATCTTGATTGTTTATTAGAAAATATGTCAATTTTACGTTTGAGCGACCACCAGAAGTTGGCCAATGTTTGTGCAAAGGTGAAATAATAATATTAGAAAAACACAAATATTAGACTACATGAAATTGACGCATTTGCGATAAATGACGAAGATCCATCAAAACTTTTGAAAAGTTTTGAATGAAAGTTCATTTGATAAGATGACGTACATATTTGGAAAATATAATTCGATTGTTAGGCTCTTTAAATAAACGCTCTGGTAATCTTTGTACGATTTGATCAAACGAAGTGTCAAGATAATACAATTTCAGAATGTCTCCACTTATTTCATATTTTTTAATTAAATTTTACAATTAAGAATGGCCAAACTTGAGAAAATACGAACAAATTTATATTTGCCAAGTTTACCCCATCAAAATTTCATAACATATCAGTTTGAACAAAATGTTTATGTATACCGTTTGAAGGGCTAATCTCTCATCTTTCTAGAAAACTTTTGATTTTTAAAATAGATTCAAACATATTTGGTTAATAAAAATTTTTGTGTAAAAAGATAAAAAAAAGCATTTTTGTCAAATAAAATAAGTTTAGATAGTCCGAAAAAAATTTGAAAAAAAGTATTTTTGAGTTCTAATCAACCTGGTGAATAACTTAAGCTACTTAGTTACCGTGTTATTCATTAAATTCAATATTTGTGAACTAAAAAACAATAGAATATTGATTGTTTTCTATAGTGGTGGCCAATATGCATGTAATAAATGTTGTATAGAATATAATATACAACTCAATTCAACAGAAACCTTTTTGGATAAAATTTAAATAATTCGACATCATTTATTAAAATTAATAAAATTATTTACATTAAATTCAGGCAGTTATTACAACATCAATATTCCTGTACATTAAAATGTTTATACCATACCCAGTCCGTTATATACATCATACATACATAGGTATGAATGTACATATATTGTACAAATGTGTATGTGCTACACAATAATAATAATTTCATACACGTTCTTTGAATGACCCCAATTCAACTAAATTCAATACCGTTATGTTATGGTGATTTTCTACGTTGTGGTTAATTGTGTTTGTGAAATTCGATCGAAGAGAGAAATTGTTGAAAACAACAAAAACAAAATGTTTGTTTATTTGTACTAATTTTAAGGGTGAAAAATATGATGGACGTAAAGCGGATGTTTGGTCTTGCGGTGTCATCCTTTACGCACTTTTGGTCGGCGCTTTGCCATTTGACGATGACAATTTACGACAACTGTTGGAAAAAGTTAAGAGGGGTGTGTTCCATATACCACATTTCGTGCCACCCGATTGTCAAAGTTTGCTGCGTGGAATGATTGAAGTGAATCCGGAGCGACGACTAACGGTGAGTCATATTGTATTGTAATTGTAATGATTTGTTTTGTTTGTTTTTAATTTTCTTCTGTTAACCGTCCATGTGGTTGCATTGAAACCAATTTTCGCCGCTCAATTACTGTAGGCGGCAAAAAGGTATCTAAAATTTAACAAAAGAAAGTCTATTTACTTTTCCACGGCGACTACGATTGACTACCGTACCGTATTAGATGTGGTCTTAAGTCTTAAACTTTCAGTATCGAATCATTTTAGAAACACACACACACAAGCATCAATCATCATAATTTAGAAATGTTTAAATGGCAAATATTTAGAGCGTAAATATGATAATGATGGGTTGATTGGAAATAAATATTGAATTTGTCGAGGCCTGTCGACATTATTATTATGGAAATACAGTATTACCCTCGATTTAAGTCGTAGAATGTTCGGAAAAAAGGCAACGTAAATCGAATTTCAAAGAACTCATACTCTCAGATGCATATAGAATGTACAGGTGTGTTCAAAATAATAGGAGTGCCTTTTATTTAAAAGCAAAGTTTAAAATTAAGAAAAATAAAAAAGTAAATATCAAATTTTTTTGACTTAAAATTTATTTCTTATTCATATTCTAACCTATTACTATTCAATTATTTAATTAAAACTATAAAAACGAAAAATATTCCACGTAAATAAAGATTACTCTAAAATAATAGGAGTATTATCACACAACCAAATAATTTTTAAACAAAAGGCACAAAAGTTTCGAATTATCTTAAAATAGTAAAGCTATTCTAGTATTTGGTTGAATAACCTTTGTTTTTAATGACTTCAGCAAATCTACGGGGCATTGAGTCAATAAGATCTTGGCATTTGTTTAAAGGAATTTGAAACCACGCATCCGCGCACTGTGATCCATAGTTCTTCTGCATTTGAAGGTTGTTTTTAAGGTCAGGAAACTGAACTTGTCGCGCTATAACCATTAACCCGAAACCACACATTTGCCAATTTACTGGCGTCTTTCGTCTCATTATCTTTTTGGCATATCCATTCCTCTCCATTATGTCTGTAAATGGCTGTATTGGACCTACACCATTATATGAAAAGCTTCCCCATATCATTAGTTTTGCACCACCATGTTTAACTATCTTTTGTCAATACTGAGCTTTATATTTGGTGTTGGGCAGACGTTTAATATACTGTCTAGACCCAGTGCTACCAAATAAAACAATTTTACTTTCGTCGGTCCACAGTATGCTACTCCATTTTTCTTTCAGATATTTGATATGTTCTTGGGTAAACTATAAGCGTGCTACTACCTGTTTTTTTTTATCATCAATGGCACCTTTGGTGGACTTTTTGCGAATAAATTGTTGTCCATCAGACGCCCTACGAATAGTAGGGCCACTTACGGCAAGATTTAGGTCCTTTTGATTTTTTTTGAAAACCCCGAAGGGATTTATTTTGCCGTATCGCACAATTCGGCGGTCATGGACAGTTGATGTTTTGCCCTTGCGCTCACGCGTTTCAAGCTTTTTTTTATAATTTAATGCGTTTATAAGTTTTGCCTTTTCTTTCGAAGATTTTTAATTAATTCTCCCTTTTCTTCAGTAAAGTGCTTACGTCTTCCCACTATTACAAAAATTTATGTAAATCACTGTAGAAAAAGTTTTAATTAAATTTTTACGTACTTACTGTGCACTTTTTTTGTAAATTAAATGCTGTTATATTTTTATTTTTGAAAGAACACTCACACTCCTATTTTTTTGATCAACTGAAGTCAAGGGCAAACGCAGATATGAATCAATTTCATCGCAAACATTAAAGTTATTAAGAGATTCTTTTTTGTATTTTATTTCTTACATATCGTTGTAACCCATTAGAATATATCGTGTTTTGCAAATTGGTACAATAAAAATTTTTTACTTTGAAAATATTACTGATAGCACTCCTATTATTTTGAACACAGCTGTACATTTTACAGAAAAAAAACTGAAATAATTAAATTTTTATTCTATGCATTGAATTTTTTTAATGAGGGTATTCCCCTGATTTTGTTTATAAACAACAGAGGCGACATAAATCGAAAGGCGACGCAAATCGCAGTAATCGAAACATCGTAAATCGAGGGAATACTGTAAATTGTAAATATGAAGTGAATGAATGATAATTCAATAAAATCAACAAAATTTTAAGTTAATAATCGTTATGTTCGTTGTACACACATTTGAAATATTGTTTAATTTTTTTTCCATAGTTGGCGGAAATCAATCGTCATCCATGGGTTACAGCTGGCGGTAAGGGAGAGCTGGAATTAGAATTGCCCATGATGGAAGTTGTTCAAACTCACGTTATACCTTCTGCCTCGTCTGTAGATCCTGATGTATTAAATGCCATTTGTTCCTTAGGTTGTTTTAAGGAGAAGGATAAACTTATACAAGAGCTCTTAAGTTCAACGTAAGCTTTTCTTCAATTTATGTACCCTGATTTACATAGATTTACGCATAACTTTTTACTGCAGACACAATACCGAAAAAGTTATTTACTTTTTGTTATTGGATCGAAAACGTAGACGTCCAGCTTTAGAAGATGATGAAGAAATCGCTCAAAAATCTCGCAGTGAATTAGAGGCCGCTGATCCACCTAGAAAACGTTTAGACACGTGTCGTATTAATGGTACGAATTCTAGCAGTTATGGCCAAATATCCGAAGGGTCTCCACTGACACCGCGAAGACAAGCATTCAAGTAAGTAACGCTGTCTATTGTTTTGTTTTTTTAGAATTGAATTGGGAATTGTTAACATTACACATTAAATATATACACACAATTGCTATCTATTGCGATTTCATTACATCGTTAGATAATGAATTTGACAATCATACGCTTTATTATTCGTAGCTTTTGCCTGCCTGATGATCTTTCTGTAATTAATGTTGTAATATAAACTCATTTATACGTATTTTTGAAAAATAAATTATCAGCAACAGAAGCAAAAAAATTTGTAAAGATTTATCTTAAATTGAACATCACATTGAGATCAAATTGTATTTGAAAATGCATCATTATTTAATGAATAGGCAGAAAATATTATTAAATACAACACCGAAAGGTTTAGCAGCCTAAAACAATCCCTTGTACAATGGGTCAATTTCGACCTCCGGGTACTGTGCTTGTCTTGACCGACAGGTGCACGTCCTCTAACCTAACCTAACAATCCCTTATCAGTTAACATAAGTAAATAGGATTCAAAAAGCGATTCATATTAAAGAAGCAATACTAGACGTGAGGCTTCGGTTCAAATCCCAAGTCAGGCATCTCCAACATTACGAAAGGTAAAAGATATATCTCCGGCCACTTCTTCCCATTAGGTTTCTGCCAAAGATCTGAGAGTGAATAAAATTGCCATTAATAAGTTCCTCAGACATTTGTCGTTCGGAGTCGACTTTAAACTGTAGGTCCCGGCACTCACGTATAAAATTAACACACACAATAATAGTGGTATGTGAAGCTAGGCTGTAATCCTGAAGAATTGTAATGACCAGTTATGTGTGTATGTACTAGGGATGCCAAACGGGAACGATTTTTAAAAATCCCTGTTTTCCGGGATTTTGTAAATCCCGATTCCGAAATCCCGCGATATTTCGGGATTTTCTCTTAATAATAAAAATATTTTGTTAACAAAATCATTTGTATTCCAATTATGTATATCAGAATTATATCTCATTAAAAATTAAATATAAAAACAGCAAAACAAAATGTAACAAAAAAGCGTAAATTAACAAAAATAAAAATTATTCATACAGTCGCGAATGCATTAGTTTCAAGAAAATTATTTGGAATTCAACAAAAAGATTAAAGCATGTAACATGTGATCCGACAGGCTTGAACGAATTTTTTTGCCAACATACCCTGCCGTTTAAAAACACTTCTCGGAATCAACATTTGTTGGTAAAATAGTTCCAACATAACTGTTTACAGCTTATATATATTTACCTCTACCATCTCCCGATGTAAATAAATCTATTTCTTTGGACTGTTGAGTATCTAAATCAGTTACCCTATTAATTCGCTTTATAGGGCTTTTGCATTTATAGATGCCATCAAATATTTGTTTGTCAATGGAAGTAGGGTTTTCCTTATTTGAGATGCTATTATCGAAGTCAAGTGATATAGAATTTTTTTTCAGAACATTTTGTAGGGTCAAAATACATATGAATTCACAGTCTGGAAGGATCCCGGGATTACGGGTACATACGAGAGATTGGCATCCCTAGTATGTACGTATATGTAGATAGGTATAAGTGGCCGTCCCCCCAAATGAATTAGATGGATGCACTCAGGCCGCATGGCGCCCATTGCGATACCACAGATCGTGCTGGAACCACCAAGAGCTTACAATGAAGTGAATCAAACTACCGACGTTAATATTCCACAAATCACACAGATCATCGATGTAGTAGGCAACTAGATGTTTCTTTCTCATCTACTGCTTCAAGTAGATGAAGCATCTTCTCTTTTTTCACCTCGCCCCAGCAGAAATCGTTCGCGAGATATCCCAGACCAATGCGCCTCGCGTAGACGCCCATAATCCAAATACCCATAATGACTGCAATAACTGTACCGAGTTTCAATTGCCTTGCAGTGCGCCTCTCTCCAGCCGCGGCCAGACAATGCGTCCTGCTCTGCCCTTAATCGAAGCTTCCCACCTGCGGTCTGTAATCTCGTCGTCAATTTTAAAGTCCCAAAGGGACAGTGCATTGTGCAGATTTAGGAAGGGTGGAAAGAAGGAAGATGCGAACGGTAAGGAAACGAGTTGCTGCTGGTGACTATAAAATGGACAGTGCTATATCTTCACCATTAGATAGTCTACAGCAATTGTCTCCAAGAAGCGCCCTGTTTCTCACACCACTTATGTTGTGTGTGTCAATTTTATACAGAAGTGGCGGAACCTACAGTTTAAAGTCGACTCCGAAAGACAGATTATTGAGAAAGAAGAGAAAGAAAAGAAATCCCCGAAAAAACACTTTTTGTATTCTTTTATTTTTGATGTTTGGCCTGGGATTCGAACTCTGGCTTTGCGTCTAATAAGCCAGCGCACTACCTAATAGACCACGGCGACCCCCGATTACCATTTCACATTGCTTATGCTCTTTTGTTTATTTGTCAATCAGACTTCAACTAGCACACGTAACAGCGGATGCTATAAATTTTTTTTTTTTTTTGGTTTACACTCAAAAAATATTTTATGTTAAAAAAAATTTTTTTTTAAATTCAAAATCTTAAAACACATTTATTTGCTTTAATAGTTAAATAAATAATTCAGATGATGTGGAAATAGAACAACTTTTTTATAGAAGTAAAGCAATATTTTGGAAAAATTAAAAGGCCGATTACTAGCAGGAGAGGAAATTTATGAACCAAAATTAGTACCCAGGAAATATTTAAAAAATATTATCTAATTATTAAATTAAACATGTTTTACTATACGTATGTTATTATTACTAATATTTTTCTATGACTGCAAGTTCTCAACTTATTTTCTCACTTACTTACTAATACATAACCATAAAATTTTGGTAACTCCTGGTTAGAAGTCGCCGTGGTCTAGGCCCGGGTTCGAATCCCATGTCAGGCATCAAAACGAAAAAATATTTCTTCGGCGACTTCCTCTCAGCAGATTTCTGGCAAAGACTCTGAGAGCAAAAATTGCCATAAAAAGCTTCTCAAAAATCTGTCTGGCTTAAAGTCAGGGTACGAGAAGTAAAGCCAGGGTTCGAGCCCTATCCGAGACACAAAACAAAATACAAAAAGTATTTCTTCTGCGATTTCCTCTTAGCAGATTTCTGGCAAAAACTCTGAGAGTAAATAAAATTGCCATGAAAGGTTTCTCAAAAATCTGCCGTACGGAGTCTACTTTCAACTGTAGGTCCAAACATTTTTGTATAAAATTAACACACACTACATAAGTGGTGTGAGAAGCTAGGTCGTAATCCTGACTGACGGGTTGAAATGGCCAATTATGTATGTAATCCCTGCTCTATAGAAATTTTAGTGAACATATTAATAGAATTTTATATTAATAGACGACAGATAGACAAAATCTCAAATATACAAGAAAAACGCAACCATTTCAGATAAAATTGTTACGAAATATTAATGAAAAGAAATCTTAACATCATCTGTCGTTTTGAGTTTCTATTACATTTTTACTGTAATCGTAATCATGCATTACACTAACAGTGCCGTCAAAGGTTTTAAAAATGTGTTTTGAGATGTACTATGCCGAAGAAATTTTCTGTTCTTTCATGTAAAATAGTAGACTAGATTAATGTCCCTCAATTAATTTTAACACTTACAAAGTTGCTCATTACGTATGCAAATTTATTTTTGAAACATACAAATAACATACCGTATGAATACTTTTATACTTTCATGGCTGTTATCTTTGTACTTGTGTTAATGAAATTCGAAACATGAAATATTCTATAAACACGTGACCAATTTTTGCAATCATTGGATGTTTGTAATGCTAATGCCTAAATCATCTGCTTAAAACACAAAAAAAAAAAAAACACCTTCAAAATCAAACTCAAATTCGCATTAACAGCTTCCGATCGTATAGTAGTACACGTAATCATCAAAGACGTTCTCCAACATCGGTTTCTACGATGCGTTCTTCTTCATATCACAGTCCAACAAGATGTAATTCACCGATTAGTTCGGCACAACAGCAGACCAATGTTTTATCTAGACCTTCGTCACCGGCCTCATCGTCGAGTCATACGTCACGTCATTCAGCATATGGCGACCGAGAAAGGTCGGCGTCGGTGCATCATCCTCCCAGCAGTCGGACATCTTCTCACTCGTCACAGTCTGGTGTCGACAGTCATAGTGTCGGCACTGGTGGCAGTGGCAACGAAGTTGGGCCTCGAGAACTACGAGAGCGTAGAGAATCGCGCAACGAACGTTCATCTACAGTACAAACTAGTTGTGTTCCCGGCAGTCCCGGTGCAAACTCTGCAACAGTTCACCAAAGAGCCAATTCTGGTCCCACAATTGCCATAAGTATGTTTCACGATCCGGAAGCCAATAATGGTGAGTACCGACAATCACTTACTTGTTTAAAAATATTTTTTCTTTCATACTTGCTTTGTATTTTAGTCATGAATCCTACAACATCACCATTGATGAACAACAGTACAGCTGTCATATCGGGTTCTCCTTGTAATGCCCCCGGTGGACAACTGTGGAAAACTAGACTTACCAATATTAAAAATAGTTTCTTAGGTAGTCCACGCTTTCATCGAAGAAAACTTCAGGGTAAATAACGAACAATATTCGAATTTTCGAAGAGTTTTTTAATGTTTTTTTCAGTTTCTGCTGATGAGGTTCATTTAACGCCTGAATCGTCACCAGAGTTGACCAAACGTTCTTGGTTTGGCAATCTCATAACTACTGAAAAGGATGAAACCTTTACGATCTTGGTTAAAGGGAAACCCATTGCTACAGTTAAGGCTCATTTAATTCACGCATTTTTGTCGGTAGGCTTTCAAGCTTTTCATTTTCCCATGTACAGTGTTATGTTGTTTAAAATTGCAATTTATTTCTAGATGGCGGAGTTATCGCACAGCGTGGTTTCACCAACATCATTTCGTGTTGAATATAAACGCAATGGCAATGGACCAGTTATGTTCCAAAGACATGTGAAATTTCAGGTAATTTCAATTACAAATTCTTTATTCGATTATTAGAATTATCCACTGTTGGACTGTGTATTCCTACCAAACATACAAAGGCAATGTTTCTTATCATAAAATCAATATTAATCCAATATTAAGAAGAAGATAGATTATGGCTTGGAATAAAAATAATTTCAAATTTCACAGCGACTTCAGATGCGCGATTGTTAATGAATCCTAGAACCACATCAAAACCTTTTTAAATTGCAAAAACGTTTCGACCAAATTTCAATGTTTCAGTCACTGTGTAGCACGTCTACTTGATCTATTGCTGATTAATATTATTGCGTTTTTACCTTTTTAAAAAGTTTAAAATATGAGTTCGTTGAGTTCAAATAAAATGGTGTTTAGTTCAATTAAATTCTTTACTATTCGCACTATTTTTGTGTGCCACTGTTTATAACTTGTCGTATACAACAATAATTGCTTGTTCGCTATTCTTCTTTGTTTACAACGGAGATATTCAACACACGACTGTTCTCTTTACACGCAACTCGTTGCCTACTTTGTCTTGCGTTTTTATATGCCCACGTGAACAGGAATATTCCTGAGGAGCATTCTTTTCTTTTATAATTTAATTCCCATTTAATTGATGTCTACGAAGAAATTAAATTTCCAAATAAATTTTCGTGCAATTTCCGAGCAATTGTCATTGTTTAGAAAATAATTTTCGAATAAATCTCGACATTGCTCAAGTGTAAATCGATTCAGTGGAGATAAGAAACTGAATTTTGTGACTGAATAGAATGTTATAAGTATTGCTAGAAATAAGCGATGGACAAATTTAAACCAACAGATGGTCGTCCCGATAACTGACCGACAATAATTCTTATAATATTTTAAAATTACCTAAAATAGTAGAATCTTGTATCATTTTTTTGCGGGAAGGAGGGAAATGCTTTATACATTAATGATGGTCGTCACCAAACATTATTTGTCGAACTCTTCCACTGGGTACACCGACCAAAAACCCGCCTTGTCTCCTCACCAGGGTATCCTTACATCTTGGAACCACGGCTATATTACTTCGAGGTGGAGGTGGCATATCATCCAGTTTCATCATCGTCAGCCTGCGTATAGGCTTCCGCTCAATTTTTATTCTATTGCGTTTAGGTCAAATTTTTTCCTTCGCAAGACGTGTTCCACAAACTGTTTTACTGCGTTCCAGCTTTCTGTACTGTTTATCATTTTCAACACGACGTTTCGATTCGACCTCGATTCGGTCGCTGACGCATTTCGGTCCAGCGACAGCAGCTGAAGAAAGTGTGTTCGGAATCATCTAACGTTTCTTTCTCCTCATAGATACAGAATGGTGAGCGGCATTTCCCTATGCGATGCGGGTACTCTCTGAAATATCCATGACCGGTCAACATTTAGGTTATATAGTATTCTATTTCCCTGTTTTTTCTGTTTTTCCATACTTGCAACTCGGGAATCAGTTTATAAGTCCACCTTCCATGCTGTTCGCTTTACCTGCGAAATTGCCATTTTAAGAAGACTTTGTGCTTTATCGCTTCTATGCTTTCTGGCTGAGTCGTACTTTGCCTGAAGCTGAAAATTATCTGCTTGTAGGTTTATTGGAACCATTTCGGCTATTACGAGGACAGCTGCTGTTGATACCATGTGATACGAGGATGACCCTCGTAGAGCAGCTATTCCCAGAAAAATAGTTTTTTTTTAGCTTTGGTTCGGGTTTTCAAAGTAGAAGCCAAGATTTCAGACCCATAAAGGAGTATGCTATTTCCAGCCTCCATTAGTAGCTTCCTCCTGCTTGTTAAAGGTCCATCAATGTTTGCCATCAGTCTACTTAGTTGAGTTGTTATTCTGGCTGCTCTCGCTGTAGCATATTCTATTTGTTTTGAACTGGTCAGTTTTGAGTCCAGTCTAACCCCAAAGTATTTTATAAACTTCTTCGTGGGATAACCAAGTCGCTTATGTTTATCTTGATCTCTTAGTCCGCATCATGACCTATGTGACGCTGCGGAGTGACCTGTATTTTTCTTGATCCTTGGTTTGGTAATCCTTAAAATTTTCACCAAATACATTGGAACATTAAAAGTTTTTTCTTAAGCCTCTATCACATCTGTCCATTTCAAACTGTTGAAGGCGTAAACAAATTTTATTAGACTCTATTGGCACCATTCACTGTCATAGTCACTTTATATGAATTTGAATTTGTTGCTAGAATTAATTTGAGATTACATTTTGATAAATTACGTAAACATTTAACGATCGTAATATCTTTTGCAATATTTAGGTTGATATAAGTGCCATTTGTAAACAAGGTGATGTAGCTGACATGTTATTTGCGCTCACATTTACGCTATTATCAGGTAAATTCTGACAAATGAATCATAATGAACATAAATGAATAAATAAATGAATTTATGATAACAGGTAATATAAGACGATTCCGTCGCATTTGCGAGCATATTCAATCTCAGGTATGTTCAAAGCGTTTTCCGGGACCCAGTAGCCCGCCAACAGTACCAACTGTTACGCAAGCAGTTTCAGAGAGTTCGTCCTGTGGTTCAGTATCCAGTGAACGTTTGTCCTATAAACGACAGGTATTTTGCAATAAAATTTTAACAATTAAACAACTTTGTTTGCATAATTAAATTTGAACACGAAAACAAAAATTATAGCAAATTGAAAATGATGCTGAAATTGATACAATATTTACGTACAAATCTGGCAATAGTCGGCGTTCATCAGCCACAAATAACAACAATGCCAATCCTATAGATATGCCTGGTAGTCCAATTGCCGTCAGATCCAAGTAAGTGCTCTACACACAAAAACTCTTATAAAGACAAATTACATACAAATAAAGCATAAAGTAGTGATAACAATAAATATGTATGCCACTGGCCACAAAACTCAAACACACAAAAACCAATAATGTGTCTATTTTGATAGTTCCGAAACGGCTGAGCAGGAGAGGACTCATGATATCCAGAGTGAGCGCCAGGCGACAACAATGTCCGGGAGTGCAATAGCATGAGAATTATTTCTCTGATTTGGTTCAAGTTTTATAAAAATTCCTTATTTTCTTCAACTCTATCAACTCTTAAGCCAGTTTAAGTATTTCACTTTGAATACATACACAAACTACACACCACCACTCTTACCATTATAAAAAAAAAAAAAATAATAATTAAAAACAAAAACTAAAAACAACAAATAGTAATTAATTATAAATTACAAAAGCAAAAATTAAAATTCTTAAAATCGATTAATAGTATTGAAATTTTTATTATCGAATAAATCGAATTAAAAACAAAACCAAAAAAAAAGCAAATAAATCAACTACAATTTCAAAAAAAAAAAAAAAAGAAAAAGAAAAAAGCAATACAACAACAATTTAATCAATTTTTCTTAAGCCTAAATAAAATCAAGAGAAAACAACACATTGTAAAATGAAAAACAAAAAGAGATTAAATGCATTTAGAAAACACAAAAAAAAAAACAAAAAACAATGTGTGTGTGTAGTTTATCACGACCATCATCATTATCATCCATGTGGCCATGATTATAATTAATAGGCATGATAATGATGATACAAATGAAATATTGACGATAATTAATTAAACTTAAAATTAAATGAAAACAAAACAAAATAAAATATTTTTTATAATCCAATTTGCTTTTATTGAAAATTCTAAAGGGTTTCCAACACTCAACTATGTATGGATACAACAACCAGTAATATTGCTTCTATTCAAACATTTGATTTTCATTTTTCAAAATCAATTTATTGCGATTCTTATTATCAATCAACTACTTTCGATATTATTTGACTTAAACTGTACATTGTTGCCGCCGAGCCGGAAAAAAACAAATAGAGAGAATTAACAAAACGAAACATTGCTTACAAAAAATATTACACGGCGAAATGCTTTTCGCCAGTTAAACTTAAGAATGACCAGCAATTATTATAATCGATGATACATATTCGACTTGAAATTAATGGAACACGGTCTTTGGTTTATAATATATTGTATGTGTATTATATGCTAAATAAACCACAAACACTTAAGCAAGATTATTAATCACCATCCATTATAAGTATTAAGTTTGTATGTAAATTGTATACCAAAAAACAAAAAAAAAAAACAAAATCGCTCTACACATACATGCATACATACATACAACACAATTTCAGTCCACTATGTGCTATAGGAAATGTGTGTGTGTAAAACTCAACGGAGTAAAACAAATTAATGAAATAATGAAAGAATTAAAACCAAACACATGAATATGCTTTAAGTGTAAAGGTAAAAGAAAGAAAAACAAATACAAAAATTCTATTTTATTTACATTCATTAATATAAGAAAAATAAGATGAAAAAAATCTAAAAACAGTATGTCAAGAATGAGTTTTCACATTAAAAAATTTTATAATTTTTGTGTTATTGCATTAAAAAAAAAAAACTCAGTCTTATTTTAAAACAGAAACATTTTTTATTTATTCATATTATTAATAATATTTACAAACGTTTCCAACAAAAAAAATAAAAAAATTACTTTTGATCAAAAAATAAGAAATAATTTATTAAAAATCATTAATACTCAAATATTTCATTGTCAAAAAAAAAAAAAAAAACTCTTTTCACAATGTAGTTGTCTTTTGGTGTTTTCTTTTCTACCAAAAAAATGTGCATTTTATTAAGGCAAAATGCAATTTTGCGTTTGTTTCTTAAAACTGTTTCACCCTCTAAAAGGGTGGTATGTTTTATTCTAAATAATTCGCACTTGCCAGTGGTGGAGGGCATTGCATTTTATGTACTGTATAAAACGAGAGAGCTGATAATGCCCTGTAAACCAGATGACATTTGTTCATTTATATGGCTACCAGATGAAATTTAAAAAAGTCGCCTGGTATTGTTATCCAATTTGAAGTTAATTTTTTCATTGTTTTTTAAGTAAGCTTAAGAAAACATTACATTATTAAAGCTACATGGTCCGTAATATAAAAAATTGCATTCAATGTTAGAACAGTGTTAAAATGTTTTTTTTTTTGTTATAAAAAAAGCTCTCAAAAAAATAAAGTTGAAAAATTAGCGGTCTGGCAACACCTTTTTCATATTTACATTTATTATTGGGAACAAATCACAAAATATAACATATTTTTAGATCTAAAAACTTTTTTATAAAAAAAAATATAAGTATGGATATTGCTGCATCATCATGGATATTGAAATAAATCATCTTCGTCATCTGATGAAGAAGAATTACTGAATATATTACATACATAGTCAACAGCCGCCGTGGCAAACAGACGGCATACCCCTTTTTTAAAAATTTGTGTTATGTTCGTATCAAATAAAAAATTACATTACAACAGGGTTGGTCAAAAATTTTTTAATGCACCTTGTAAGAGGGTGACATTTTCTTTAGTTTCTACCAAATTATTATTATTTTTTGATCAAAGTGATTTTTTTTGTTGTTTGAAACGTTTGTGAAACGTATTATTAATAATATGAATAAATAAAAAAATGTGTTTGTTTTAAAATAAGAATACCTGTTTTTCAACGAAATGACACAAAAATTATGAATTTTTTTAATGTGAAAACTCATTCTTGACATACTGTACTTGGATTTGATTGATATGAGTATTAAGTCAAATACGTATGAATGAATACATTCTGAATAATTTTGTGCTTTCATTTGAATTTTTCAATATCGTATTTTAATATTGAAATAATTTGTATAAATTGCATGAATAAGAAATAAATTATTCACAACTAATAATTCACAATTCTTTTTAACCGTATTTAATTTGTAATGTTCTTTAAATGACTATTGATTTTCATTTTACCATAACAACAACAACAAAAAATACAACGCGTTTGGATAAAAACAAATTTGTGGATAAATATCGTATCCATATTTACATAGATAATTAAGAAATTAATCAAACTGTTTATGATCGTAATTCACAATATTTTAAGATTGTTACACACAATTTCCATTATTTTTCTCGCGATTTTTCTGCTGAGAAGGAGTAAGTGTACCTAATCGCACCATAGTGACAGTCATCACTCGCTCATTGAATCTCCCACTTCCCTTTTGGACACTTATTTTGCTCACTCGGGAACAACTGTAGTATTACTTTGAAGTGGACTTCCTCTGTCTGTTTGACCCCTTTATATCCATATGCGCGTCCTGATTGTGCAACGAAATCTGAGAAGATGTTTGAACATCCATTCTAATTTTTTTCATCCAAGTCAAATTTCTTAGATTTGAGGAAGGCTTCAGTGTAACGTGCTATGTCATTCAAATTTTCTTCACTGTTCAGAAGTATATCACTGAATTTGACCTCAAGATTCCTTCTTTTTTAACTTCATCTCTCATAACGAAAGAAAGTGTCTTCCACATTATCAATTGACGCTTCATTATATATGCAATTTGGTCGTGCCATCTTCGGTGGCATGTCATAATGTCCATGGATATAATGTCACTTTTAGTGACACAATCAACAGCGTGTTAAAGTCCACAAACAAAGTTATGACGTTATGTCACCTTCAAAAGTGACATTATGTCCATGGACATTATGACACCATGCGAAGTGACATAATGTCAACATATTTCAGTTTTTTTTTTTAATATATACGCTCATTAGTATTATTTGAAAAATATTTAATTCATCTTTAACAATCTGTCTGCACTAAGGACAAAGTAATGGCGATTTATTGGTCTTTGATTCTTCTTCCAAAGCGTTTAAGCTGCTAGAGCAAATTTTAAAATGCTTACATGACATCAAAAGTGTATCCTGCTGTTTATCAACGCTAATTATACAAATCAGCACCGATTTTTTATTGAAAAATATTTATTTTTTCACATCTTTTCTTTGAAATCGCTGTAATTTATTTGAATCGCTTTACATTTCGCATAAACAGGACAAACACTTAATCGGCACCGGTTTTAAAAGTAAAGAATTGAAAAAAGATAATTTTCAATAAAAATCGACGCCAATTGAAATTTGAATATTGAAAAATATTTTTTTCAATTCTTTTCTTTGAAATCTCAGCAATTTTTTTGAATCACTTTACATTTCACATTAACTGGACAAACACTTATCACACGACATGTTATTCAAATAATGTTTCTCACCTCTGTCTGAACATTCTTTATTGGTTTTCACTAAAGTCCGTAAGATCTTTATTTCTCGCCTTACTGCTTGACAGTAGTGAAAGCAATTATCTAAAATTGATGGATATTGTGTCCCTTCAAATGTGCCATGGACTTTATGATATGCCACCGTCATCTTTCCCGTTTTGAACAGTTATTTTCAAAAATAGCCATGTCCGGATAACAGCTGTGTTAAAGAGTAATTAACGTCACCATCTTTGACGCGATGAAAAAATATGATGTGGTTTGTTTACTAAATTAATGCATACTGGATTAATACACGCAAAAACCGCGGTAGACTTAGACTTAAGGCCCGAGTTCAAACCCCAGGTTAGACATCAAAATGCAAATATGAAAATATTTCATCGGCGACTTCCTCTCAGCAGATTTCTGGCAAATACTCTGAGAGTAAATATAATTGCCATGAAAAGCTTTTCAGAAACTGTCGTTCGCAGTCGGCTTTAAACTGTAGATCTCGCCACACATGTATAAAATTAATCCTGACTGTGCGGTTGTAATGACCAATTGTGTTATGTATGTAACCTCACCAATTTGCCTCTCAATCTAGGAAAAGTTTTCCGTCCATCGGCCACTTCTTTCAGTGTTCCATTTCTCTTGTCGGTGCTGCATGGTTCGCTTTCTTGCGTCGTCGATATTTACTGTGTCTCTTCCGTTCGCTTGCCTATAGACCTATATGTATTACACCACTGATTACTAGTATTGCTGCATCTGCGCTGTGCAAGACCACCAATATTGGCCATTAACTTACTAAGCTTATCAACTTTTTTTGCAGTGTGTTAAATCTGAAGATAGTTGACTACTTTCTGCGTCGTCAAAGTAGTATTGCATATCGTAATGTCAATGTTCAGAGAGCTTCCTCGTAAGAAGTAGCAATTCAGTTTTCTCTGTTGCGAGTTTTAGCAATCTGTCCTTGAGCCATAACTTCGTTTTTATTTTCACCTTTGACGCCCTTTCTTCTAGTCTCTTCGACACTTCAAGCCACAATTAGGGCCGCAACGTCATCGGCATACCCAAGATGTTTACCGTCTGGTATCTCAATGCGAAAGATGTCATCATAGATTATTTCCCATAGGTCAGGGTTAAGAATTTCCGCTTTGGACCGCCTTCACGCAAGTTAATACTTCGTCACTGGCTCCCATCTTCGATCTTTCCGCTCTCAACCCGTACTGTCTTTCTGAAAGACCACCTGCATTTTCCACCAGCTATACTTAGAGTAAATTTCAGTAGTGTCTCCAACAATCAGGATCAGCTTTCCTTTTGCTAATAAACATTAGCATTTGCCTCTACCATCTAATTGTGAAGACGCCTTGAACCAGACATGCGTTGTACATATCCTAAAGCACCATGGGACCCTCCTTGGCTATGAGTTTCAATACTTCTAGAGGTACTCCATCAGTTCCTGAAACCTTATTGCTCTTTAAACAACGTGCTGCTTTTTGTAGCTCCTCGGTGGTGAAAAGAGGTAGACTTACCGCTGAGGCCGTTATGTCTTCGTCTACCCTTTGCCCCGGGTCTGGAAAAAAGAGTATTTACGATGCTGGTCTTAGTTTGACAATTCAGTATAGAAAGGGGACAATTTGTCCCTAGTTTCTTCATCACTATCTTGTATCCAAAGCCCCATGGGTTATTATTTACATCACCTCGTAGCTCCTCCTATTTTATTTTCTTGTTTCGGCTAATGGCGATTTCTTTCATATCTATTCAAGTTTGTCCATTCATAGTAGCAAACTTTAAATAAAAAAAATATGAAATAAGTGATCACATTCTGAAAACGCATTATCTTGTGAATAGGTTGGAACTTCGTTTATTCAAATCGAACAAAAATTACTGTAGTTACTGTGTTTGTCAAATAATATATATACAGTCAAATTCGTTTATAACGAATTCTCGGTTATTACGTACATTTTTTCAAGTCCCAACGTTTTAATAACAATTTTCATACAAAAAACTTCGTTTATTTCGAATTCTCGGTTAAAGGGAACTACTTTAAATGGTCCCAGTAATTAAATTTCATAAATTTTACCTTTTTTATAACGAACACTTAGAAAAAACTTTGAAGTGTGGCAATAGTCTTTACTTTTATTTAATATGGCAGCATTAAATTTTAACGCAGCATCTTTAATCATCTAATAGCTAAAAATACTTAGCACATATTTTTGGATTTTAATAAAAAAAAAAAAAAATACTCTTTATTTTTAATAAATAAAAAAAATTCTTTTTATTTTATATTTTCTTCTATGACTTCACCCCGTTTACTACCAACTTTGCCTACAACAAACTATTATTTCTGGTTCCACGGAGATCGTTATAACCGGGTTTGACTGTATATGTATACCGTGTCAAGGTACCATTATTCTCCTTTCTAATAAGGTTTAAATTTTGGACATCGGTACAGAAATGTTTGTAAAATAAAGATTCACAAGTTAATCTCTTTCAGAATGTCATCACTTATTTTATCTTTTTTTAATTAAATTTTACAATTAAGAATAGCTTAGTTTGAACAAATAGGTAAAAATCATATTTTCCAAGTTTACCCGTACAAAATTCATAACATTTAAGTTTGAACCATATGTTTATGTATTCCATTTTATAGGCACATCTGTGCCCTTTTCAAAAATCTTTGAATTTTATTAATAGGTTAAAAAAATGCAAAAATCTGTCGTTCGGAGTCGACCTTAAATTGTAGGTCCCGCCACTTCTGTATAAAAAAATTAACACACACAACATAAGTGGTGTGAGCTACTGGGGACGATTGCTGTAGACTGTCTAATGGTGAAAGTATAGCACTGGCCACTTTATAGTCAAAAGCAGCAACTCAATTCCTTACCGTTCGCATCTTCCCTCTTTCCACCTTTCCTAAACCTGCACTGTGTCAGTAGCTGAGTTTATTTTGATTGCCGCGCCAAGTTATTACGTAGTTCTGTATCAGAACAGTGTTTTGGGTGGGAATCGAATCTACGACACTCACTACTAGTCCATATTAATATTTGAAAGGACCCTAACATGTAAAGAACTTATTATATTCATTATATTAATACTAGAAACTTTTACGAATTTCATTTTGATTTTCAAAATTGTAAGTCAGAATTATGTTGGCTTATTAGACAAAAGAATACGGTTCAAACCCCAGGTCAGACATTAAAACGAGATTTCTGACAAAAACTCTGAGAGTAAATAAAATTGCTTTGAAGAGTTTCTCAAAAACCTATCGTTCGGAGTCGATTTAAAACTGAAGGTCCTGCCATCATAGCTGCCAGATAAATAAAGCATCAAATCATCAAATATTTGAGAAAAAATCGTCAAAAGCGGTACTTGAAATCGTCAGAAAAACTAAATTAATAAACTGAAAGGTTTTAAAAACAAAAACATATAAAGTCCATGTTAAGCAGCGATAATATTGCATCATCTATACATTTGTGTGGTGTAAATATTTCAGATTTAGAGGATCTTGGCTTTATGGACATAAAAATTGAGTGTAATGCTCGCTTGGTTTCTTAAAACGTTGCAATAAATGCTTCATCTGCTCTACTTACAAATTACACCATTTATAAACGACCGAAAATGAAATACAAGTCTCAGATATGAACACACCCTATTTTGAGGCTTCTCAACTGTGTACAGGTGAGGCCGTGGTAGGTCGTTAATCACGATATTGTTCCAACTCAATTGATTCATTGGAGCATAGTTGCAATGTGGCTTGTGTCACTGTTGCAACGCTACTACAATGGATATTGTTTGAGCGAAATAAATACGTAACATTCGTCTTTCTCGGCCAGCACATCCGTATGTGGTCGATTGGTCAGTGTATCGCATACTGCATTACAGACATAGTTCGTTTGTTAGATGGACTGGAACTTCCTTCCTAAAGAGATCTTTTCTGTTAATTATGGTATAAAAATATTCAAACCTAGTCTCCATAAACAGTGTTCCCTCTTTCCTCATTCCTATAATATATTTTCCCAGTTCCAAAAACAATTCCTGAGTATTGGTCGTATAAAAAAAAAATAGTCACTTGCCTTTGTTCTTCCCATGGTAATGTTTGAAGCTATAATCGAATGTTTAAAATTGTCTGGAACGGCGTGTGATAATTTATTATCAACTACGATGTTATTTAAGAGTTGAAATTATTTCGCTTTTAGGGGATTAAAAACGGTATAAAATACAGAAAAATCATCGCAGGTATTCGAAAATAACTTAAAAATATAAAACTTTACACCTTTAATGTACTAAAGTAAAGAAAATGATGTAAATTTTGAAATGCTAAAAATCGTCAAAATAAGGACATAAATCGTCATGTCGTCAAAATGACATTTTTGCTGCTCAAAATCGTCAAAATAACGATAAATCGTCAAATCTGGCAGCTATGCTAAGCTATGTCGTAATCCTGATTGCAGAGTATGTATCTTTTACAAAAGTACTATTTAATGCAAGAAAGTACATTTTCAGTTAAAATTTAGTATCATTTCAAACATAACAATTATTTGTGTATGTATGTTATGTAAGTCAAAATTGCGTTAATAAAAATTCATTACTATAAACCGTTAAAATTTCCAGTAAATAATATCAAAAGGTTATGTTTTAATTGAAGTCGCCGTACTCTAGTGTGTAGTTGGCTTATTATACGTAAAGGCAGGGTTCGAAGCCATCAAAACAAGATACAAAAAGTATTTCTTCGGCGATTTCCGCTCAGCAGATTTCAGGCAAAAACTCTGAGAGTAAATAAACTTGCCATCAGTGTTGCCAGAATGATGATTTTATCATATTTTTGATTATTTTTGAACCAAAATATGATTTGATGATTTTTTTTTTTCTTAAATTATGATTTCTAATTTATTAAAATTATGATTTTTTTTATTTTAAGTCAGTACTATTTTCGTTGTATTTGAATGTTTTTAATGTTCTTGCATTTTTAAATTCTACGCTCTCTAACTTAAATAAAGCCAAAATTCGATTAAGATGCACCAATCCGTTCCGAAGATAGAGGGAAAAATCTACTTAGAATACACATATAGTCGTAAGTCGCGTGAAAACTTTGAGAGCTCATAACTCAAAACACACTTTTTCGACTTGGAATGTTATAGAACGGAGGCGTCGATATGTTAAGATATTTTAATTATAATTTAAAAAATAATGTATTCAAAAATTACGATTTTTTCCATAAAATATGATTTTTTTTGTTGCATATGATGATTTTCTTGTCAAAGCTTCTGGCAACGCTGCTTGCCATGGAAAGTTTTTCAAAAAACTGTCGTTCGGACTCGACTTTAAACTGTAGGTCCCGCCACTTATGTATAAAATTAACACACACAACTTAAGTGGTGTGAGAAACAAGGTTATAATGACTAATTATGTAATTTGAGCTAATATTACTTTGAGCCAGCTACAGTAATTAAATACGATGTTGGACACCACAGTGCATAATAATAATACTTTTTAATTATTATTTAAAAGCATGAATACATTTAATAATACTCTTACTAATCACTGCACTATTACTATTAACGAATATGTATGTTAAAAAATTTATTAGAAATAAAAAAACTATAAAATAACTGGACTAAATAATAAATAATGATAAGAACCGAACAGTATTTAATGAAGAATTTTATTTTATTTTTGATACGAGTATAATGAATTTCAATGGTTTCTTTTAATAGTTCGCAGCTTATTCTGATTTATTTCAAAACCGACAAAATAATTCCAAATCATTTGCAAATAATAGACTTAAAATACAAAAAAAAAAATTTTTAACAGAAAAAAAATACAAAAAAAAAAAAATATTTATTATCCAATCAACATACCGTCCATTTTTATATCATTCCCTTTTCTCACATGCCTTCTCGCCCATTTAACTTAACAAATACAAAAACGAAAATGAAAACGTCAAAAAAACAAAATTATCGTTAAATGAAATTGGGGGAAAACAGAAAAAAAAATTATTACAATAAAGACAATTTATACAAATTATTTTTATTAAATATTTAATAATCGTATGCAATTTTTGGTCCTCGTATTTTATTAGAGAACTTACTTTAATAACAACAAAGTTAGTAATTAAACAACAACAACAATAATTAAAAAAAAAAAATTAAACGAAAAATTTTGAATTGAAATAACAAAAAAAAAAAACACAAACTTAACTATTTGTTGAAAATAAAATTAAAATTAAAAATATTGCAAATAAAAATAGAAAATAAAACAAAATTAAAAACACTCAAGCAGTTTAAAAAGAACAAAAAAAAACAAGGAAAATAATAAAAAATAAAAGTTGTTAAGAGAAATCTAAACAAATAAAGTGTAAATTAAATTAAATTGATTAGAAAAATTTAATGGCATGTGACATTCTGAAACCGTTTAACGTTATATTTTTATTCTATAATTTCAGAAACATAACGAACCTTTATGTAGGTTACATACTAAAATGAATTGTAAAAAATATACAAAAATAAATTTAAATATACAAACATACATACATACATAATTATAAATTAATTATTGAATTGAAATAAGTTTAAATTTAATTAGTCAAAGCAAAGCTCACCGAAAAAACGTAAAATATGTTGCAACATTAACAAATTATATACATGCATACATACATACAAACATTCATAAATATATAAATTATAAGAAAACTATTCATACATACTCGTACGTACCATGGCATTAAATCAATTTACATTATAAAATACATTCATACATACAGACGTATTTATTTATTTACTTACTTACTTACAAACATAGTATTATAAATCATCAATTCATCTACTATATACATACATATGTATTCTTTAAAATGCATAATTATTCATATTCATATTATTATACAGTAACAACAGATAATATATATATATAAATACTCTATTCATATACATACATACATACAAATATACAGTTGTGTTCAAAGTAATAAGGAGTGCCCTTCATTTAAAATTAAGAAATATATAATCGTATTAAAACTTATTTCTAATTCATTTTCTAATTTTTTTAACACTTAATTATCTAGTTATACTATGTTCAGACATGCGCTAATATTGAGAATATCGCAATAAACGGCATTATTGATCTCAATATCTCATATAAAATTTCAATTAATTATTGGTTAATAAATTCATAAATTGTTATAATATTGATTAAAACTTCAAATACAACACTGTCATATGGACGTTCAGTGAGCATATTTCATTTTTCCGAACACTTTCTATTAACATTTGACAACTCAATTGTAAACAACGACAGTGTCATATCCAAAAGCTTTCGTTTTTTCTAGCTATTCAATATTATCAAATTTTTATTTTTCATCCCTATTAACCGCAACAGCTCGGTGTTTCGGTTAATTATTAGCAATATCTTTTCAAATGTTAAATTGTATTCCATTTTTTCTAAAAAATATTTTAGGCACTAATTTTCGCGATTAAATTAAAAGCAATTTTGTTAAAGCAATCACCTGTTTTGTTTACCAGCTGTCAAATAAGTTTTCGTATTTTTTATGTCTGAACGCTAAAAATATTGTTCTGAATAAACCGAATATTAATTTAATAAAAGTGCATGTCTGAACAAAGTATTACTCTCAAAATTAATTGTCCAAAATAATAGGAGTGTTAGCACACAACCTAAGAATTTTTAAATAAAAGGCACAAAAGTTTGATATTACACCCAACCCTTTTTTTACATGGTTTCTTTTTACAGCGATTTGAAGTTACACGGTTGAAAAAAATTTGTTTTTGTAAAAAAATTTTAATCGAGTACGTTTTGAAAATCACTGTCTTGTAATTATATTTGTTTTTACCAAACTTGGAACCACTGCTGAAATGAACATACATAGTAGTAACTGGGGAAATCCCAAAAATCAAAAGTTCTATAAAAGATTTTTTAATAAAAAAAAGTCGACGGCGCAACACATTTCGGAAAGAAGTCAGACAGTTCAAAAGTCTATTACTGGATGAAAGTCACCGTTGGATAATTTGATGGATATCTCCAGTGATGATACCGACTTTAGTCCAGTTCGTCGCAAACAATTGCGCTTGTTATGTCAAGTAGCGACGTAAATATTTTTTCTTTATTTCTATTCTAATTTTTCTGTTCTTAATTCTGGATTAACAGATTTCTTTTGTTTTTTGCTTGGTCTACCAATTTTTTACCTGTATGAACTACGGATTTTAAGTTTTAATGCTCAATTTACACGCATTTCTGAAATTTTATAGTTTTCAACATTTTTTTACACGATTTTTTAAAGTAAATATAGTTCTTTATTTCATCTTACACGGTTTTCAGATGACATGGAACGTATTCCCCATTTTACTATAGGAAACACTCCTTTTTACACGGATTTCTGAGGAACGTATCCTACTGTGTAAAAAAGAGTTGGGGGTATATGCTAATGGTAGTTACAACGAAATGTTAGAAATAAAATACAAAAAAGAATCTCGTAATATCTTTATTAATTTGCGATGAAATTGATTCATTTCTGCGTTTGCCCTTGACTTCAGTTGATCAAAAAAATAGGAGTGTGAGTGTTCTTTTAAAAACAAAAATATAACGGCATATAATTTACAAAAAAAAGTGGACAGTAAGTACGGACAAATGTAATTAAAACTTTTTCTACAGTGATTCACATGAACGTTTGTAATAGTAGGACGACGAAGAGAAGAGAGAACTGATTAAAAATCTTCAAAAAAAAAGGTAAAACTTTACATGGTACCTTTGAACACGTTCCCCGGCTCTTAGATAACATTACTGCTTTCCACCTGATTGGAAACGTGTTATCTGGTCTGATGAGTCCAAATGTAACCACTTTCAGTAAGATGGAAAGCAGTAGAGCTAGCGCAGATCCGACGAACGTGTTCAAAGGTATCATGTGAAGCAAACTGTTAAACATGGCAGCGAAAATATAATGGTTTGGGGATGCTTCATATAGTGGCATTGTGGCCCTCTATATTTAGTAGGTGGTATCATGCGAAAAAAGACTATCTGCAGATTCTGCAAACCCATCTCCCGAATTTTATGGACAAATGTGCTTATCCCGAATAAGACATTGTTTTCCAATAGGATGGTGATTCGAAGCACACAATCAAAAATTTTAAAGATATGGAGTGGGAAACAAAATTTTCAATTGATTGAATGAGCAGCACAAAGTCCGACCTCAATCCGATTGAAAACCTTTGGCCATTGGCGGAAATCCGGCTCGGGTAGTACGAAACAGCCCCAACAAACATGGTCAAACTTTGGGATCGTATAAATACGAAATGGAATCGAATTCTGAAAAATGTTATTGATAATTTGGAAGAAAGGATCTCAAACGGCATAAATCAAGTTATATCTAATAAGGGTCTATGGACCAAATATTAAAATTGAAACTCTTGAAACGTACAAAATTAAGTTTATCTTAAGGTTATCTTCGTTTCAGAATTAAGAACAGAAAAATTCGTATAGAAATAAAGAAAAAATATTTACATTACTACATAATTATTCGTTGCTACTGTATAACAAGCGCAATTTTTTGCGACGGACTGGACTACAGTCGGTATCATCACTGGAGATATCCATCAAATTATCCCAAGGGGACTTTCGGCCGGTAATAGAGTTTTGAACTGTCGGACTACATTCCGAAAGGTTGAAATTTTGGTTTTTATAACCAGCAATACAATTATTAATATCTCGTTCGAATTTCAGGCTACGTTCCATATCAGGATCATTTTTTAAGAAATGATTCACCATAATTTTACCGAATGTTACTGCATCGTCAATTGAACTAACAGTTAGTTAAAAAATATTTCGGTTTCCGCGTCGTTATCGGGATTTTAAAACCGTACTAATCGTGTATCTTTAAATCCGAGTAAATAGAAACCGTGTAAAAAAAGAGTTGAGTGTATTATGTTTTGCAAATTGGTACAAAAAAAATTTTAAACTTTGTTAGCACTGCTATTTTGAACACACCTGTACATTTATGCATATTTATACGTCATACATAAATTCTATGAAATATCTACTCGTATCTCATTATAACCAACAATACAAATATGAATCTTGTTCCATTATTCGTTGTGTAATTTATATTAATTTACTTGTGCCCTTATTCATACATACATGCATACATACGATATTATTAATCATGGGCTTATACATTACATTAAATCATACAAATAAACTCATGAATGCATTGCATACATTCATTAAAGCATTAAATTTATGAATATATTTGAAAACGTCTATACATATTTCTCTATTACAAATACAAGGAAAATAAAACAAAAAATATATTAAAAATAATAATAAAAAAAGAAAGGAAATAAACGAACTATCAAATATTTCATACAATAATTTTATTTTAAGTGTACAATATTTATTATGCTTAAGTAATTGATAAACAAAAAATATGCAAAATAAAAAAACAAAAGAATAAAATTTATACATACGAGTACAATACATTTGTACTGAGGCGAAGAATGTAAGGAAATGAAATAAAAAGATGCAACCTATATATTTACATACTACAGACATACATACATACATACTTACATACATACATACATAAATAGTAAAATTCTATGCAAATTGAAAATCTACTTATATGACTAACACATAAAAAAAAATTATATTGTACAATATATTGTTATTATCTACAGCAACAAAACAAACAACAATTAAATAATTAATTAATTATATGCAGCATAAATTATTTTTTATTTAACAAAAACCAAAAACCAAAACAAAATAATAATAACAACAACAACAAATTATAATAATAAAAGCAAAGAATATATTTATTGAAAAAGAAAAACGCTTTATAACTAAATATTTGCTACTCACTTATGGTATTTATAAACTGATTGATTTGATTTCATCTTTATTGGTAAAACTTACAAAAAAAAAAGAAAAAACTGAGACTCTTACTTATATGGAGTGTTTTAAGCCAATTTTGGACTGTTTTAAAACAGAAAATTTAAAAATCGAATTATCTGACTTTATGTTTGTAATCTTTTCCACCAGCCTTAAATACAATTTCATTGTGCAACAATGGAAACGTACTTTGACTACACGGTGTTGCGACAGTGAAAATACAACCGAGTAACTACATATGGGCAATTCACACAAGCCCTTGTATCGTTGTATTGTTGGTATTGCAGTGTATGCTTGTTGTTGATAAATTTCATGTAAAAATCCGATACACTTATACACACTTTTTTCATATGTTTTCAAAAGTTCAATTGGTTTCGTGCTATCAAATTGTGTGAACTGCCAAAAAAAATTTGTATATTGCTCCATTATTGCAACATTCCTCATATCTCAAAAAAACTTGAACTTGGCAAAATGCGATTTAAGTTTTCAAGACATACATAAGTCCTTTGATCTAATTGCCGCAAACACTTTTTGCTATAACTTCGGTTCAGCTTGGAATATAAAACTGATTTTTTTTCAACATGTACAGAAGGTCAAAAAAAGAGCAGTTTTGCTTAAGTAACTACAAATTTTTAATTTTTTGAGATATGACTATGTTGCAATAAAGGGGCGATATGTTTTCATGTCTTTCAAAAGTTCAATTGGTATCGGGCTATCAAATTGTTTGAATGCCAATAAAAATACATTTGGAATACGATATACACAATACAGCATACACAAGTCTATTCAATACAACATACACGACACAAAGTCGTGTAAATTGCCCAATAGTCTAATGTTATTCACTAGGCTTGAATAAAATTCACAAATATGTACCTTTTTTATTTTTCTCGTATCCTCCGAACGGATTTTTAATTTTTTCACACAAAATTATTGATTACCCAAATATATTTTAACCTACATACATATTTTCAAAATCTAAAGTTTTTTGAAAGTTTAGAAATGGTATACAGTCAACCCTCCTATAACGCGGTGAGTGCGTACCGTGTTATATGGAAATCGCGTTATAAAAAACTCGGATTTCAGGTACAAAACAGACTACTTGGTATCGGGTTCTATGGAAACCGTATACTACTGTTGTACATATGAAAACCGCGCTATAAGAAATACAGAATTAGTACAAATCACATCATTCGTACCGCGTTATATAGAGATCAAGAAATACAAAAGGCAAGATAAATTATAAATTATTTTTATTGAATTCAAGAGTTCTTAAAAGGATTGATAAAAAAAAAAATGTAATAAAAACGAAATTAAAATACTGGTTTTCAACAAAATTAAGAAAGTCTTTTCAAATAATGTAATTTTTTAATATTTATCCTCACTTGGTTAATCTTCATTCATTGTTTTTTTAAATTGAAAATCTAACTGCTATTGTTTTGCACGGTACTGTATCTCGGCTGAGCTTTTGCGTCGAAAATAAAACTTATATTAAACCGTCTTACAATATCTAGTTACCATCTTGAAATCAAGTTCTGAGAGTATAGCGTTATAGGAGGGTTGACGGTACATAGATCTATACAGTGGCTTCTACAACTGTTCATAAAAATACAAAATTATTCTTTTTTCGAATAATAATTATTTGTAGTAACTTTAAAATTTAACTCATTGTATTTTAACTTGTTACATGTTAAATAATAAAATAAATAATTAAAAATTAAACTAACTAACATATTTGCTTCAAAATATAATAAGAAACATATAAAATATTTTATGAACACTTTTGTCACTTAAACATATATGAACATTTTAAAAGATATTTTAATATTTAATATGGCCACCTTTTCCTTTTGGCATACTGCCGCTCATAGCACTTCAAGGTATTGTGGCACTGAACTTCTCATAATAATTTTTTTTTTTTTTTCAAAATATTTCATAAATTTTCGATCAGATTTAAATCCGGGGATTGTGGAGGCCGATCTAAGCACCCAATATTATGATCCTTTAGCCACTTCATGGTCACCTTGTCTTTTTGTTTTGGGCTACTATCTTGCATAAATACCGTATCCCCTGCTTCACAACCAAAAATTCGAGACTAGGCAGATATGAGTGCCTTACAATGTCTACATAATGCTTTGCTTTCCTTATACCTTTTAATTGCCTAAGTATTCCAATTAACGTCTAGTTTTGTGTCACATCAGGACCAAATGCAATTTACATGATTTTTTGCAAATTTTAAACGATGAGCCCTGTGTTTGTCGGTAAAAGTGGCTTCTTAATTTTGATTTTAGTCTTCATACCGCACTCCTTGAGGCATCTACACACAAGTTGATTGGATACATTTATTTAAAGACTCTCCCCAATTTCCTTATTAGCCTTATTAGCTCCTGATAAAACAAGATGTCTCACCAATCTCTTCGTGTCACAATTTAATTTTTGTTTTCGACCACCATTATTTTTTTATTTTTTGTGCAAACACCATGTTTTTTTCGGAAATTGGATACAAATCCAATAGAAGTACAATATTTTTCAGTAATTTCGCGTATTGATTATTCTAATTTCTGCTGAAATTATTTTAGCCGTAATTTTATTTACAAAAATAGTTTATTAAACACCCATTTACCATACAGAAATTACTTTTAGTTACCATTCAGTATTTTATTATTATAAATTAATCTAATCTAACCTAATATATGTATAAAAATTAATGTCACTTTTCGTTGTCATTTTATAACTCAATAATCCAAGCCAAATGTTTAGGCTTTGTTCGGACTATTTAGTAGATGGTTTATGTGAAGTTTGCCACTCCCACTTTTACGCCCACATTTTCTATTTATCTAAAATCAGAAAACGGCTCCATCGATTTGACTAAATTTTCTTTCAAATGTTTGTATTTATCCATTTAAAGTTTTTATCAAGAGAAAATTTTGCCCCGCCTACTTTTGCGCCCACTTTTTTTGAAAATTACTTCAAATTAATTAAATCTTAAACTGTGCATTTGATTATGTTATGATCTTTAGCAAAGTTGTTGCGCATGAGCCAACGAAAATTTCTAAGTTCGTATGACCAATTTCCAATAGGTGGTGCCACTGAAAATTACTCAAAATGAATTAAATCTTAAACTGTGCATTCTTTAACAAAGTTTGTAACCTATGAGCCGACGGAGATTGGTGCGATTAATTTCCGATGGATGGAGTCACTGAAAATTATTCAAAATGAATGACAAGCAATTGCTCGACCTACACCCCAAACACAGAAGAAAAGAGCATTACGAGCCTTAGAATCAGACGAGCACTATGACTGGAAAATCTTCGAGTATATGCCGCTGAGACCAGTTCGCATGAACCACTTGAACAACGAGAAGTGAGATTAGAAATTGATCAAATGCTTACTACTCAGGCCCGTTCATCTGAATCATCAGGACAACGCGAAACAAAATCAATAAAATGATTCAAAATTAATCGGACGTTTTGTGTAATGCCTTTCCTTCAAATTTATTTTAGTTGGGGGCGCAGCAAGACGTGCAGGCTACAGTTAGTATAATTATAAATTTTTTTGCACTTAAAATGATATACTGCCGGCAAAAAGACGCTAATATTAATGAGTTGCAAAAGTGTTCACAAAAACTTAATCAAAAAAACATAAACAACGATACCATATTAGTGTTGTATTTGTCAGAGCTGTTAAATATAATTTATTAAGTTCCTAGCTAATATAAAAATATGCGACTGAAAAACTAATCATTCATAAGAGATTAATAATGAGCAAAAATTCAAAAAATCAAGTTTTTGTGAATAGTTGTGGAAGTTACTGTACATACGTTTATGATTAAGATACAAAAGTGTTCATAAAATATCTTATATGTTTCTTACTACACTTTGAAGCAAATGTTGTTTAGTTCAATTTTTTATTATTTAAGTTGTAATATTTTCAAAACACAATGAATAAAATTTTAAGTTCCTACAAATAGTTATAATTGAAAAAAGAGAATAACTTTTTATTTTTATGAACAGTTGTGGAAGTCACTGTATATTGTTTTAAATAAGGTTTAAATTTTCGGTTAATCGGTTCAGATATGTTTGTGTAATCAAAAAATTTACGTGTCAAGTCCAAAAAAAAAAAAACTGTTTTTGTCAAATAAAAAAAGTTTGGAGGGTTCAAGAAATATAAATAAATTATTTTTGAGTTCTATACAACAAAACTTAAAACTTGGACTTTGTCATTAATTTTTTTATTGAATATAACGAATAGTGTCTTTTATTAAGATATCGTCATGCGTATGAACAATATACGGGTTTTACCGTGGGTAAAACTGAGTAAACCGTGCAGCGTTGCCACAATGAAAAATTTTCCCGTACCAATATTCTTACCAAAACTTACCAAAATTTGAATTTAAGTAATTATAAATTATTCAGTATGATGTTAACGCTTTGTTGCTAAAATTACAAACATTTCGTTGTTTTTTGTGTAAAAACAGATATGTCGAAGGTTAAGGTACGTTAAGACGGGTTTTCTGGCTACATATTTTCTTACTAAACATTTTATTTTCGTTTTTAGACCTACAAATTAATAATACTCTAAACTTTTAATCTTACAGATAATAATTGTATTTTCCTACCAAAAAATAAGTGAAATTTTTAAATAAAAACTACCAATTTTGGTCCAATTGGAACAAAATGGCAACGCTGACCGGGTGTAAAACTGATTTTCGAAAAGATAGAAAAATGCAAGGCAGAATGTGATAATAAATTACGGAATTTTGATTTGAAATTCATACTTCGTTTCACAAATATTATAAAGAATTTCATGTTTATTTACTACAATTGTTGTAAATAAGATATGTAGAGGACGAGTTTATTTTACTAATATACCATATACATATGTAGTGGCCTGCTAGTAGGTAATTGATTTGTTCCATTTTCTGTAATTAAAATTGTAATTAATTTGTAGTTAAAATTGAAAACGATTTTATTCTTTAGTAAAACCTCATTTAATATATACATACGTACATACATAATATATATATATATATATATTTCAATAAATTTAGTTGTTATAAAACACTCCATTGCAGCCTTTAGTCCATACACACAAAAAATTTTGTATATAAAATAGGTATTCAAATATAATTAATCTTAAATAAAATTCTACTTATGGTACAAGCTTTTTGTCAATCATGCATTCATTAATCAACTCAATTCATTCACCGAATTCATAACTTATTTACTATAAATCATAAATAATTATAATATAATTGCATCATTAACTAAACCTAAATAAATATTTATTAATAAACTGCTTTATAAATCATTAAAAATAAAAACAAATTAAACTCATTGATCATTATTACATCAGGTCTTAAATTACAAATGGAATCACTTATCTACTCCCAAGCTTGTTTTTATGAATCATACACTATAAATACATCATTCTCATGCCTTTTAAGCACATAATTCTCATCTCATCAAATTTTCCCATTCATTAATTTCTCATGTGGTCCATTTCTCTCTTCCAGGATCATAATAAGAAATAGAAAAATATTAAATTGTAGATGTAGAATGATAAATAAGTTCATTAAAGTTAATAAAAAATTATTTTTAAATAAACAATTTTAATTAAACACCAAATTATATCAAAATTTAAAAGGTAACAAATTTGTTTTGGAACATATTATTTTATTTATTATTTAATATACAACATAAACACTTTGATTCATTAATTTTATGTCAATCTTATCAATACTGTTCATCATAATGAATAAAAAAAAAACACAAAAAAAAACCAAAAAATAAATTCAAATCATACGTTCTATGAACAGTTATAATGAATGAATAAATGAATAAATGATTACAATTAAGGATTTGCTTTATTAGATAATTGAGTATTATTGTGTATTTATGAATGTAATTAAACCCACTAATTTGTGTAGATTAAATCTTAGGTTTCAAATATAAATTCTATCATTTATTGTATAATTTCTTCAATACTTATATATAGACATATACATACATGCATACATTTACGATATGTACAATCTCTTCAGTACATATGTTTTGTCATACATAGTAAAAGTCGTTATAGTTTTGACTTTTCCTTCAATTAATTTTTATTATCCCTTTTTTGTTTTGCAAATATTGTCATTATTTATTAAAAAAAGAAAACCAAAAACCGTTTGCAATCGTATCTTGTCCTGTGACAGTACAGTTTGTCATATAGGCCTAAAAATCTTCAATGAGTACAGTTCTAGATTTTGATCTATTGGATTGTTTCGGAAATGTTTGTTGTTACTTTTTGTGAAAATAAAGACAGTTTTCGTATAAATTATATTTTTGCCATTCTGGTCCATCTCCTTTTAACATTTTTCTGGTAGTAGCAAAAATCCACGTTAATAAAATTTTTGGTTCTCATTTGAGGTGAAGGTTTTACTATCTAAAAAACTTTGAAGTGACCGGAACAAATAAAATGTGGCGAGTGACCAATAGGGATGCCAATCGGAAAATCCCGAATCTCGAAATCCCGGGATTCTCGGGATTTTTAAAAACTTGTGCCGGGATTTTTCAGGATATTTGAGATTGTGTCATATGTATTTTGACTCTACAGAAGGTTCCAAAAAAAAAGTCTATATCACTTGTCTTCGATAATACTCGTAGCATCTCAAATGAAGAAAACCCTACTTCCAGTGATAAAAAAATATTTGATGGCATCGAAGAATGCAAAATCCCTATAAAATGAGTTAATAGGGCAAATTATTTAGATACTCAACTGTCCATAGAAATAGATTTATTTACATAAGGAGGTGGTAGAGGTGAATATTTACAAGCTGCGTACACCTATCTTGGAACTATTTTACCAACAAATGTTGATTGCGAGAAATGTTTTTCAACGGCAGCGTATGTTGACAATAAAATTCGTTCAAGTTTTTCAGATCACAAATTAAATGCTTTAATCTTTTTGTTGGAATCCAAATAATTTTCTTAAAACTAATGCATTTGCATATGTATTAATAATTTTAATTTTTGTTAATTTAGGCTTTTTTGTTACTTTTTGTTTTGCTGTTTTAATAATTGCATTACAACTGATTTTGTTAACGAAATGTTTTCATTATGAAGAGAAAATCGCGGTTTTTCGAGATTTTTGGATCTCGCATTATCCCTAAATATCCCGGGATTTCGGGATCGGGATTTTTAAAAATCGATCCCGTTTGGCATCCCCAGTGACCAAACATGTGTGAGGTCTCACGTTGTGTTGGTGAAACACTACTCCTTTCCGGTTGATTGGTTCTATCCTTTTCTGTTGAAGTGAGTCTCCCAGTTTGTCCAACTGATGACAGTAGACTTCCGGATTAATCGTTGTATTCTCCGGTAAAAGTTAAAAAAAACGATTCCTTTAAAATCCCACCAAGCAGATAGCATCACCTTTTCTGTGAATATCAGCTTTGGAAATGGTTTGAACCGGTTCATATTTTTTACGCCATGACCTCTTGCATTTTTCGTCTCCCGTGATAATGCGCTTCAGAAACGAATAATTTTCCTGAAGTTTGAGAAGGGAATCGCAGACTTCAATTCGGCGACATTCTCTCTGTGAGAATATGAGGAATTCACATATTGAGCTTTGAAGATAATATCAGGCCTTTCAACTAATCATAAACTGTTGAATTCGATAAATTTAACGCTAATCCAATCTCACGTGTTGATATTCGCAAAGTCGCATCAACTGATGTCTTTATCCCATCTTTATCAGTTTCAACCGGCCTTCCCGAACGTGGTGCATCTTCGACATTAAAATTGTCGGAGCGAAATTTATCGAACCAATTCTGGTACTAGCGTACGGTCAACATACCTTCTTCATACACATCGTATTCATCCACTTATCTTTCTAATTTCTGACGGTATCATCCAGTTTGAAATTCAACGCTAGACTTTTTTGAGTTCCAGATCAATTGAAATTATTGTATACTTTTGGATTTGTTATTGAAAACACCTCGATATCTCGTGAACGATTTTTCCAATTTTATAATTCTAGAGGATGTGTTAAGTTACGGGGTTTACGGGTATGATTTGAGATTTTTTTTTAATAAAACCCTAATTTATAATGGAAATGCAAAAACATGTTTTTCATCTTTAGGTTAATTTGTGGATTCCAAACCAATAAATCTGTTTGTCTTTTGAAGCAAATCAATTACTCACCCAATATCCTCGTAGGAATTGGAGTTCTGCTCGGCTAATGCATATTTCATAGATTGAACAAATAATACTTAGTGGTAGCCAGGTCGTAAGGTGGAATAGCAATTTCCATCCTAATGTCGTACCTTTCCGCTCCCACCAGACATAAAGAAATGTTTTCCAGCCAAATCGATCTGGTTTTGGTCCGCATTCTGGGATTCTAAAAAATAAATCAATTTTTTATTGCCAATTTCAATATCTCAATTTCATTCCCGTTTTCGAAGTAAAGTTTCACAAACGTTTTTCGGTCTTCCGTCTTTTTGTCGTTCAATTCTTGTGATAACCATTTTCCAAACGCTTGGATCAATCCCATAGTTTTTAAATAGTCAGAAATAGTTTGTTGTACAAAAATTTAACATTTCTGCCATTTGTTTCTAACTGAAGATGTCGCTTTTATTCAATTATTCGGGGTCTTTAAACATTTTTGGTGATCTTCCATGTTACTTCCTCAATTATCACATTAAAATCGTTATCTCTGAGTCGTCGAAACCATCTTCAGCATAGAATATGCTCAACGGACATTCGATGCGACCCTTCAGCAGTTTTCTTCTTGCACGAAATTTGCCATCTTAAACACGATGAAAAAATATGATGTTGCTGAATATGTATACTTAAAAGCCGTCGTAGTCTAGTAGGTAGTGCGTCGGCTTATTAGACGTAAGGCAAATGTTCGAGCCCCAAGTCAGATAGTATAACGAAAATATGAAAAAATATTTTTTCGGCGACTTCCTCTCAGCAGATTTATGGCAAAAACTCTGAGAGCAAATAAAACTGTCAATAAACATTTCTCAAGTTTTCTTGTTCGGAGTCGATTTTAAACAGTAAGTCCCGCCACTCACTTACAAAATTAACAAACACAACATGAGTGGTGTGAGAAGAAAGGCCGTAATCCTGACAGAAGGGTTGTAATGACCAATTATGTATGAATGTATGAATATGTATTTGGCACCAAATTCCCGGGGGCGGACCATCTTCGGCTTTTTACACACATGGGATACGAACAGCAAAAATGTTCGTTAAAAAGAGAGTAAAAATACATTTAGTTTTTTGTCAGTTTCAGTGAAGCAGGTTCTCGTCTAGGGATGCCAATCGGGAAATCCCGGGATTTTCGGGATTCACAAAATCTCAGAATTTTTAAAAATTTGTCCCGGGATTGTGAATATGTATGTATTTTGACCCTACAAAAGGTCCGGAAAAAATCTATATCACTTGACTTCGACAATAGCTTCTCAGATAAGGAAAACCCCACTTCCATTGATAAAAAGTTATTTGATGCCATCGAAGAATGCAAAAGCCCTATAAAATGAATTAAAAAGATAACTGATTTATATACTCAACTGTCCAAAGGAATACATTTATTTACATCAGGAAGTGGTAGGGATGAATATTTACAAGCTGCACAGCAGCTATCTTGGAAATATTTTACCAACAAATGTTGATTGCGGAAAGTGTTTTTCAACGACAGCGTATGTTGACAAAAAAAAAATTCGTTCAAGCCTATCAGATCACATGTTAGATGCTTTAATCTTTTTGTTGGAATCCAAATAATTTTCTTACAACTACTGCATTTACTGCTTTTTTGTTACTTTTTGTATTGCTTTTTTATATTTTATTTTTAATGGCATTCTAATTCTGATATAATTGGATTCTTGATATAATTTTTTAACAAAATATTTTTTTTATTAAGACAAAATCGCGATTAATCCATGATTTTTCGGGTTTTTTGGATCCCGGGATATTTCGGGAACGGGATTTACAAAATTTCGGGATTTTTAAAAATCGATCCCGTTTGGCATCGTTATTCTCGACGCTTCTTTTTGAAATTTTTTTATATATCAATTATACACCCAAAGAAATATTACATTAGGATTCACTATTTTCTAATGATATTCACTAATAACAATGAAAAATGATCTCCATTTCTGGAAGAATATTTGTTAAGTTAAATTCGCAGTCTTTATTGATGTGGTGCTGTACATTTTCCATTTTCTACTACATAATCATATTATTAGGTTACACTTGAAAATATTACTAACAATTTTCCTCTGGGTTATACACATGCCTCTCACAAATAGTTTCACATTTTTATCATGTTCTCTTTGTACCGTTGTCTGATTTTGACAGATGTCATGGCCAACATAAAAAAATTAAGACTCGTTCAAAATAAATGTTCCTTGTGGAGCCATTTATATATTGACGCTCACTTGATAGCGGTACATCGGGTATACTCAAATGCGTTCTGTTTTCAGGAATTTAGAACATAATTTTAATTTAAATTGAAATAACATCACATAAGAATTTGTGAATAATTATTTTCTTGATAACGCTGTTTTGGACATTCTTTTATTTGTTTAGTCGCATTATTCTCGATCCTTGCTTCTATTTATTTTGCTACAATTGTTTGTAAACACAAAAGGTGAAAATAAATTATTGTTAAAAAGGTCAAAATCGACAAAAACGATTTTTTCTGTGCCAAAACATTTTGTTCACAGGCTGATATACATACGTACGTACATAAATATTATTTAATTTCTGTTAAATTCAATAAATTTGTTTTTTTTGTATTTTGTAAAAGTATTTGTTATACACACTTAAACATAAGCAGTAGTTAAAGAATTAATAATAATTTATATTGTTTTGCAAAAAATATGAAGAAAATCATAAAATAAATACAATTTAATATTATGAATAAAACTAAAACATTTGCAAATATATTTAAAAATAAAATAAAAAAAAAAAACAAAAACAAAGAGATAACTAAACATTTAAGCAAATAAATCTTAATAAAATATTAAAAAAAGCATTTTTTGTTTTCGTCAAAAATATACACTTAAGGTAAGTCATACTACTTTAATAATATCGTTAAGAAAAGGGAAACGGTGTAATATCGTTTTAACATTAAAATGATAAACAAAAGCTACAGAAACAGAAACCATGAGTAGCGAAAGTAGTAGATAAGCAAGTAAGCGAAAACGCAACAACAAAGTATGCAACCAAAATACACAAACAACAAATGAAGCAAGCACGAACATTCCACTTCAAAAATATTCATCAGACTGTTTACGTGGGCCTATAAAAAGTCAGTCTTGTGTGAAAATGCGTTACGTGTGAAGAGAACAGTCGTGGTTTGAAGATCTTCGAACTACAGATCTAACGAACAAGTGTTGTTGTTTACGCAAAGGGTGTAAGCAAAGAAGAATAAATCACAAGAAAATTATTGGACTCAGTAGCACACAAAAATTGTGCGAACAATAAAATATTTAATTGAAACTAAACACTAGAGGTGTGCACAAGACATTCTACTAACTTACCCTCCACCGAATGCAATACTGTAGTGTACTCTTTTCTGTTGATCTTGATTTTACGTGTGCACTGAAATGTGTATTTCTCATTTATTCAATGTATACAACTGCACTCGTTTGCCTTTGATGTAACGAAACTATGCTTTGTGTTGTAAGAGCATATTTTACTACTGAAGCTACATTTTCAGTATTGCCATACAAATATCTGTAGTGTATAAAAAGTAGTTGTTTAAAAAAAGGGTTTTCCCAAGAAATAAAAAGTTTAAATGGCAATGCTGGCGAGCAAACAAAGAGCAAAAGAATGATCGTGCTCGGACAAATTGTATACACTGTTGGACGCTCTTTAAAAAGACCTTTCTTATGATATAGATAGTGTATATGTTAGTAAGGAAACAGATGTTCAAATTAACAAGACATTCAAAAATTGACAATTTTTTAAAATGGCTCACTTCACGAGAGGTCAAAGCTGGAGCCGAAGTATTTTAAATGTCATCATAAAAAATACCAATGTTCATTTTAAGAGGTGTAGACTTTGCACGAATTTCGCTTTCATACAACTTGAGTCGCTCTAATGTACAGCAGATGTGTAAGGACGAACGTGGAATATTGTTTGTTTTTAAGACTAACCATAATTAACTCTTTAAATGTGTTAGATTTTCTGTTGTTAACTTTTGTGTGACTAGATTTTTTTTTTTTTTCAAACTTTGTTTAATATTTACAATGTATTAATATTTTACAGTAAATAAGTATAGTGAAATATTCCTACACGGTCACCTTTAAAAAGCTCGACGATTGTTGTCTGTCGGAGATTTCACTGTAATTCTAAACTTATATTTTTTATTAATTTAAAAATTTAATTGTAAATAAAACAAAGAATTGTTTATGAAAATGATACAAAATTAATATAAAAGATGATGATGCAAATGATTGTCCACTCTCAACACATTTCGTTTACGACATTTTGTGGTAAATTTTCCAAAATATTATTGCCCACATCCGTTGGAATTTGTGTTGTTTATCACCACTTGTCGTAAACAACATTGCGTTGTTTATCATTCTATTATGCTGTCATGTATACAATACAGGGAAATAGGAGCCATTATGCACATAAAGCGGTGATATCTTTAAGAAAATACCCGAAAGTAACGCTAGATTAGCACATTACAGTTAGGCCTATAGACCATTGTAGTTCACCGTAAGTATTGAAAGCGAGTTATAAAAAATGAAGGAAATGTTTGAAAGAATAATTAAAATAAGCAAACAGATTCCTATAAAATGATAACGAGAACCGTGTAGAAAATTTTCTTGGGTCTAGGGTATACAGTTGGAACTTCTAAGAAACCACACTAAAAAAGAAAAAAGAAATAAAAATTTGTAATTAAATATGTGATCTAAATCGGTGATATCATTAAGAATATTTCCAAAAGTAACGATAGATTAGCATATTATAGCTAGGCCTATAGACCATTTTAGTTCATCGTAAGTATTGAAAGAGAGTCATAATAAATTAAATAAAACAAATAAAATTTTAAATAAAAAATCAAAATAAAATAATTAAAATAAGAAAACTTAAATAATTAAGAAAAATAATAAAATATTTCAAAACAACAATCAATGAAAAAAAACTTACTTTGAATGATGAAAAAAAAACTTTTGAAGAAACATGTGCCTAGCGGTTTTGACGAAAACCTTTCCAGGACCCCAAAAAAATTTTTGTTTTGTTAACTGATTTCTGAGATATTCCTATCCCATTCTGCTCCTTACTTTTTATTTTATAGAGACTTTTTTGTGACATAAATTTCTATACGATGTGGCACTGCACGACGGGTATGCTTTTGTAAAAGTCGCTGTCGTACAAAAACATACGACGCTTTTTGATTGTTTTTCATTTATTATTTTTTGTATTCCTGTTTGGATAGATATTTAGTATTTGTAGACAATGATAAAATTGATTTAATTCTCAAAGAAACCAACCAATAGATTTTGAACAAAATGCCGTAACTAGATCTTCGAGAAAAAAAAAAACAATGAGTACCGCCAAGAAATCTTGAAATTAAAAATTTTCGGGGACATTTTTTATGGATCGCTTTCAAATAATTGGCCAGGAGATAACCTATTTTACTTTAACATTCCAGAAAAAATAATGTCACGAAATCAGATTAAGTTGTTACTGAGCTTAATACACTTTGCCTGTACCAGGAAAAAATGTCGTTATTGATTAAACTCTGATTCCTTGGAGAGATAAAAAGAAGTTGTCTTAGCAGAAAATGTTTGCGAATTTTTAATCACTGAATTGAAGGAAGGAAGGTCGTATATTATACGTTGACGGCGCTTTCCTCTCAAATAAGAAATATTTAATGATGAATTCTGCTCTTAAAAAAGGTGAATTAGTGACGAAATAGTAGTACTAAAATGGAAGGATAAGCGAGATGTCAGTATGCTCCAGAGATGATATTTTTTTTTTTTTTATAAAACCAGCACTCAGGGGATGACCCCTACTCATGCAGTGCATTGTGCAGGTTTTTAGGAAAGGTGGAAACAGGGAAGAGTTGCTGCTGGTGATTCGATTGAAATGAAAAATGTGATCAAAATATCCCATCAATTAGTAGAATAAAGTTAAGGCAAAACCGTTATCTATCATTGAATACAATAAAGGAAAAGCTGGTATTGATTTATCGGACAAATGTTTGAAGTGGTATCAGGAAATTGGCAATTGAATTATTACCTGGTCCCTCAGAAATAAATGTGCACATTGTCTGTATGGATGCTAGAAAGGAGAATATCAGCATATGCCATATGTAAATTTCGTCAACGCGTAGCTAATAGCCTTTTGGATCAAACTTCTCAGCAACCAGTAAGCCCTGGTAAATACATTATAACTCAAAGGGTAGATGCCAATAATAAAGCAATTCGACGTCCTTGCGTTTTGTGTTACGCAACTGCAAAAAACAGTTAAGGATTCTTTATTTAGAAATCACATTAAATTCCACTCTGTGTCGTATAGCACCCCACAACGGTATAGAAACGACGGTACGGAAACGTACGACGTGGCACTCAATGTGTTAAAGGATTTAAAATTGAATAATTTCTGTGAATATCAGAATAAATATCACCGTAATCTAGTAGGTAGTGTATTAGTTTATTAGACGTAAGGCCAAAACCCAAGGTCAAACAAAACGAAAATATGAAAAAAAAATATTTTTTCGGTGACTTCCTCTTCGCAGATTTCTAGCAAAAACTCTGAGAGTAAAATAAAATTGCCATGAAATGTTTATAAAAAATTTGTCGTTCGGAGTATAAAATTAACACACATAACACTGACTGAACGGTTGTAATGATCAATTCTGTATGTTTGTATAAGAGTAAATAAATATAAAGTGCTTTTCATAATTATAGCACCACCCTAATTTTTTGAATTTCTAAAAAAATATATTTATAATAACAACAACAAAATATTTCATTATGTGTAGTGTTAACGTAAAAGAAAAAATTACACAAAATTTTTCAAATTGTTACCGTAATTTTTACTTCAGTATAAAAATTAAGTTTTTTGGTCTTTGCATAATTATAACACTATGTGTTCTGAAAAGCGGGGAAGAAGAATAGTTGATTTTTTTTTATTGTTTTGTTGTTGCTAATAATATAGATAATGTTTAATTACACATACCACCCAAGAAAACGTTGCGTGATGTTGGAAAGGGGCAAATTTTAGTTTTAAAAGACCAATCTCTTTCAGTACGTGAAAAATTGGGAAATCTCACAAGGTGGTCTTAAATTTTCGGAAAACCCAGTCGGATGTGGTAAAGTGAAATATACGTGTCGCCCAAGAAAGCTTTCAGCGAGCAACGAACGTAAAATCCCAATGGAGATTTCTGATACATCAAAAAGTTGCAATGAAAATTCTCCAGTTCTTGGCCAGACCGTCAACATTTTAACCGTCTTTACTTCCTAGGTATAAATTTAAAGATGCGAATTTGCAAAACTTAACATGTATAGAAGTTGGAAGGATGGAAGAATAATTTTTCAATAATAACATACAATGAATATAAAACTTTTTGTCTTCAGGTCATATTATCTGATAAAAAAAGTGAACTTGGATGGACCAGATGGCTAACGATACCATTGGCGTGACATTAGACAGGAACCAAAGTATTTTACTAAAAGAAATTTTGGAGGAGGCAGTCTCATGGTTTGGGGAGCAATTCTTCAAGTGGTTCCTATGAACTTCAATTTCCATTTATGTGAATGAATAGTACATCCTTAGCTATCCTTAGCTGAAGTTTACTCCCCTTCTTGAGAGAAAATTATGACAGAAAATATATTTTCGAACAGGACAATGGCAGAATTCATGTCAGCAGACAGATGATGGAATGGTTTGGTAACCAATCTTTTGAGGTTTTATCGTGACCAGCTTGCTCTCCTGACAATAACAAACAATTTACCAGTGTTGAAGAGTGGGGGAAAATAGACGAAGAAATATTGAATAATCTTTATAAGAGTATGAACGATCGAATATTTAATTTAATAAGCTCTAAAAGAGGGATTACTAATTTTTAAGTATCAATATTTTTAGCAAATCAAGCTTCTTATTTAACAAAACTGCCACTGGTGCTATAATTATGCAAAGACCATAAGCCTAACTTTTATATTTAGTTTTATTTAAAAAATTTAGTGTTATTTATTCTTTTACATTAACACTACACATAATGAAATATTTTGTTGTTGTTATTATAAATACACTTTTTTAGAAATTCAAAAAATTATGGTTGTGCTGTAATTATGAAAAGCACTTTATGAAATAAAACTTGAACTAATTTATGGTTGGTAGAATAAAATTTATTTTTTAAGGTTAGGTTAGGTTAGGTCAACTGTAAGTACAGTACCCAGAGTTCGAATTGACCCAATGTATAAAGTCCTAGCTTCTCACACCACTTGTGTTGTGTGCGTTAATTTTATACATAAGTGGCGGAACCTACAGTTTAAAGTCGACTCCGAACGACAGATTTTATGAGAAACTTTTCATGGGAATTCTGTTTACATTGAGAATTTTTCCAGAAATCTGCGTAGAGGAAGTCGTCAAGGAAATATTTATCGTGTTATTTCCGTGTTGATGTCTGACCTTTTGCCATTACAAAATGCTAAAAGCTGTCTTTCGCCGGAAGTTGATTAATGGTGTTATCAACTCTCAATTTCTTCTGGAAAAACTTTACATAAGATTATCTGTACGTTCAACAAGGTACTATAATTTCATAAATATAAAATATAACACAACTAACAGTCTAATCTAGTTCTGACTAAATACCACTGGCTGACCAAAGAGATTCCACTGCGATTTATTGGCAAGAATATTTTGCAGGTTTTTTATTGTGAGTTTCTGTTAATTGCTCAAAGATTCTAGGGCTAAAAATAAATGTTTAAACTCGTCTAGGGAAAATAAATAAGTCATGTGATCAATATTACAAATAACAGTGTTATTTTTTTGTAAGAAACATAATTTCTTACTTGTTAACTGCTATTTTCATGGTATATATTGGGTTGTTTGGAAAGTAAAACCATTTTTCCCACACAGAGATTTAATTATGTTTTTTTGCACCCAATTTCACACTTAAGCCGTATAATTTTGTATGCTCTGAGAGCTCATATAGTAAGGATTATGTGCGGAAAATTGCAATTAATTCTACGCAGTAGTTTTTGGTTGGTGCCGTTTTTAATATGAAGTGCGATAAGCAGCATTTTCAACATGCCTTACTGTTTTACTATAGAAGGGGTAAAAATGCTGTTCGAGTTAGAAAGAAATTGACCGATGTGTATGGAGAGAGTGTGTTGATAGTAGGTCAGTGCCAGAGCTGGATCTGGCAATTTTAATGTCGAAGATGCACCACTTCTGGGAGGCCGGTTGAAGCTGATAAAAAAGTGGTAAAGTCATTAGTTGATGCGAATCGGCGAATAACAACACGTGAGATCGGATTAAGGTTTAATTGATCATATTTAATATAATTTAATGAAGTATTTGTTTATTATGCGAAAACTGTCTTCGGTTCAAATCAAAATATTAAAAAATATTTCTTCGACGACTCTCTCCTAGTGGCATATTTAATCCACCAAATCCAGAATGGTGAAAGACTATTAGATTTTATATCTTTATTATTATTTTTTCAATAAAATAAAAATCTATATGAAGGTATGGATTATTAAAATCATTACGGATTACGGATTAGTTGTGTAATATTTTATATTTATAAAATTATAGTATCTTGTTGGACGTACAGGAATTCTTATGAAAAATTTTTCCAGAAGAAATTGAGAGTTGATAACACCATTAATCAACTTCAGGAGAAAGGCAGCATTTAGCATTTTACAACGGCGTAAGGTACGACATCAACACGGAAATATGACAAAAATATTTCTTTGACGACGTCCTCTCAGCAGATTTCTGGCACAAAATTCTGAAAGTAAACAGAATTGCCATGAAAAGTTTCTCATAAAATCTGTCGTTCGGAGTCGACTTTAAACTGTAGGTCCCGCCACTTATGTATAAAATTAACACACACAACAGAAGTGGTATGAGAAACTAGGTCAATAATCCTGACTGAAGGGTTGTAATAAACAGTTATGTATGTATATAAACAAATTTGTTTCTACAAGGATAACGAACCGAAGCACGTTGCGAAGCTGGGATTAGTGAGCATGTTTGGGAAAAGCTTTCCCGCAAGCTTTATAAATCCAATATAATGATAGTGGAGCAGTTGAAACAAGTAATTAAGCGAGAATGAAACAACATAACCTCGGAATATTATACCCCTTTACGTGCAGAAAATACCTCTACGTGTAGAAACTGTAAAAAAGCAAATTGTTTTGGTTTCAAGTGTAAAAACAGTGCCTTCTAGTCGACTATCTGATTATGTGTTTGACATAAAATTCTGTATTAATATTGTACTGGATGACCCGTGCGAATATTTCGTACCGTTAGTTGTCATTTTTGTAACATAAAATGAAAATAATTAATAGAAATTTTATTAAAAGTGTAAAAAGATTAGAAATCATTATATCATCATACATATTTACATTCATACATACATACATACATATGTTTAAATGCTTTTATAATACTTCTTTGAATACAATGAGGTGAATTAGAGGTAATGACATGATCATCGTTAACTTTTTGCCCGTACGAATCCTTAACACAAACAAAAATATCTTTAAACGTACGCACTCGAGGAAAAACCACGTATAACTACAGTTTTATCGGTATGAATAACTTTTGCTGATAAAATGTGCTCTCCCAAGTTTGTTACAATTAGCCTATTTATAAACCCCTGTTTAGCATTAAGATTTCTGATTAACATTATAATTGCATTTGTCTTTTCAAAGGTTGCACGTTATTTTTATTCCTATTTTTCTTAAAACCTTTTTAAATGTTAAATATTAGCTATACTACTATATACTAATACTATACTATATCAGTATTACTACACTTCATAAAACAAACAATGCCATGACAATAACTACATTACCAAAATGGATTTTACAACTTTATATATTATTATGTGGAATAGCATTACATAACATTACATATAAGCGACCCTGTTTATCGCACTTGATCTAATAACTACTGCAAAATATTGCCAAAACAGCTTTTTACAACTTAATATGCATATTATATGGATTATAGTAAATAGCGGTATTGCCAGAATGGATTTTAATACTTACTATATTTGTATAACTGCATTACTATTAAGCGACGCTGTATTAGCACACTTGAACAAAAACATATAATCATAATGATAACAGTATTATCATGCAGTTCTATATAAAATATAATTTTTATCAATGAAAATATTAATTTTTCAATTTCTAATTAGTTTTCGTCATTAGTGTTAGATATAAGCTTTAGAATGTGATATCATTCATTAAATTTGATGCGGTGGTATGGGAGATATTTGTAACCGACAAACAAGTGCTTTGGAAATAATATATATGATTCCCTTTTTGTTCTAAAAATTTAATTTTGTCGTATCTTCTACCGTACGTAACTCATTTACTGAATACTTTTCCTGCAATGTGGAAATGCGCCAAGAATATACCTGTGCCCAAACGAGATAGAACTTACCGCCCAATCGCAATATTGTCGTACTTGTTTTAAATTTTCGTAAAAATAATTTATAAGCAGATGACCCAATACTTGTATGGCAATGGCGTGCTTTCTGAGAGATATCAGACCTAATCACAGTTGCATTTCTGCACATATTGATGTATCAGAAGAGTTGCAATTAAGGGCGGATATAAATATGACATCATTTTTGGTATTACTCCATCAGTCTAAGGCATTTGACACCGTTAATCATACTATGCTCTGCCAAAAGTTGAAATACATGTGCTATTTTTCGAATGCTTTGCTAATCTCGTCGTATTTACGAGATAGAAGTTAATTTGTGTATCATGATCCTTATAAATCAAGTAATTTTTTAATATCTAGAGATGTACCACAGGGCTCAATTCTTGGTCCATTATTATATTTAATGAATTGAAGTTCTGCAGTGTACAAATGAACACAGATGATGCACAGTTGCACATTAGTTGCTTGGCGTCTGATATTACAAATTGTATAGAGAAAATAAATTCTGATTGTATAATCAAGAAATATAAAATGAAGATTACGCCATTAGATGACGTAGTTGGGCTATTTTAAAGGTTTCCAAGTCTTTTTCATATGTAAAAATTAGCAGTTCTTCTGAAAAGTGTGTGCACTACATGAAAGTAGTTGGCAGCCCTGTAATATAACATACATAGTCATTAGCCAATAGGAATACAATTTGCGTGACGTCACTGATTCAACATGTGCAGAAAGTTTTAATTTTGTGTGCGTGATGGCGTAATCTTTAGTTTATCATTCATGTGTATAATCATCCTTATTCTGGTTGTCGACGGCGACGCAAGACATCATCGATTTGCGTTGACAATTTAAAATTGGTATGCTGTTTGTCGTTAACATTTGTCGATGACTGTCGACACACATTTGGTATTCTGTTAGTCGATATTGTGTTCTGTCTACTCTGATTTCATCGGCATCATTTTTGATTAAGACCAGTTGTTATTTTAAAGTTAAAAACCAAAAAAAAAAAATATAACAAAATGCAAAAAAAATTAAATTGTCAAATTCAAATCAGTTTGAGAAACTTGTGGAAGAGGTTCAGAACAATCCTTCTCTCGCAAGAGGATTTTCGGTTAAAATATAAATGATGGTATTCTTAATTTGGTGAGTATGTGTATTCCAAATCATAAGTTTGGATTTAGAAGCAAACATAGTACAATCGAACAAACACATAGACTGGTGAATGCCATGAGAAGGACCTTTGAGGAAAAAATACTGCTCCGCTCTATTTATCGATGTTTCATAGGCTTTCGATAAAGTGTGGCATGAAGGTTTGATACATAAGCTGAGACAAAATTTGCCATCAAATGTCTGCAACCTATTACGAGAGCATTTAATTAATCGTAAGTTTAAAGTCAAGGAAGGCGATATCTTAAGTGAGTCCCAAACTATTGAGGCCGGAGTACCCTAATTAAGTATCCTGGGACCCATGCTATATCTGGTCTATACCTCTGATATGCCAACATGCAGTCGTACCCAAACCTTAACATTTGCCGATGATACAGCTATCTTAAGCATTCATAAAGATCCACAGGAAGCAACTAGGTATTTGCAAGATCATATAGCACAGCTGGAGGCCTGGTTGAACCGATGAACGATAAAGGTTAACGAGCAAAAATGGACTCACGACACATTTACACTGCGTAGGGAATCCTGCCCGCCTGTTCGAAAAAACAACAAAATTATCCCTCAGAATTCTGTGGTTATATCTCGACCGCCGGCTAACATGAAAAAGCCACATAGATGCTAAGATGATGCAAATAAAATTGATGGCGATACAAATAAATTGGCTTATTAATAGAAATTCGGTCCTTAGCTTGGATTGCAAGCTCCTTCTTTATAATGCAATTTTGAAACCAATCTGGTGCTACGGAGTGCAGTTATGGGGCACTGCCTCAGCTTCTACCATTGAACGTATTCAAAGGCGACAAAATCAAAATATATCGATTGATAACAAATGCCCCATGGTTTGTAAGAAATTCGAACATTCATAAAGACCTGAACGTGCCATTGGTTAAAAACGAAATCTCGATGAATGCTGAGACGTATTTGGAGAAGCTAGAGGTCCACCCGAACCTACTAGCCCGTGCAATCTTGAATGATCCTGGTTACATCCGATTGAGAAGAACAGACACCATGGACCTTATAAGAAGAAGAGTGAGAACAATGTGAAATTAATTCCGTGAACCATTAATATTTCCTTCCACGCTGGCTGGACTAAATTAACATAATAGTAGAATTAGTACATATTTTAAGATTTGAGTACTAATTGTTAGCTCACATTACAGTGAGGGTACAATTAAATAAAAAACTGAAAAAAATTCTTTATTTGGTGCCAAAAATTCCGTTTTTTTTCAAAAAAATTGATTTTGGCTTCAGTTTTTTCAGCATCGGATATTTAAAATTTTATCCATTGAGGCCAAACTCTTAAAACCCGATGAAAATAGCCTTCAAACCTATAAAAAAAAATAGAAACAATATGGAAGCATCGGATTTTTATTTATTATCGGACTTTAGACTGAGTAGTTTTCTTTGCAAAATTAAGTTTTCATTATTATTTTCATCACTCGAATCTGAACTTGTAAACAGTCGACGTCGACCCGGTACTTTTACAGAATACCAAATCAGTGTTGACGTGATGCCGATGTCAACTCAAAATCGATGATTACGACGAAAGCCAGAATAAGGGTGAACGTGTTTCAATAGGCGTCGATTAATGGTCTTTGCTTCAAACCGAGGAAATCGAAAGCTTTGACAATAGGCAGGTCAAACTCTATGGTTTACAGTAGAGGTGTGCTAGCTTACCGAATGCAATACTGTAGTGTACTCTTTTCTGTTGCTCTTGATTTTACGAGTACACTGAAATGCGTATTTCTCATTTATTCAATGTATACAATAGTACTCGTTTGCCTGTGAAGTAACGGAACTATGCTTCGTGTTGTAAGAGCATATTTTACTACCGAAGCTACATTTTCAGTATTGCCATATGAATATCAGTAGTAGTAGTGAAAAGGTTTTTTCCCAAAAATAATAAGTTTAAAAAGTTACTGGCAATGCTGGCGTCGACGAAGATTATCGGTTGCCGAGAGCTAAAAAGAAATGCATGTTGTGACTCTAATGAGAGTACAATATTTTTGTTGTACTCTTCACACAACTCTCTTTTATACTGTTGTACAATGGTTTACGAGTGCAGTTGTTGTTTTGTACACTATCTTTGCTTCACACTTATTTACATTTGCAGCTACAATCAATATCCGGTCTTGAGAAAAATGCAACAGTGGGCAATTGTATATGTCTTCTGCACACCACTAGTTCACAGATTAATAATACTACTAATGACACTGTACATGTAATATAATGTTAAGAATCTACGCGTTGGACCTTAACTGGTCCTACCATGTAAGTGCTATTTGTGATAAAACGGTTGTCATGTTGCGAAGCCTTTGGCTAATGCAATATTTTACTCCGTTTAATATTCGTATGCTGCTCGCGAAAACATATCTCGTCACCACTTTACTGTACAGATGTGAACTACTTTCTGGTTGTGACTCAGTAAGTGGGAACAAACTCAAAATCACGCATAACAATTTATTGGTATGTTTATGGTCGTATAAGGTACAGTAGAATATCTGAGTTCTCCTATATAACATATACAGTGAAAACTCTACTAACGGAGACCCCTTTTAAATGGACATTTTTCCTAGCCCCTTGGTTTTACAAAAAACCGGACTTTTTTTTCCCATAAAATACCTCCAGCGAAGTATAAATTATTGAAGAATTTTTATTGTATTGTGCAAGAACAAGAAAAACTTTCAGTGCGCAAAATTGCAAAGAGGTAACAAAAGAAAACATTTTGAAAAATAGATTCTAATGGGAATGGTTTTTTCAAGATTTAATATTGGGAAAATTAAGGCTGCTAGTATTTTGAAAAATAAGGTTGATATTAATTATAAAAATAATTGCCTTTCCACAAAAAGGATCGAAAATTGATAAGATGAATTTTGTTTGGTTTACAATTGCCAGAAGTTGAAATTTGTCTATAACTAGACCAAAATAGAAATAGATTATCATGGGTTTTCCGCATCAAATGAGTAGCTACAAAAACGGTGTCTAATAAACAATAGCACACAGTCCTGACATTTTTATAGTAAACTAGCACGTCAACGGACACCTAACGTTAACGGTCAAATCTGCTATAACGAGCGGTGTCCCCCTACGGAAGATTTCACTGTAATATATCGTTTAAAAATGAGTTAAAATGCCGTACTCTGGTATATCTTCATAAAATCATCTATATTTATTTTAAAATAATTTAAAATTTTTGTTTTGAATAATATTTGTTATGTTGATAAATGCCACTTTTCGTTGTCATTTTATAACTCAAGAACGGGCTCACCTATCAAAGCCAAATGTTTAGGCTTTGTTCGGACTATTTAGTAGATGGTTTATTTGAAGTTTGTTACTCCCACTTTTACGCCAACATTCTCTAATAAGTATTTAATATCGCATATCTCATAAACTGCACAGCCAAAGTCCTCAAATTTTGTATGAATGACTTTGATGTATATATAAACAAAATGGGCGGATTGGCTATAGTGGGCGTATCACCTCGAATAGTCTATATATATAAAAATTAATGTTTGTTTGTATGTACCTTATAGAATCATAAACTATGCATTTGATCATGTTATGATTTTTAGAAAAGTTGTTGCGCATGGGCTGAGATAGGTTTCTGAGTTGATATGACTAATTTCCGGTAGCGCCACTAAAAATTACTTAAAATCAATTAAATCGTAAACTGTGCATTTGATTATGTTATGATCTTTAGCAAAGTTGTTGCGCATGAGCCGACGAAGATTTCTAAGTTGGTATGACCAATTTCCAATAGGTGGTGCCACTGAAAATTACTCAAAATGAATTAAATTTTAAACTGTGCATTCTTTAACAAATTTGTAACGTATGAGTCGACGGATATTTGTGCGATTAATTTCCGATGGATGGAGTCACTGAAAATTATTTAAAATGAATGACAAGAAATTGGTCGACCTACACCCCAAGTACGGAAGAAAAGAGCTTTGCAACGCGAAACAAAATCAATAATATGATTCAAAATTAATTGGACGTTTTGTGTAATGCCTTTCCTTCAAATTTATTTTAATTGGGGGCGCAGCAACACGTCCAGGGTACAGCTAGTATAATTATAAATTTTTGTTTTGAATAATATTTGTTATGTTGACTTATTTTTAAGATTATTAATTTTGTAATTTATCAAATTTTGTTATGCCTATATCCTTAGCAGTATGTACTATTAAATAAGATGATATTTTGTTGTACTGTATTTACGCCTGAATAAATAAATAAAAATATTTTTAAATACAATATGCTAAGCACTATACATTGTTTAAAAGCTTTTTTAATTACGTATAAATCTGGATCAAAATGGAAATACACGCAACTCTTTTTTTACACGGTAGATACGTTCTTCAGAAATCCGCGTAAAAAAAGAGGTGTTTCCTATAGTAAAAGGGGGGATACGTTTTATGTTACCTAAAAACCGTGTAAGATGAAATAAAGAACTATATTTACTTCAAAAAACCGTGTAAAAAATGTTGAGAAAATTTCAGAAATGCATACAAATTTTATGTTCATATGGCATTTTATTGAGCATTAAAACTTAAAATACGTAATTCATACAGGTGAAGAGTTGGTAAAGCAAACAAAAAACAAAAAAATCTGTTAATCCAGAATTAAGGACACAAAAATTATCATTAAATGATAACAAGTGCAGTTTGCGACGAACTGGACTAAAGTCAGTATCTTTTTATCCGTCGACTTTTTTATTAAAATTTCTTTTATAGAAAGTTGAACTTTTGGTTTTTTAAGTTCTTTATACAACTCTTTATACCCAGCAATGCAATTATTAATATCTCGTTCGAATTTCAGTGTACGTTCCATATTAGGATAATTTTTTAAGTAATTATTCACCATACTTTTACCAAATGTTATAGTGTCATCAATTAAACCAGTAGTTAGTTGACATATTTCGGTCTCCTCATCATTATCGGGATTTTAAAACCGTACTAAATTAAAAATTTTTTACAAAAAAAAGCAACCGTGTAAAAAAGAGTTGGGTGTAGATATTTCCATTTAAGTTAAAGAAAAAATCGGCATTTGAACAATATCATGCCTGGTAACACGTTTGAGCCACTGTATCTACCCAAAAAAAAAACGGTTTCTTGTTATTTTTCAAATGCAACCGTAGATTTCATTTTTCGAATTATACAAAAAATAAATTTGGAATTTTTATCATTTAGGAGCTTGTATTTATTGTTACAAAAATTAAAATATGTATTACGATTAATTCAGTTCTGCAACAAAACGCTCTGTTTTTCTATTTTTTTTTTCCTTAACCCTTTCGGTACTGGAGACGAGTAGTTAGTTTACAAATACTATAAGAGGTCAGTTTAGTACAGATATGCTTATTAAACATATACATAGCTTTTTTGGTAGTGCTCCTACCCTAGGAGGGGACTTAGGGCACTGAACATATATGTCCCATCAGGCGTTTGGCATGGGACACATAAATCCCATTAGGCCTCAACCTATAAAAACTCATGTAGTAAATCAATATCTGTTTTTATAAGATTTATGCAATTTTATTTATTCTTTCAAAATTCGTTTTGTACATTAAAAAGAAAAAAATAAATGAAAGGTAAATACTTAAAATTATTTGTGAAACGGCGCAAAACAAGCCTTGCCCAATGGAAGTTGACATTCTTGACATAAAGTTTTCGTCCGTTTTTCAATTTTATTTTTTTGACAACCTGCACATCGACGTCTTGTCGGTTCTTCAATTGTTAAGTGAGTAGCAGATTGAGCATAAATTTTCTTATTTTTGGAATGGTGACCACAGCAGTTTTCTGTCCTTCAGCAATGAGACCTTCTGATAGCAGTACTAAAAAGTCAAGAAATGATACCTTCTTACGATGTAAATTCATATAAATGATCCACGAATTATTTTAATCACCCCAACATCTGTCTGCTTTATACATTTAGACTTTTTGTTCGAAGCTTGAAGAATTTTTATTCTGTCGTTCGTGCATTGTATAATATGCATCATGCGACTCGGAGGAAACACTTTTTTTGAAAATTTGTATAGGCGTATCAGTTCTCTTATAATTTAGTAATAGAGCGGGTTCGCAGTGGCTGCTAGGTACCTTTTTAGGTGCAAATGATTTATCCGGTGTTAATCATATCTTTGTTTCAAAATTAGGAGCTTGAGCTGACGATGAATACATAGCTACATCATCTTTTTCGTCATCTTCATCTGACGAATCTGAATGATTTATTTGGTTTTCTTCATCAATGATACTTTTCGAGTCTGATGGTACGTATTCGTCTCCACTCCCAGATGAGAAGTCATCTTCAGCTGAATCTTCTAAAATACTGGCTACATCAATATCAGAAAGTCTTTTCTTTTCTTTTTTAATGTTGGTACACTACAGTCCTATTGCACAAGAGAAAAATTAAGAAAACTTAGGAAAATTCATTGATTTCTAATATAAATAATCAAATTTTTAAATTTTTTCCAACAGGACTTTATAAACATATGTTTTGTTAATATAATAAATCAAAAAATTTTATAACAATGAAAATATTCTAATGTAAAATATTAAAAAAACAAAAACAATTCGATTTTACTGCTGTCAAAAAAATGTTTGCACACTTGAAAAATGTTACGGCATATGCAATTTTTTTAAATTTATAGTCCTAATATTTTGTGGGTTCACTTTGAGCATCAATTATCGCTTGCAGGCGTCTTCTTATGGGTTGAATGAGCTTCGGAATGTCATATTCTTTGATGACCTATACCAAATCATTTTTATTTGTGGGCGATCTAATCCCTACCTTTTTCATTAGATGCACCCACAAATTTTCGATAGGACTTTGGGCAGGAGTATCAATACTTTGGTGCAGTTGTACAGTAACCTGGAGTTCATAAATAAGATTTATTTAGGATCTTATTTGATAGTAGTATCTTGTAATTAATTTATTCGGATTAACCGGGTCTATTAAAACCAAACTTTCTTAATGCTGGCGGTCAGTTCATTTTTTAAACATCATAGATGTACTTCCTTAGTCTTATCATCCAAAATCCATATTACCACAAACTCAACTTGCTGCGATATATCCGCAGAATACACATACAGCCGTTTTCCAAACTTTACTGTGGAATAAGATTTTTGTTTTCTAGTGCTTTCAGAGGCTACGCCAAAACCTTGCGGTCCGTAACTGATACATAACGAATATTTTCGTTCATTGAGAAAAATAAACATGTTTTTTTAGTCCAGGTACTCGGAAGAAAGTGTAAAATGTATAGGTGGCAAATCTTAATTTCTTTTCGAACATTGTTGTACTGGCAGCCAAGCACGCGTTTTTTCACTAGTCATCTTGAAGAATATTTGTGTTTTGAAGCACATTTCCAATGTTTCTTGGAAATACAAAGTAATCCAAAGTCTTTTTTTAAACTTGAAGTAGCTAATTCTCGACAACTGGATTGATGGTTTCTCAATTAATTTTTCTCTCAACGCAGCTGCTCATATTTTTGGCTCTCTGTAGATCCTTTTAAGTTTAGTTCTCCTTCGTTTCTGCAACGGGATATACTATTATTACAGTAGAAGATTCTGGAGAATTATATCGGCGATTTCCATGTCAGATTGCCTTTTTAGTAGTTGAAATAGCCCAATTGTAGAATATTTTTTGAAACTCGTTGTCCTGGCATGGTGTGTATTCAAATATAAGGACACTTGTACATTAAAAAACGATAACTCCATTCCATTTGTACAGAAACCAAACTTGCCCGTTAACATTTTTGGCAAATAACGACATATTTTCTAATGTTTATTTATCTTCATTCCTTCAATATGTAATAGATTTTTTGACATTTTATTATTGAGTAAACGTTCTTTGTTGTGTTTGATAGTATGTGTGTTATATTAAGAAACTTGGCCTGCCTTATGATAGTAAACAACGTACAGTTTTATGAATGTGTGCAAATAAATAAATGAAACAAAAAAAAATTGTAAAGATTGTTGTTGGGAATTCTTGAAGGAAGATCGATTTTCACATTTTTCGACCGTGCTAAGATTTTTTTGACAAAATGTATATGTCCCACTTACAAAAGCCGAATTGGAAGTATATGTCCTGTAAAAAAAATATCTTTTTCCACTTTTGTTACCTGGTTTTTATTATAGAATAACCCGATAAGATACCACTTCAACCAATATTGATTACAACTTGTTTCACTATTAATAAACAATTTTACCTGTTTTTAACGTTAATAGAAAAAAGGACAGAAAAACCTTGATGCCACTTCAGTCTTCTTATGACTAAACAGCCTGTGTTATTTCTGTGCAATTTTTCTGTGTTTTGAAAATATGTTACTGTTCTTTAGCCTCTAAATCAGGGATGGAAGAGTTGGTACAATTGTACTTTTTTTTGACACTATTTGAAAGTCAAAAATACCGTAGCACCTCAATGACTTATTTAGCACTATTTTGCCTACTTTATTACATTACTCCAATATTCTGTCTAATCACGGTATAATTTATAAAAGGAATATTATCCATTTCACTTTCATCTGCAAATGTAGAAAAGATTTTTTTGAATTAATTAATTATAGTATAATAATTATAGCACCACCATCATTTCAATAATAGCAAACAATGAATATGAATGAATATGAATGAAAATTGTCTTCGGGTCGTATTCTCTGATGAAGAAAAGTAGAACTTAGATGGATTAGATGACTATCAATACTACTGGCGTGATCTTAGCAAGGAACCAAAGTATTTTACTGAAAGATTTTTAGGGGGTGGTAGGTAGTCTCATGGTTTGGGGTGTTATTTCTTTAAGTGGCTGCCTGAACATCAGTTCCCATTTACGCGAATGTATAGTACAGAGTACAATAGTGTCCTTAGCTGTAGTTTGATACCCTTCTTGAGAGAAAAAAATATATATTGTCCAACAGGACAATGCCAGAACTCATGTCAACAGACAGAGGATGAAATGCGTTCATAACCAATCTATTTAGGTTTTATCGTGGCCAGCTTTCTGTCCTGATATGAATATTATTAAAAATGTTTCCCCAAACGAATTCCCCATTCTTATTCAAAAAATTTATTCAAATAACAGACAATTTACCAGTGTTGTAGATATGAAATTAAAAATAATCGATGAGTGGGAGAAAATAGACGGAGAAATATTAAAATTGTTTATAAGAGTATGAAAGATCGAATATTTAGTTTAATAAACTCTAAGGGCGGGTTTACTAAGTTTAAAGTATCAATATTTTTGGTAAATAAAGCTTCTTATTTAACAAAAAAGAGACTGGTGCTATAATTATGCAAAGACTAAATAGCTTAATTTTTATACTGAAGTAAAAACTATGCTACGTTAGATCGAAGTGGTAGCTCTGATAGCATATAGAGCCACGGACGAAAAAAAACTACGCTAAGAATTTGAAAAATTTACTGTTATATTTTCTTTTACATTAACACAACACATAATGAAATATTGTGATGTTGTTACTATAAATGCACTTTGTTAGAAATTCAAAAAATTAAGGTGGTGCTATAATTATGAAAAGCACTATATAAATCAAAGGAAGAAATAGACTGTTTGCTTTGACAGTCTCGAATTTAATCCAAATAAAGAATTTATTGAAGTTATTTAATGCATGTTGCTACAATTTTGAAATAACAAATAATTCGCTAGCAAAAAATTTATTATAAATAGGGATTTAAAATTTAGATTACATTAAATTATTAAAATAAGTTGTTAAGTTTACCAATTATGTACCTTTCTGTTAATTTTTATGTTTTTTACGCATATATTTACATCAATAGATAAAAAAGTTCAAAGAAGAAAAAAAAAAAAATTAATTTAGTACAATCGGGCTGGAAAAAGTACAATTTTTTGCGAAAGTTGGTACAATTTGTTAAGACAAATTTTCCATCCCTGCTCTAAATAACTGAATGAGACAACTTTGAATCATTTTATAGTAGCAATTCAGTGGGACATGTATGTCCTAATAGATGCGAAAGGGTTAAGTTAAAATTAATTTTATACAATCTAATCATTCTATAAATCGGAAACTAAAATGTTTACAATGTATGTACTTAATGTAAACTTATTTATATAAATACATATGTATGTACCCTGAAGGAAACATGTCAACATGTGTCTCCAAGTCACCAATTTTGTCGATTATATTGGTGATTTTATGGTGACATTGTGATCTAAGCGTCAACAATTATTTAATTTTGATTAGAAAAAAATTGTCAATCGTCAAATTGTCAAGAAATTATAAACGTTTAATAAAAAAAAAACAATCAATGTTATATAAAAATAAAAATAGTGAAAATGAGACAATTATAAGTCCAAGTGTGAATTGTGAAAATTTTGTGGAGTCTGAGTATTCTGTGTCGTCTAAAATTGATCTTCCAAACTATAGTTCGCGTGAAAAGACAAAAAATGGGTATATTCGACACAATTGTTAAACAAAATGAAATTGTATCAAATGTTATGGTATTTTTCGCTATCGTCTCTGAAGAAAAACAAAGAGAATTTGATGCTATTTTAAAAACTCATTCAAATCCATACGTAAGTATTTACTTTTATTATGGAACTGCTTTAACGAATAAAATTGCATTTTTTTGTTTGTATTCAATAGATTCGACAAATGAAATCACATCTTGCGGGTAATGCAGAAAGAAATCTTCATGAAATATTTCACCAAAATTTTATCATGAATTTTAATGTCAATGGCTCTTTTGGCAAAAAGAAGTTTCGCGAATAATCAAATGTTTTTAAAGCATTAATAAGCAGTAAATACTTTTTTGTATTCTCATAAATATTTCTAATATTTTAACAATTTTTTTAATATCCAGATCTAATGTCAACTTAGAGTATCATTTCAGCGCCAAAAGGAAAAATATATCAAAAAAATGGGTCTTAGCAAAACCAAAAATGATATAAAAGCTGAAGAAGACAACTCTCCCAAAGGGGATTAATAATTTTACTTTATTTTAATAAACCGAAAATGTTATTTTGATATTCCTATATACATAAGATAGATTGAATTGATAATATCTTTTTAGTTTTCAAATTTAAATTTAAAAAAGTCTATAAAAATGAAATCGTACCTTTTCTTTTAATAAAAAGATCAAATATTTTCAAAAATTAAAATTTTATTATCATCTTCTACTACAGAAAAGTACCAAAAATGTAGACTAGAAATGCTAAATTGTACTATTGATTCACTGGTTCCAATGCCTAGATATGGTCCCAAAATGGTCCTATATAGTCAATAGTACTAACGTCAGTAGTAGATTTTCAAAAGACACGCACATGTTAAATGTCTCTAGTAAATAACATTGGCTGGGGTATAAAAAATCACTAGTACTGGTGAATGTGTCAATAGTAGTCAGTAGAGTTTCACTATTGGCATTTCCTACAGGGTATGTGTACTCATATCAATATTATTATTTTTATATTTACTTCTAAACAGAGGTTAAAACAATTCAAGAAAAAAGAATACCTATGAGGACTATGACATCATAATTCCTAATAATAAGCTGCATTTTCAATTTGAGAAAAATAATGAAAGTTTTACTTCGCGTATAAACTTTAATATTAAAGAGCTTTATTTCTGATTACACTGCAGAGTTCTCTTCTGTGGCTTTATATTGTATAGGTATATTGGAAGAAAAATGGATAAAAAAAAATATTCTTTTCCTTTTTTTTTTTGAAGTTAAATCAATCAAACTTTTTAAAAAAATAAAAATTAAATTAAAATTTTTTTCAAAACAATGTGAACATTTTTTTGTTTTTTCTATTTTTCTATTTTTTTTTTTTTGCTTAAAAAGCTTTTTAGTGAATCATTTGAAAAATGTTGTTTTCATTTTTATCCTGTTGCAAGGTGCTTAACAATTTTGACTATGTTTGAAAGTGTTTCTCCTTTTTGAGGTTTGCTTTTATCATTCTTTCGTTCATTTTATTAGTTTCGCAATATTTTTTCTTTGGTTTTTCTTTTCATTTTTATTTGTTTATTCCTTGTTGTTTACATTTATGTATGAAAATGGATGAAAGAGCGTTTATTTTTCACCATTTTCTTGTGTTTTGTTTGAATATGTCATTTTAACACAATGCGGCTGAGCTCGCACATGTTAGACGACGACAAAAATATGAATACGAAATGAAAATAAATCAGAAAAAAGCCCGAAAGTTTTGAAAACGCACGCAGAAAAGCTTTATGGCTAAAGGGAAATTTTCAGTCATATTCCGAAAAAGCTCGAAAATTTATTTGCAACAAAAATGTACCCACAGTGCGTGCTGCATTGTATGAAGAAAATATACAATATCTTGGCTATTATTTTTCGTTTCAGTTCGGGACGGGTTTGCAAATCAACAACACTTCAAAACGGAAAACCAACAAATCGTTGAGAAGAAGAAAACGAAGAAAGAATAGAAATATCAAATCAAATCATTATAGTATGTTCTCTGGTGGTGGCAATAGCAGTATATATTATTCAAAATGAAAAAAGAAAATCAACTGATTTCTATAATAGATGCAGTAAATTTTTGAAAATAAATCACATGAAAATTTTTAACAAATTCAACATACAACTTAAAAAAAACTTTTTTCAAATTTGTGCCCTAGTGTAATTTTAAAGTTGATAAAAACGTAATACAAATTTAAAAAAATTTAATTAAACAATTGAAATTTATATTACAAATCACAAATGGAGTAGTACTAATAGAAAAAAAAAATTAAAGAAAAAAATTAAATAAAAATAAAGTTAATCGAAGTAGAAGAGCTTCGGGCGATTATGTAAAGTGTGTGAAAACGAACGAACTCCTTTTCTCTGAAAGTAGAGAAGGTTTGACGACCAGAAAATCAGTTCTCGTGAACAAACTATTTATTAACAGAGAAAATAGCAAAAAAAAAAAAAAAATTAAATATTAAATTTAAATTAAATATTTTGCAAAAAAAAAAGAAAATAAAATTGAATTTAAAAAAAATAAAATGAAAAAAAGTATTGCATATGCATGCATATGTATTGTAGGCAAATAATGAGTTTGCTTCTTTATTGAATGAAATTTTGTACAATTCTAAAAATGCTAAAAATAAAATTTGATTAAAAGAATTTGTGCCAAGGTTTTAATTAAAAATAATAATAAAATAAATAACGACGACAACAAAACAAAAAAAACAAAATCGTTTTACAAATAAATTCATCTATAATATGAAATACAGTTATTGAAATAGGTACCTATTTGGAGTTTCTTACAATATACAACACATACATACTACATACATACGTACATTCATATAACAGTGAGTTTGTTTATATTTTTCATTTCTTATAAAAGTGTATGTCTGCCCTTGTGTGTGAGTGTGTGAAAAACAGTAAAACAATATCTTACTTCAAATACAAAATATAAATAATAGAATACAATACACATTTACATACATTTGAATAAGTAACGAGATTATGTGTAATTGTTATGATTCACTAAGGACAAGCAAAATGAAAAAAACGAAACGAAAGCTAAATGAATAATTTACCACTTTACCATACTCCTAATCCAACACCATTTAGAGTTATAATGAGTTAATAGGTCGCCATCGTTGTCTTACTTTTGACCACACACAGGCACACACTTTATAATACATGTTTTTAAAAATAAAACAATTTAAAAACACAAGAAAAAAAGGAAAACTACGACAAATTCTTTTCTCTTTGTCCTCTTTTTTGTTTTTATTTTTTTTGTAATTGTAGCTATTTTATACTGCGCTGTTTTCGTGTAGGCCATGAGTATGCACGCACACATTCTCTTTGGTTTACACATGCATGTGAAGTTTAAATTGACTCTTACTCCATTTAATATGTCTGTGTGGAGAGTATAATATGAGTAAGATTGCTTGTGCATCATACATAATGTATACTAAATATGAAGGAATAAGCGGTATCAAGGTTTCCTTGTCGCGACCCATATTTACTAAAAATTACAAATTACACGCAATACTCATACGAACTAACTGTGACTATATGTTTAAGTGTATATGTACATATGTATGTATATGTGTGCATGTATTTGAATGATTTTTACAAATAAAAATAAACCCTAGACATGCCAGTGCACAGTTCTGCATAGTTGGACTACAACATGCCGTTTTAATATTTACATGGCATACAACGTACGAATACACATAAAAACCACAACAGCAACAAAAACATGCAAAACTTTTTATTTAATTTTGTTAGTTCACATATATATCTATGTATGTGTGTGTGTGTGTATGTTTGGTTTACATTTTATATTCCCTCAATATATAAATATATATGTATGCACATGCATGAATAAAAAGGCATTCATATGTGTGCTCTTCACACCAGACAGCGAACCTTTTCTCAAAAACACACAATAACAAATTAGCACATTTACAGTCGCCATCTTCTCCTCTATTTCTCTCTCTCTCTCTCTCATTCTTTTGGCCGTTCTCTCAATCTCTCAATCACTTCCTCTCTGAAATCTTAACACAGCAAGTATTTCGCCAAGTCAGTTGGTCGGTCAATTCGTTGTTTAGTCAGGCATGTTGATTTCTATACTTAACGGCCATTAAATAGCAAAAAAAAAAAAAAAACATGCAGGAACAGGTATTTTGCATTTTGCCTGGTCTTTCAATGGGTTTGTGTGCGAGAGAGAGAGAGTTTTTGTTTTAGTTGTTTGTTGGCAACAGTCGTTAGTGTCGGTAACGTAACGTAACGTATGAGTTATTTTTGTTTTCGTTCATTTATTATTGTTTTGGGACTACGACCAACTGTAATATGAAGGAAACAGACCCATTCACTGCGAAAAAAGTGCTGAAATATTTCGCAGTTTTTTTTGTTATAATTTTTTTTTTTTACTTTTCTTTACAATACAAATTGTTTAATTTGACTGTTAATCAACCACAAAAAAAAAAACCCGATGCTTGGAGACAGACTTTTAGAGAAAGTGTCCATAAAGACGTCTGCCTGCCTATCTAACATCAGTGCCTCGCAGTGCAGAATAATAAGTTCAAGGAAATGGGAAACAATTCGTTACAAATAATTACAAATTTTATGAATGAATGTGTGTCTTTATAAATCAATTTAATTCATAAATTACGAGTTTACTAACCTTACTTACACATAAATAAACGAGTTCAAAGGGACAATATCAAAATATAGTCTTAACCCACCAAATTTTTTTTTTACCATTTCAGTCGCATGTCTGCTCTCAACTACCAAAGCTTTATTAGCGATCTAGTCGTATGTCTACTTCCAATCGATAAGCTTTCGAAATTTATTGAAATCTAACGATATTTTATAAGTTGTGCTTAAAATATTTCAAAATAATACTCTAATAAAATGGCACAGAGAAAGAATTGTCCCGTGAACTTGAAAGTATCGATGACGAATTTCATTTTGACACTTTCAACACTGTCCTTTATCTTCACAATCTTCGTTTTTGCAACGAAAATTAATTTCAAAGAAACTAAGAAAGAAATTCTAAAACTGCTAAATTGATTTGTTTCTTAACAAAAAGCCACTGTGATGAGTAAATCAAGGTTAAGAGGTTATGACCAAAAATAAATAAATATTTTATTTAACCCTTAGGCTACGGAGTGGGGTAACTTAGGTCCCCCAGTGTTAGTTTTTCTTGAATAACTTCGAAAATTTTTTACCGTCTTTTTCCCTTTGGGTAGTCTAATTTTATTTCAAATACTAGATCAAAACTTATAAGTGGCATTCAAATATTAAACTGTTTGTAACTGGAAGGTAAGTTTTTCATTTGGGGTACCCAAGTTACCCCACGTCGTACTTTACGTTACAAGTCACCGTTGCTATTTTAGGAAAGACTATATAAATGACAGTGAAGAGGATCCTAATGAAGAGTTTGCAAAATGAAGCTAAAGCTGTACCAAGTTAAAGACGCGCCTTGTCGGCGTTACAATTGAAATTGAAAAAAATTGTGAAAATTTTACAATAGGAGATGGAAGAAAACGTGGTCGTTGCTTCCTGTGTCCTAGGTATAGAGATAAGAAGTCGAGCGTGAAATGGTCAACATGCTCTAACTTTGATAGCAATGAACATCGTTTGTCAAAAACATATTAATGATTCCAGTTATTCTGAATAAAGATTTAAGTGGAATCGATTGACTGAGGGATTCAATTATTATACGTACTTATTGACATTATACATAGACACTGAATTATAATATCTCCTTATTTATTGTTTTTTATTCTTTAGAAAAGAAATTGATTTCCTAAGTTTGTGTTCCTTAAGTATAATTGTAGCATGAAATGTTTTAAAATTAATAATTTGATGCGATAAGTAAAAATGCAAACTGAAAATTAACAAAATAATAACAAACTTACTTTCAAAATAATATTTTTAGTTCTAACATATGAACAACAAAAGCCCATTTTTCTTTGGGGTACCTTAGGGACACCACATTACAACCCTTCACTCAGGATTATTGACCTAGTTTCTCACACCACTTATGTTGCGTGTGTTAATTTTATACATGAGTAGCGTGACCTACAGTTTAAAGTCGACTCCGAACGACAGATTTTATGAGAAACTTTTCAAGGCAATTTTATTTATTCTCAGATTTTTTGCCAGAAATCTGCTGAGAGGAAATCGCCGAAGAAATACTTTTTCTATTTTAATTTGATGTCTGGCCTGTGTTTCGAACATTGGCTTTTTTGTCTAATAAGCCAATACACTACCTACTAGACATCCGCAGATCACCGCATCAAATACCCGTCTTGCCGGATCATCCTCATCCATTGGACTTTTCTCTCGAATACTCTCAAGGCAGCTGCATAAGTTCTTAATAGAGTACATGCTTCTGCGCCATAAAGAAGCACAGATAGGATGAGTGTCTTATAGAGTATTAGTTTCGTCTTACGAGAGAGGTCTCTGCTACTCAATTGCCTATTGAGACCATTGTAGTACCTGTTGGCAAGAGTAATCCTGCGCTTAATCTCCAGATTGACATCATTTTTGGTGGTAACGGCGGACTCAAGATAAATGAATTCCTTGACTGTATCAAAAGCCTAGTTATCGGCCGTAATTTGAGAATCAATACGTCTCACGACTCTACTTGTCGATAACATATACTTTGTTTTGCCCTCATTTACAGTCAGACCGATTTTCACTAAAGGCAGCAATGACATCTCACTTGTTACGCCCTATGTATGTCGTCAACGTACGCAAGCAACTGGATACTTTTTTGAAAAATAGTGCCATTGCGATGCACTCCGCCTTCCCAGAACACTCTCCATGACAAAGTTGAAGAGGTGGCATGATAAGGGATCGCCTTGTCTGAAACCTCGCACGGTATCAAAAGGTTCGGAGAAGTCCATTCCTACCTTGACGGAGCTGCAAGAATTGCTCAACGTCAGTCCGCATAGCCTTATCAGCTTTGTAGGTATACCGATCTGAGGCATTGCGGATAGATCTTATGGGCTTTATAGTCGGCAAAAAGTTGGTGTGTGTCGACTTGTTTTTCGTGGGTCTTTTCCAGGATTTGGGGTAGTGTGAAAATGTGGTCGATGGCGAACTTGCCGGTGGTGAAGCCACACTGATGAGGTCCAATCAGCGTTTTGACGAATGGCTTCAGTCGTTCACACAATACGCCTGTAAGAGCCTTACGACAGGGAGAAGGCTTATACCCCTTTTGTTGTCGTATATCGTTGGGTCTCCCTTTTTCAAGACAGAACAGAGGACACTGAGGTTACGATCTTTGAACATACTTTCCTCTAGCCATATTTTGTAGATGAGCTGGTGCATCTGTCCTACCTCATTACATCAGGTCTTAAACAATTCAGCAGGGAGGCCGTCAGAACCTGCCGCTTTGTTGTTTTTAAGACGCATAGTCGCGACTTTAATCTCTTAATGGCTAGGCGGCGGGAGTTCCACGCCGTCATCATCAATCGGGTTTGGAACATCATCTCTAGAGGCGGTATTGATGTCGTCATCGCCTTGCAGTAGAGTAGAGAAGTGTTTCCTCCACAACCTCAGCACCCTTTCATCCTTGCAGTTGACTCTCCGGACTTATACCCTTGATCAGACGCTTAACCTTTTGTTAGAATTTCGAGCATCATTCCTACATTGGTACATCTCGACTACCTTATGCTCACACTTTTCTTGCTCCCTCTTTTGCGTCTGAAAAAGCGTCTGAAAAGGCGTCTCTCATCCGTTCTTCTCTCTCTGTAGTTTTCGACAATAACTCGCGTAGCGGCCGACTGCAACGTTTTAGGCACTTTTGTATATTTCGGCACTGAAAACAGGGGTTTTCGACTGGATTTAGATCTGGACTAAGTGCTGGCTAGTCCAAAACAACTGTATCTTTTCCTTCCAAAAATTGCTTTAGTCCTTTTGGTTACATGTATAGGGGATTTGTCTTGCTGAAAAGTAAAATTATTTCCATAATTTTCTTCAACAAATTCAACGAAAACATTATCCAGCAATTCCACAAAGTTCTCCGCATTCATTTTATAAGAAATAAAACAGATTGGAGAACGTGCTTTATATCCAAAAGCAAACCATGTTATTAAAGATCCTCCTTAAAAATTTAGTCCGCGTATCACCTTCTTTTTTTCTCCAATAATATTTGTATCCATCTGGACCATCAAGATTGAATTTTTTTTCATTAATGAATATAATATTACGCCACTCGTCTTCCTAAAATTTGTATTTTTCAGCGAAAGCCAATCTGGCTGGCTTGTGTCTAGGGGTCAATCGTGGTTTGGGTATCATTTTTTGTTTTTTCACATCTAGATCTTCGTTTAAAATTTGATTAATCCGTCTCTTGGTTACGTTTAGTCCCAGCCCCGACTTTATTTGGGTACAACATAAATTATTTGTGATAGCTAAGCGCATTATTGATCGTTTATCGTGGTCAGTCAGTATTGGCTTTCTACAAGATCTTTTTTAGTGCCGTATGGTTTTGGATCCCCCAAATAATTTTGTACGGTCGTCTTAGATTTCTCTATTCTGTTTGCTATAGACCTTATTGAATGCCCAATCTGGGTACGTTCTACTAACGAAAGTTAGATTCCACGGGACATTTCTACTTTCTTTTATATTTACGCCAAATAATATATTTCGCACTTAAAATTTTGTTTCAGTTGTAAGCCCATTTGAAAAGACCGGTTCTGGTAAATACAATCCTACCTTTTGAAGGGTTTGACCTTGTGCTTTGTTTATCGTCATAGCGAAAGCAACTTTCACAGGGAATTGCTTTCGTGTCATTCGGAAAGGCACAGTTGGATCAGAAGGTGTAAGGTTGATTCGGGATATGAGTACAGTTTTATCGGTATGAATAATTTTTGTTCATATGTGATGTGCTCTCCCAAGTTTGCTACGATTAGCCTTATAATTGATTAACATTATAATTGCATTTGTCTTTTCAAATGCACGTTATTTATATTCTTACGTTGCACGGTATTTTTATTCTTATTTTTCTTAAAAACGTTTTTAACTGTTAATTATCAGCTGGATATATTAAAAGACACCATATTACTACACTTCATAAAACAAACAATGCCATGACAATAACGACTTTACCAAATTGGCTTTTACAACTTTATATATTACTAGCAGATTGTACCCGGCGTTGCGCGGGTTATAAAAATAACAATAACTAAAAATCCGGCTTCGAAACCGACTTCTTAAAAAATGCAATTTTCACATTATTTGGAAACCGGTTTTTCAAACAACTCAGTTTTTTGAATACTCTAAAGTCCTAAATATAAATGCACGCATTTTGCCCGTTTTCAGTCCCTTTCCACTTTTTGGATGCTGTTTGGTTCTATTTTTGAAACAGAATACTTCCAAAAGCTATTTGGGAAACTTAACCAAGCTAAATCGTAAAAAATTAACAATTACAATTTTTTCCCCCATTTGTCTAATTTTTTCTCCCCTTTTGGTCAAAATTTTAAAAAGATTTATAGCCTATAAGCTGCACCGACAAAAGCTTGATCAATATCCCAAAGTTCAAGAAAATCGATCCAGGCGCGATTGGCTAACGAACAAACCAACAAACATTTGGGAAACTTAACTAAGCTAAATCTTAAAAAGTCACCTATTACCATTTTTTTCCCATTTTTTCTCCCCTTTTGGTCAAAATTTTTAAAATATTTATAGCCTATGGTTATAGGCCGAAAAAAGCCCGATCTATATTCTAAATTTGAAGAAAATTGGTCCAGGCGTGATTGGCTAACAAACAAACAAACAAAAAAACAGACTTACAGAAAAATTTTTATAATATATACTAGCAGATTATGTGGATTAGCATTACAATTAAGCGAACCTGTTTATCGCACTTGATCTAACAGCTACTGGAAAGTATTGCCAAAACTGCTTTTTACAACTTAATATGCTATAATCTGCATATAACTGACTTAGTAATAAACGACATTATAGTAAATAGCGGTATTGTCAAAATGGATTTTAATAATATTGTATATATTATGTAGAGCTGCATTACTATTTTATTTATTTATTTAAGAATTACAATACAATTACAAATTATATTATATTCATGTACGAGCTGAGTAACTTCGACCATATGCCCGGTGTAGTGCCACAGACCAGAGCCTCTGGTGGGAATCGAACCCACGACCCTCATGCTAATAGTCTAGCACACTACCCACTAGACTACCAGGGCGCTCATACATTACTATTAAGGGACCCTGTATTACTACACTTGAACAAAAACATATATAATCATAATGACAACAGTATTATCAAGCAGTTCTATATAAAATATAATTTTTATCAAAGAAAATATTAATTTTTCAATTTCTAATTATTTTTCGTCATTAGTGTTAGATATAAGCTTTAAAATGAGATATCATTCATTGAATTTGATGCGGTGGCATGGGAGATATTTGCAACCGACAAAAAAAGTGCTTTAGAAATAATACATATGATAAGGCAGAGCTATGGCAGGGCGTTAGCTTACTAAACGAGACATCCGAGTTTAAAACACTAACATCTTCTTGTCTTTCACGGTCTCTTTTCAGCAGTTTTCTATAACTAAAATGTTAAGAATAAAATTATTATTTCAAAATAATTAAATTTAATAATAATATTAAAACAAAAAATAAATGTTCACCAAACAAACAGGAATAAAAGCATAAACTAAAGATAGATAGAAGGAATACAAAAAGATTCACAAAAATAATGCGAAAATATAAATTTCAACATGAACATTAAAAACGTAATGGATGGTCAAGAACGAGAGAAAAAAAATGTACAAAAGCAACAAAAAACAAAACACAAATAAAAACAAGGGAAAAGTGTAAATAGTTTATAAAAAAAGAAAGAAAGAAACGCAAAACTACAGGGAAACAAACAAGCGTACATAATACATATGTATGTATGTATGTACATGCTTTTGTAGACCATGACACGAACTGACACTGAGAGGAAACAAAAACAAACATTTATTTATGTACATACTCGTATGTATGTATATGCATACCTATCTACATATTCTTCTCCTTCTTTTGTTTTGTTTTGTTGGCAAATATTTTGTCATCAATTTTACGCACCTTCCCTTACCAAATCCCCTCACAAGATCGTCCCACCAACGCTTCTGTACTGGCGAGCTAGATTCGTTCGTTCACTAACGAAAATTTCTATTAAATGTTGCATGCCAAAAACAGCCACTTGTCGTTGTTGTCATCTTTAATGTCAATAGAATCGGTTGGGGAAAATAATAAAAAAAAAATGTGTTTCAATATTTTTCGAGACAACGATTGTTTATTTGCTTTTATTATTATTATCGAGTTTTTATTTAAAAAATAAAATGAGAATTTATTCAATGGACAATAGAGAAAAAGGGGAACTCTTAAAATTACACTTCAATACCCGCATCATTTAAATTTTGTTTGATTTCTTTTTGCTTTCTCTGTGCTGTTCTGTTGTCTATTCTCTTATGTGTACGTTTTGTATTGTGATAATTTTAAATAAAAATTTCAAATATAAAATTTATTGTCACAAATGGTAGCAGCAATACTAACAATAACAAAAATAATGCCAAGAAAAAAATATTTTTTTTTCTTTCAATTTAATACATTGTGAGCCAAAGTATATTATTGCATACCATACACATGTCCATACATATGTTTAGACATGTACACTGAGCGCCCTAAGTGAGTCAACAACACTATAACTTGTAGCACAACAATAATTTTTACAATGAAAATTTAAAGCTTCCTTCAATAAGCAACTCTCACCACAAAATAAAAATTAAAAAACAAACAAATTTTTTTTCACTGATTTAAAACAAAAAACTCAAAATATTTCGCAGCAAAAGTGAGAACCTCACTATAAGAAACTCGGATTTCAGCTACAAAACAAACTAATTAGTAGCGCGTTCTATGGAAACCGCGTTATAAGAAACACAGAATTAGAACAAATCACATCATTCGTACCGTGTTATATGCAAATACAAAATGCAAGATAAATTATTATTATTGAATTCAAGAGTTCATATAAGGATTGATAAAAAAAAAATGAAATAAAAACTAAACTAAAAGAGTGGTTTCCAATAAAATTAAAAAAGACTTGTAAAATAATGCAATTTTTTAATTATTGTCCTCACTTGCTTCGTCTTCATTTATTGTTTTTCGATTGTAGCTTTTTTTCTAACTCCACTAAAACCTTCCTATAGGGAGCTCAGCAATTGCTTAAATCTCTTTTAAACTTTGCGCTGCGCACCGTTGAATGATCAGTTTGAATGAAATGAATTCCCAATTGTTCAGCCAAATGTAGCCCTTTTTTCACATCTTGTAAATCGGAATTTGGCACCCATTCATTTTCCTTATTTTCGCCTACCAATGCATTTGAAGTGGATGAATGAAGTTGAACGCAAACTGCGCTATTTTTGGAAATTTATTCGACTATTCTCATTTACTTTTATCGCTATTCTAAGAAAATGAATTATTTCATTGGTGTTTACTCACTTTTGGCGCTCAGTGTATGTGCAAGAAAAAGAACGATTGTTTTGAAGCATTTATTATGTTGCATACTCTTCTTAAAAATGCACCACTAAATAACGAGAGGTCCCTATAAATTGTGTTCAATATTCTAATTGTTGGACACACTTGTGTTCAATATACTAAGAAAACTACCTATCACTTAATGAGTACTTTAATTTTAGTTTGACTAATCGGGGCTAAAGACTAATTCTACTTTTCGCATTACGTTGCTAATGCAATCAAACTCGGTTATAACGAATTCCGTGGGACCAGGAAAAATAGTTCGTTATAGGCAAAGTTCGTAATAAACGGGGTGAAGTCATAGAAGAAAATATAAACTACAAAGAATTTTTTTCGTTTATTGGAAACAAAAAGTACTTTTTTTTAATCCAAAAATATGCGTTAAGACTTTTCAGCTGATTAAAGATGCTGCGTTATAATTTAACGCTACCATATTAAATAAAAGTAACGGCTATTGCCATACTTCAAAGTTAAACTTAGTTATTACATTTAAAGTAGTTCCATTTAACCGAGAATTTGTTTTTGTATGAAAAAAAATTTTTTTTTGCATGACAAACAAAATTTTCGGTTAAAAGGAATTACTTTAAATGTTTTTGGGACTTGCAAATATGTACGTAATAACTAAGAATTCGTTATAAACGAGCTTTACTGTACATTAATAGTCCGAAAAAGGACATGTCTATTCTATTAACTAAGGGGAGGATTTTAACGGAGAGATAAATTTTTTTTATTATTATAAGTGGACAATATGGTAGAAGTCAGCGTTAAGCTAAAGGGAGGATCATCTCTCAGTTTGAACTTGCCATATAATGAATTATTTTCAATACGGCAACTTCAAATATAAACAAACTGAGCATATACAACAAAAAATTTAAGTCTTTCATTGCCACAGCATTTAAAAAAAACTTGTTTAATTGAGCAGTGTTATAGACATTGCTCCGACACTGCCATATTTTTGAAAAAGAAACTATATTTTATCATTTGGTTGTAATACAAGACAGAAAAGAAGTTAAACGTGACTTTAAAGTTCACTTTAGATAAAGTTACCCAACTTTAACGGGAAGTTGTGGTAATGGGCCTTAAAGAATTAAAGATTAAATATATAATAATCAGACGTCGGCAGAAATAGAACATGATAAAAATGCGAGTATATTTGTGAGAGGCATGTGTTAATCCCGAGGCAAATTGTTAGTAAGACTTTCAAGTGTAACTTAATATTCTCAAGTGCAACCAAATAATATGTAGAAGTAATAGAAAATATAAAAAAAAATTCAGCGGAAAATACGTAAAGACCGCTTATTTAAATTGACAAATATTCTTCTAAAAATGGAGATAATTTCTTATTGTTATTAATGAATTCCTTTTAATTTTAGTGAATCCTACTATAATAATTCTTGGGTGTATAAATGAAACCTGAAAAAAAGCGACATGAACCTTCTATAAAAGATAAAAGCTGACATGCAACTGAATGTAATTTTACGCTTTTTTTCGATGAACATTGTTGATGTCCTATGTGTGTAAAAAGCCGAAAATATTCCTCCTCTAAGGGGCGAGGTCTCTATTGAAAAAATACGTATCGAAGATCCTCATATGAATTTAATTTCTCATAAATACCTAAACAATTTGGTTGATTATCGTCGAAAACTTCAATGTTTTTCGGGAAGGGGACTTTATTGTATAAATATTGTAGAAGTATTTGACATCATTAGCAGATAACAACAACTACAATACATATATCAACATGCATTCATAATTTATTCTGTTATAAATTTAAACAAACTGTCAAACGAAATAATAAAATGTGTGTATCCACAGATTTAAATTCAAAAGCAAGCATAGATATATGCATCCATACTATGCAGAATCGTTTCAATATACACACAATTTTATTTTATATCGTACATACGTACATATTTCGTATGTATTTATATTCTTAATCTTGTTGTTAGTGCAACGTACATACATACATATTTGTATTTAAAAAAGTAATTTAAAAATATCAATGAATCGCGCAGTTCACCCCCGGTCAGACATTTGCAACAAAACAAAATACAAAAATATTTCTACGGCGATTTCCTCTCAACAGATTTCTCGCGAAAATTATGGGGGTAAATAAAATTCCCATGAGAAAGTTTCTCAAAAATCTGTCATTCGGATCCAATTTTAAACTGTAGGTACCGCCACTCATTTATGAAACTAATACTGACCATGCATGCATGCGAATGTGGTTTACATACACTTTTCTGTTGATTTTTTTTTGTCTTGGCCCGGTGGTGGAAATCTTCGTACTAAACCCACCCCCTACATCTTCAACCACTCACCCCCCGCGGGACTGCCGTAAGATATTACTACGCAGAGGGCTGGTTAGCTTTAAAGCTCTATTGCACTAAATCAAATATCGTCTTCATTCATCCAACCTTCAGAGTTCCAGCATAACTTCAACCATTCTCTGGCTGTATTGGTTCCATAGAATCCTAGAATTCAACACCTCTTCCATAAGCTGGTTTGGTCCTAAACTCGTTTTCTCGGCCCATCTAAATCTCGGCCGGCACGTCAAAATATGCTTCGCATCTTCCATTTCATCTATACAGTTTTGGACGCATCATGCCCAAATCTATGCGGTTACAGTTCAGCTCTCAAAGTTTGTTTTCCATCCAAGGGGTTATATCAGGGACAAGGTGAAATGTCCATCTTCCCTTTAAACTATTCTCCCAACATAATTGCCGTTTGTGGATGGAAGTCCTTCATTCCTCTGCTTTTATAGCTGCTGTTTGTCCTGTATACTCGAGACGGGGAAAGTATAAACGTCTCATCTCTTCCGCTAATATGTCTATCGATGTTGGCTTTGCTAATACTAATACCGCTTCTTCAGACACTGTTCTGAAGCTACATAATGTTTAATTGCGCTTAGACGATTCATCTAGGACAGTTTCCTCGTTATCGTCCCCTCAGAGAGTGCCTCCGACCATATTGGCGTTCCAACCCTCGATATTATTGTCCTCTTAAATGGATTCGGTATTCCAATATTTGGTATCATCCCCAGAACTTATGGGATGAAGTTGAACGCAAACCGTGCTAGAAGAGTGCCGCGTTAAAGGAGGGCTGCCGCAATTTCAGCATCGCGTTATATGGAAACTGCATTCTGAGAGTACCGCGTTATAGGAGGATTGACTGTATACATATGTTTATGAAATATGTACATAACTCGACACTTAGACTCTTTAAATATTAGCTACGGTAATTTTGGTCCAATTTGAATAAACGAAGTGTCAATCTCTTCACAATATAATGCTTTCAGAATACCATTATTAATTTCATATTTTTTAATAAATGTTTGCTTATATTAACGGGCAAATTTGAAAAATATTAAAAATTCGCATTTATCAAGTTTACGTCATCAAACCTTATAGCTATTAAGTCAAATAATATACGTGTGTATATCGTTTTAAAGGCCCATCCATCTCCTTTCCAATAAGAATTAATTTTTGGATATCGGCTGAGAAATATTTGTGTAATGAATAAATTTGAGCGTAAATTTCAAAACAAGAAAAAAACAGTTTTTGTTAAATGAATCAAGTTTGGAGCGTTCAAGAAATATTAAAAAAAATTATTTATTTATTTATTGCAATACAATTACAAATTATATTCTAATTCTATACGAGCTGAGTAACTTCGACCATATGCTCGGTGTAGTGTCACAGACCAGAGCCTCTGGTGGGAATCGAACCCACGACCCTCACGCTAATAGTCTAGCACACTACCCACAAGACTACCAGGGCGCTCATTAAAGAAAATATTTTGAATTCTACTCAACAAAACACGCAACTTACACTATATCATTAGCTGGATAGATTTCATTTCTTTTATATGGATGCATAGTGTAATTATTGTCTGAAGTTTGTCTTTAATTGTAGTCGCCGTAGTCAAGAATGATAAACTAAAGATTACACCATCACAATACAAAATTAAAACTTTCTGCGCATGCTAAATCAATGTCGTCACGCAAATTGTGTTCCTATTGGCTAATGAAAATGTAAGTTAGGGCAGGGCTGCCAACTACTTTCACGGAGTGCACACATATTTCAGAATTATTGTTAATTTTCACATATGAAAAAGACTTGGAAACCATTAAAATAGCCTAACTATATCAAATAATGGGAAATCATGCGCAAGGCGTAATCTTTAGTTTATCATTCTTGGCCATAGGCTAGTAGGTAGTGTGGTGACTTATGAGACGAAAAGAGATACGAACCCCGTATCCCAGTTCAGACATCAAAACGAAATATGAAAAAAAAAGTATTTATTTCTTCGGCGACTGCCTCTCAGCAGATTTCTGGTAAAAACTCTGAGAGTAAATAAAATTACCATGAAAAGCTTCTCAAAAAATCTGTCGTTCGGAGTTGACTTTAAACTGTATGTTCCGCCACTCATATATAAAAAAATTAACACACATACATAATTGGCCATTACAACCCTTCAGTCAGGATTTCGACCTAGCTTCTCACACCGCTTGTGTGTATGTACATACATAATTGGTCATAACAACCCTTCAGTCAGGATTTCGACCTAGCTTCTCACACCACTTATGTTGTGTGCGTTAATTTTATACATAAGTGGCGGGACCTACAGTTTAAAGTCGACTCCGAACGACAGATTTTTTGAGAAGCTTTTCATGGCAATTTTTACTCTCAGAGTCTTTGCCAGAAATCTGCTGAGAGGAAGTCGCCGAAGAAATATTTTTCGTTTTGATGTCTGACCTGGGATTCGAACCCGGGCCTTTTGTCTAATAAGCCAACACACTACCCACTAGACCACGGCGACTTCAATTATGTATGTATGTGTCTTTAATTATACCTTCAAAGAAATACGTATGTATTCAGGAAGAAAATAAGAAGAAAATTACTCAAAAATCTTTCAATATGTATCTGAAACAAAATTATAATTTCGTTATCCACACGTTTTTCTCACATGATGCATATACAAGTGCCTTCCATTGTTTGCTTAAAACAATTTAAAACTTAAAATTTAAATGTTATTTCCTTTACCCCAAAAAACATAAAGACATTTTAAAATGTGTGTAAATGGTATTGTGATAATGATAACGTTGCCCTGTCCACCGGTCTGATTTTACAAAATCCTAAGAATAGAAGATCATAATTAAAGTGGATGGAACATTTTATTGAACGTAGGGTCTCCAATCACAACAAAAAACTATCGCATAAATTAAAAATGATAAAAGAAACGGCATTAAAGAAAAACAAAACGAATCTCGTTATAAATTGTCGATTTAAAACGGATGAGCGTAAACATTTTCAACACTTAACACTTAAAAGTAGCAACAATTACTATTGCTACTGAAACAATACAATTTTTCTTTTCTTAATACTCTTTACATTCATATTCACACAAACACACACGCACACCCACACACTGCAGGCACAATTACCCTCTCTATATACGCATAAAAAAAAATATGCGAACAAATGAATTTTAACCAACAACTCTTGTATGTTACTTTAACGGAATTGTAAATTTGCAGATTTATTTACTTGCGAAATTGCTCTCGCAAGTAGAAGTGTCATCAGTGCGAGTAGACGTGTTTTGTGTTCTGCTTATGAGTCAAGAGGCAGAGGCATATGCATATGTATGGTGTATGCCTATGGCTGTGTGTATGTGACTGAAACAATTTTAAAAGAGGAAAGAAATCCTGAGGCAAATTGGACATACAATTTAGCTCAAAGGCTCTTTGGCGCAACAACTCAATTGCTGCAATTGTAAAACAGCTGCAACAACAGCTATTTAAAAATAACAATAGTGACGACGACAACAACGAAGACTATTTTAACAATACAACACCCTCGCCGATGCTTTAACAGTTGAAGAGTTTCGCTAATTAGGTAAGTGATTCTTACTGCATTAGTTTCCATTATTTTTTATAAGAAAATACAGCAAGAGAAATTGGTTCTCAGATATGGTATATGAAGATATCATGCATTAAACAATAAAGTTAACATTTAACGTAACAGTTCATGCTATTCTACGGTTAAAGTAAACTCAAGGAAAACAAATACAACATTAACTAGATGATTATGACAGCAGGCTCTATCAAAAATATTCACATTAATTTTATTTACTTAATTTTTCATTACAAAACCTTTGACAAGATTACTAACTACCTTTTACTCACCACTCAAAATTTTATCCATGATTGGCTGAACTTGCAAATTAATGCTGACTCCGAACGATAGCTTTTTAAGAAACTTTCCTTGTCAATTTCATTTACTCTCTGAGAAGAAGTCGCCAAAGAAACATGTTTTCGTATTTCTTTTTGTTAGAGATGCCTGAACTGTGATTTGAACCGTAGGTTTACGTCTAACCAGCCAACGTATTACCAACTAGACTACGGCGACTTGAGGCGTGACTATAACCGGCTAATCAAGTCTTCAAGTGTTCAATTGTGGGAATACACCCACTCACATTTACCAACAGAAATTCTGCTCTATATGTGTGTACAATAATAGCAAACATCAAGTTGTAATTGATGTCGTTTACGTGTATTTATAAGAGCATAATACAATAATTAGCAATGTTGTGGCGTTTACAACACATGATGGTGCACAGTACAGTTGCAACAGACGAGAGATTAATTAAAGATAAGTTTAGGTTTGCTTATTTACTGTATATCTAGAATATTAATTAAAAAAAAAATACAAATAGCCTCTCAGCAGTCTTACACAAATGACAGTATGCGACAAAATAAGAAAAAAAAAAAATGAAATGCATCCACCTGATGATATAGTGTGGGTTGTGAGTTTTTTCAGTGAAACTCAAAAAAAAAAAAAATTTTTTTTATTTCTTGAACCCACGCACCATATTTATTTCACTTAGCAAATACTATTTTTCGGAACTTACGTACAAATTCATTGATTACTCAAACATTTCTGAACCGATTTAGAAAAATTTAAACTTTGTTGGAAAGGGAAGGGATGTACCCTTAAACCGACATACATGTTGACTTAATATCATATAGGGTTTGATGAGGTAAACTTGAGAAATGCGATTTTTTCAATATTTTTTGAAGTTTGTCCACTCGTAGTAGCAAACTTTAATTAAAAAATATGACATAAGTTTTGGCAATCTGAAAGTACATTAAATAAATTTGACCAAATCGGACAAAACGGTTTTATGCTTAATTCTTTGGACAATGATTCCGGTTGTCCATTATTTACATATGTGCATACGTAATCAGATCGTGTATTTTTTTACTTATGCCACAATGTTATCGGCCTTATGCCTTGGTCTTTTGCAAAACTGAAATTTTAAAATGGTACCGAACTTTAACTGAAAAAGTACTCTTTCTCATCAAATGGTACTTTTTTTTAAAATATAAACACACGATTGGTCATAACAAACCTTCAATTTGGATTTTGACCAAACTTCTCACACCACTCACATTGTGTGTGTGTTAATTTTATCTGTGAAAGCCGGGACCTACTGTTTGAAGTCGACTTCGGACGACAAATTTTTGAGAAACTTTATCATGTCAATTTCATTCGTAAATGGAGATGTCTGTTATCGGGTTTGGACCGTGGGCTCTCGTTTAGTAAACCAACACACTACTTACTAGACCATTTATTTATATTTAGTACACCTAATATACCGGCACGGAACAGAAAAACTAACGATGTTCCTCACACACAAGACAATAAGACCTAGTTCGGAACATAAGAACACGTAAAAGCTCCATTTAGTCAAACGTTGATGAAACGTAATGTAACATGCGTTCGTTTTTTGCATATGAAGAGCAATGCAACTGCTTACCGATATTATTATTACGTTTGGCTAACCGTAGCTAACGGCTAATTCTTCCTTTAGCATTGCGTCCAGCATGTTGAAAAGCCCAAGACATAAAATATCTAATAATAAAAAGAGTACTGAAAACATCGCGGGCATACTGCGGAATTTTTGAAATGAAAAAGTACTGATAAAAGTACTAAAGTACTGAATTTTTCAACACTGGTCTTTTGTCACTTTGCATTTTGTCAAGCACGAATGAATCATGGTGCATATAATGCTCATTAATTATTTTTCAGATTAAAATTCATGGTAAAGTTCCGTTGTGGATATTTATTGGACATAATGTGAAGTCACCATAATATAGTGTTGGCATGTGAGGTCTTGGTTCAAACTCCAGGTCAAACATTTTCAACAAAACAAAATACGAAAAAATATTTCTTCTGCCACTTCTTCTCAGCAGATTTCTCGCAAAAACTCTAAGAGTAAATAAAATTGGAAAGAAAAGTTTCTCAAAAATCTATCGTTTGAAGTCGACTTTACACTAAAGGGCATGCCACTCATGTCTAAAATTAACACACTTAATGGTTTCTCGCACCACTTATGTTGTGTGTGTTAATTTTATACATGAGTGGCGGTACCTACAGTTTAATGTTAACTCCGAACGACATACAGTGCACGCACGCTAATATGAACACAGCTTAATGTTAACATTTTTTTTGCTTCATTGACTGTTTCAAAAGATGGAAAAAAAGTAAAAAGTCCTATAATTTGAACTGATCAAGATCCCTCAAAAAATTCGGAATATTTTTGAACTAAAACTTCATTTGATTAGATGTCATGATAAAAAATATAAGGTGGCATCTATTCACAAGCTAATGTACTTTCAGAATATCATTATTTATTTCATATTTTTTAAGTAAAATCTGTTACTATGGCCGTACAAACTTGAAAAAAAAAAATATGAAAAAAATTCGCATTTTCCAAGATTACCACATCAAAACTCATAGCATATTAAGTCAAATAATATATATATATAATATATGTATACCGTTTTAAAGGTCCATCTCTCCCCTTTCCGATAAGATTTAAATTATGGAAATCGGATCAGAAATGTTGGAGTAATCCAGAAATTTCTGCGTAAACTCTAAATAAAAAGTTTTTGTCAAATAAAAAAAGTTTGAAGGGTTCAAGAAATATAAAAAAAAAAATATTTTTTAAGATGTACTCAATAAAACCTACACTATGATGTCATAGGCCGGGTGTATTTAATTTTTTGTATTTTGTCGCATGGTGTTAAGTTGTTTTCTTAAATACTTTACACTGCGTTCAAAATATGTATGAGGCAGCAGTTCAGCACTGAATAAACCTATCACTCGAGTAACTGCTCTACCATAAGACCGTATTGTTGGACAGAATGCTTTGTATACTAGTCAGGTTACATGAATTTTTATTTACTTTTTTTTGGTCGCTCGAATGCCCCACTGTCTCCATAGTTTTGAACGACGAACGTTTTAAAATTTGACGCTGAAGTACTGTTTTGTATTGTTTGTGTGTTGAGGTGGGACTGTTTTCAAGTATTTGCCGGATGTTTTCCAAATTATACTTTTTCAATTTTCTTCTGCGTGTAATTAAAAAGAAATTATATTTAATTAAGAATACGTATACGTATACGTACCTATGTACTTAAGTGAAACACCTAAAATTGTCCCCATTATTAAAGAAAAAAAAAAAAAACTATTGTGACTGATTTAATTGTGCAAGTTTTTTTAAGACTTTTTTAAGAATACAAAACTTTTTCTGATCTCAGTTAAACATAGAAACGCAAACAACAAAAGCAAAACAATAAAAAGCAAATTAAGAGTTTTGAAAACTTATTTTAAGAAACCCTAAGACTTGAAAGTTTTTTCCAAATGTGAGAATAAATTTAAGTTTTGTTTTTTAATTTACAAATTAATGCACAAAATCTTCAAGATGTACTAAAATTGTTATTTTGTTTGTTTTTCTGTTCTGTTCTCTTGAAAACACTTTATGATCTCATGAATAAAGTTTGCAACAACATCGCATTCATAATGTAGTTTTTAATGCACGATTACGCTCAAGTACAAACGAATGATATTTTTATGCAAATAATATGAAAGAATGATAAAGGAATGAAACAAAGAGTACAAAAATAAATTTTAAAAATATTTTAAGATTGTACTACAAATAACAATTGTTTGATTAATCAGTAAAGAAAGATATGCGAACAAAAAATATTTTTGAAACAATAATAAATTTGACAGACATTTCTAATAAGGAGCCATTCAACATTTACTCGAGGATATACTATATGTATCGTACGTTACTCTTTTTGTGAATCTATATATGGCGGTGCCACGCCCACATATGCAATAAGTATTTAATATCCCATATCTCATAAACTACAATAACTAGAGTCCCCAAATTTTGTATGGATGAGTTTGATGTATATAGAAACAAAATGGGTGGATTGGCTATAGTGGGCGTGTCACATCTATATATATAAAAGTTAATGAACCAATTTTCTTGAAATTTTACCTGCACATTCCTGTATGTCTGAAAGGAACTATGGGCTAAATTTTATTATTTTAAAATTTCAAGTAGGCGTGGTGCCCACATACCCAATAAGTATTAAAATCGCTTATCTCATAAACTGCAATAGCTAAAGTCCTCAAATTTTGTATGGATGACTTTGATGTATATGTATATGAACAAAATGGGCGGATTGGCTATAGTGGGCGTGCCAGCTCCCATAGTATATACATATAAAAATGAATGTTTGTTTGTATGTACCTTATAGAATCATAAACTATGCATTTGATCATGTTATAATCTTTAGAAAAGTTGTTGCGCATGAGCCGGGGTAGGTTTCTAAGTTGATATGACTAATTTCTAGCAGGTGGCGCCATTGAAAATTACTTAAAATCAATTAAATCATAAACTGTGCATTTAATCATATTATGCTCTTTATCAAAGTTGTTGTGCATGAGCCGATGGAGATTTCTAATTTGGTGTGACCAATATCCGATAGGTGGCGCCACTGAAACTCAATTAAAATGAATTAAATCTTAAACTGTGCATTCTTTAACAGAATTTTAATTTGTTACATATGAGTTGAAGGAGATTGGAACGATTAATTTCCGATGGATAGCGTCACTGAAAATTATTCAAAATGAATGACAAGCAATTGGTCGACCTACACCCCAAGCACGGAAGAAATGAGCATGATTTTTTAAGCTTCACAATTAAATAATAGGATGGAAAACAATCCTCGTGAATTGAATTTACTACCTTTCTCATCATGTTGTATTGTTTGACTGAGAGATCCATATCAATGTGTAAGAATAAAGCTCTTTCTACATTATATTTGATCTTCTCTGAACTTATATTCTATATACATCAGCAGAAATGGACGCAACAAGCTCCTCGATTCGTTCAATTTTTTTTTTTTTGCTCTGATGCATCTTCACAGTAAACAGACCCTTACCGCTACTTGTACTTCCTAATTCATTTTATTTATATTTAAATATAAAAAATCGATGATCTAAAAAAACTTACATCACAAATATCTTTACAAAATAGCTCATTATCTAGCCAGGTACTCAACTCAGTTTCAAACCTACTTTTTTCGCGTCTATATTCTGTCCAATTATTATTAATTTTTAAAAGAATCTAGTGGCTGAGAATCGGTGGCTGATATATAATGCAACAAAGGAAAGCACTATATTTTGTTATTTTTTTTTAATTTTATTGTTCAAAAGCAAAAATGTTGGAAATAACTTCAAATTTTAGAATCACTTTAGCTTTGTTCGAATTGGACACCTTTGGTACGAATTATGGCCTTCAAACGGCCGACAAAGCCATCAAAGGCTGCACGAAAGTGGCTCTGCGGTATTTTGGCTCATTCCCAGCGAAGCGCCGTCTTGAGATGATCGTCACTTTGGTATTTTTTAGTGAAAAAATGCCTAAACTGCCCCATTCGTAAAAGTCCAACGGATTGAGATCCGGAGATTTTGGTGGCCATTGTGCGGTAGAAATGAAGCAAGGAACCTCCTTTTTAAGCCATTCTTGGTTGACGCATGCTGAGTGCTGATTCCTGTTGGAATGTCCATGGTTTGTGGCCGAAATGTTTGTCTGCCCAGGGCTTCAATACTGTCTTTAATACATTTTCCCGATAATATTCGGTATTTATTTTGACCCCATGGTCGATGAATAAGAGCGGGGAGCGACAATCCATTACCATTGGCGGCGCTTGAGTTCTGGTGGCCAATCGCTGTTGTAAATTTTCAGCTAACCTCTTTCGCAAGTAAACTCGATCACTTTGTTTGTTCATAAACTGCTCAATTTGGAATGGCTTCTCATCGGAGAAAACCAAATTCAGTAACTGGCCACTTTCGTGCAAGCGAAGTAACTCCTTGACTCTTTCCAGTCTAACTTTTTTGTTGTGCATCGGTGAGCTCTTGCACTTTTTGGAACTTCAATGGCTTTAGTCCAAGCTCGTTGCCGTTTCTTTTCATCCGCTTTTTGGACACGATTCAACACTGGCAGTATTACGGAAACGAAATGGTACGAGAAACAAAAGATTTATTCACGTTTAAATGCTGGAGGGCTCTAACGATAGCCACCTATGATTTTTCAATCAAATATAAAGTAATCACACTATCACCCTTGAATTTCATCACGAATAACTTTTTTTCTGAATGCAATAGATCAAAATGCTATTGTAAGCTTGTAAATAATAAAATGAACTATCACTGGAATAAATCAGACAGCTGTCAGACGAGCGGTTTACAAATAATAACAACCTGAAGTTGGTTGCAATACATATCAGCCACCATGCATATCTCTAATCTTTGGAAACGACTTTCCACAAACTCAGAAGCCGTGGGGTCGCCATGGTCTAGTAGGTAGTGTGTTGGCTTATTAGACGTAAAGACAGGGTTCGAGTCCCAGGTCAGACATCAAAAATAAAAAAATACAAAAAATATTTTTTCGTCGATTTCATCTCTTTCTCTTCTTGTTTCTGTCGTTCGGAGTCGACTTTAAACTGTAGGTCATACATACACAACATAAGTGGTTTCAGAAACTGCGGGTTTCTTGGGGACGATTGCTGTTGACTGTCTAATGGTGAAGGTATAGCATTGGTCATTTTATAGTCACCAGAAGCAACCAGCACCAGAAGCAAGTTTCCTTCGTTCGCATCTTCCCTCTATTCTAAACCTGCACAATGCACTGCATGAGTAGGGGTCATCCCCTGAGTGCAGGTTTAATAATAAAAAAAACATTAAGGAGCAGCTGAAATTTTCACACAGAGCGTCAAAAGAAAGTGTACACTATGGATAAAATTTTAACAATCACCAAACTTAACTTTTACCACTTAACGATAGTGTCCTAAGACATTTGATAATATTTTGAAATATTTTCTTATTTTTTTAGTGAATTTAATAAACTGGCAATGAAACAATTTTAAAAATAAAAATAATGGTAATTTGTGAATGTACAATTTTTTAATGTACAGTTTCTTTTGACTCTCACTGCATATGTTAAAGTATATACTTGTGGTAACAAAATATCAAAAAATTTCAGAAGTGATATCAGGTGTTTTTTTTTTAATTCCCTACTGAAGTTAATAAAGGCATGAAAATCTTAATTTTTTGAAGACTTGTATTTTGGCTAACGATATTTATTATTTGGCCGTTACAAAAAGAATTTTTGAATTTTAATTATGACAAAAATATGTAAAATTTCAAGTTTTAACACAATACATATTTCCATATTGCATGGGAATTCTCAACTTTGATATATAATAACTAAAACACTGTGCAAAGTTCAAAAAAATTTTTATTTTTCAACTAATCGAAGTGTTTTCTATAAGATAAAGGTAAAAAAAATAATGAATTTCCCACATTGACCTAGCTCGCGACAGTGTGCACCATATAGACGGCGACAGTTGTTATAAAAACAATTGTTTGGAATTTTTCGACGCCACATTGTATGGTGTTTACTTTTATTTTGTTTTCAACGATTTTATTAAGATTAATAAAATGTCCGCCACCAATAATGTTAGCAGTCAACAACGGTTTTAGTAGTCAATAACTACTCTTGTGGAGCCTGTAACATCGCTTGTGAATATTAAATATTGTTCGGCGAAACACACGAGCAACAAAGTAGCTGAGTGTCCATGCCAGAGGCAACTATAAAATCCTAAAAATTAACGCAATTGAATTATCGATAACTGAAGTCCATAAATTAGCATTTCAAATAATGCCAATTACACATGTTGACTAGTATTCGTCATGGGAATTCCGCAAAATTTTCCTATGTGATGTTGTTGGTACTCTCGTAATTTCTTTTTATAGTTGACGCAGCATTGGTTAAATTTTACTTAATTTCACCGACAACTGATCAGTTGTTGTTTCGTTTAAATTTATAAAGTTTAATCTCATTAGATGTGGAATATTTTAAGGTTACTATATAAAGAGTGGGCCATTTATAAGTTTATATTTCAAAATTCAATAAAAAACGGTTTGAAATTTTGCCAAATTTATATTTTTGTTCTGAAGTACATGTATTCCGTATAGAAAGCGAATATTATTTCATTCATTTGGCTGCCGCGGCTGGCCTCATAATGCCTCATTCGATCGGTTTAATTTTCGCGCAGTTTTCGAGTGAAGACAATCAGGCATCAGGTATGGTGACCTTCAAATAGTCAATTGTCTTTGATAAGTCGGTATAACACTTTTATTTAACTACAGCCCACAGAAAAATTACAACGTTGTCCAATCGCAGCTTAAACGGCTTCAAACATTGGACATTTGTTGAAATCGAACTTCATTCCCATCAATGCCATGAAGAGAGTGTAATAAAAATCCTTTATCCTGGTGCGATAGGTGTCTCCATTGACTGTAACGGTTGTCTTTATCTTTGTTTTGGAAATAAATTTCCATTAAACTCCAACTTTTTTCAAGTTTAATCCGATTTATTACGTTCAGTGGTGATAATATAATATTACCGGATTCGTATTAACCGATGTTTCAAATTTAAACTGATAGATGGCCCACCCGATACAAGCTTAATCCGATTTATTACGTTCAGTGGAGATAATATACTATATTTGGTGACAGAATATAATTATTATTACCGGATTCGAATTAACCGATGGTTCTAATTTAAACTGATAGATGGCCCACCCGATACATATTGATTAGCATACATAGATGTACAAATACTTAGTATACTTGTAAAAATACATTTTAGTGAAAAAAATTAATTCTCATTTGTAGAACTGTTTTAAAGAAAGAAAGCGTTTGATACTGCAGTTTATTCGTTGTGTCCTAGAATATTAATTGTTAAGGGAGCCTTGGGAGCCACTACAAAATATGAAATGGGATGTCGCAATTTTTTATTCACAGTCTGAATTTATATTTTTATTTTAATATAATAAAAATTTTAAAATAAAAAAAAAATCCAAAAATAAAATGAAAAATTAAATTTGTTATTGTGATATATAAGCTGCGAAAAATTGTAGTGTCATTAATTTCCTGGTGTCCTTATTATTTTTGACATTACTGTATGTACATATGAAGTAAAATTTACATTTTAACTACTTCCACTGAAACTTTATTGAAATATCTTCATTCCTGCTTATGGTGAATAATTTTATTGGTTGTTCATATTAGTTTACTACCAATAGTCATAGCTAACAGATTTGACGATTTTGTACTTCAAAAATGTTATATTGACGGTATGACTTTTTATTCCTTTATTTTGCGATTTTTATGGTGTTTTCTTTTCTACAAAGAAAATGTCACCTTCTTACAAGGTGCATTAAAATAATTTTTAACCAATTCTGTTGTAATGTCATTTTTTATTTGAGTAGAACATAACACAAATATTTAGAAAAGAGTATGCTATGTGTTTGCCAGGGCGGCTGTTGATTGTGTATGTAATAAATTAAGTAATTCTTCTTCATCAGATGACAAAGATGAATCCAATAACTGATTTATTTCAATTTTCGCAAATAAAATAGATGGAAATAGAAAAAAGGTTTTAGATCTAAAAATATGTTGTATTTTTTGATTTGTTTTCAATAATAAATGTAAATATGAAAAAGGTGATGCCAGATCGATAATTTCTCAACTTTATTTTTTTTAGAGCTTTTTTTTATAACAAAAAAAAAAAAAAACATTTTAACACTGTTCTAACATGGAATGCAATTTTTTATATCACTGACCATGTAGCTTTAATAATGTAATGTTTTCTTAAGGTTAATTAACAAAACAATGATAAATTGGATCAAATTGGATAACAATACCAGGCGACTTTTTTAAATATCATCTGGTAGCCATATAAATGAACAAATGTCATCTGGTTTACAGGGCATTATCAGCACTCTCGTTTTATACAGGGCATAAAATGCAATGCCCTTTTAGAGGGCGAAACATTTTTTAGAAACAAACGCAAAATTACATTTTGCCTTAATAAAATGCAAATTTTTTGGTAGGAAAGAAAACACCATTAGAAATAAAAATGTACACAAATTTTTTTCTTTTCTTTAATACATTAAAATTAATTAATGTTAGTATTTTTTATGATGACATTTTAAATATTTCGGATCCAGCTTCGACCTCTCGTGAGCTGGACCATTTTGAAAAAGAGTCTGTTTTTGAATATTTTGTTAATTTGAGAATCTGTTGCCTTGCCAACATTCAAATACAATATCTATGTCAGAAGAAAGGTTTTTTAAGGCGCATCCAACAGTGAATACAATTTCTTCAAGGACAATCATCCATATAATTTTTTTAAGGATATTCTGCAAAAAGAAATGGTTTTTGAATTTTTTGTTCGGGGTTGTTCGTAATAATAATGTCAAATTAACATATTTTAATCTTTAGACGATTTCATTAAATACGGGTCTCAGCTTTTGTTTGAAATTCTTCACAACATGCATTTCTTTTTTTGCTCTCGGCAACCGAACATCTTCGTCGACGCCAGCATTGCCAGTAACTTTTTAAAACTTTTTACACTGCTGATATTCATATGGCAATACTGAAAATGTAGCTTCAGTACTAAAATATGCTCTTACAAAACAAAGCATAGTTCCATTACTTCACGGGCAAACGAGTGCTATTGTATACATTGAATAAATGAGGAATACACATTTCAGTGCACTCGTAAAATCAAGATCAACAGAAAAGTGTACACTGCAGTATTGCATTCGGTGAAGCTAGCAGAATGTCTTGTGCACACCTCTAGTATTTAAATAAAATTAACAAAATAACTAAAATACATCGTCAAATTTCTACGAATTATTACTTTACTGTTAAGGTATCAATAAATTCAATATGAATTGTTTATTTTTTTTTATATTATCATCATTAAATACATATTAGCTCGTAGAGTTACTTACCACTCATACAGTCGTACATATTCAATGAGCAGCTAAAAATTTATTTTATTTGCTTTTGATATCTGTCTTCCTGGCAAATTTTCGTATCATTCATCATCCAATTATTACGGATCATATATTTTCATTATATTCCTGCTTATATGCAAGCATGATTCTTCACTCAGGTGTGTATTTATTTATTTACAAATAGTTTGGAATGAAACCATACGTACATACCGGATGATATATGAACAATTTGAACACACAATTCAATTCATTTCATTTTCTTTTGTTATCAGAATATGAGTTAAATTCTTGTGTTGCACTCACTCATTATAACTAATGACTGTGGATAAAAATGTTCAACAATGTATGCATGTATGTACATACATACATATATACTTTTGTACCATATCTATACATATATGTTTGAATAATGTAATGATGTAATGTATATATTACGTATATGTGTGCATAACATATGTATATATATCTACGGCACATGAGATCTCTTGAGTGTATAAATTTGAAAAGAAATCGGTATTAAAGAAAAACTACAAAAAAAAAAAATTAAAAAAATGAGAAAAACAAAAGAACATCACTTTACCACCATTCATTCATTCATTCACTCATTCATTCATTCATTCGTTGCTTCACAATGGTTGTTTACGGATTTAGTCTTATGAAATTTAACGATAACATTTAAAATGCTAGAATGCGTCGTTTGTCGCTTTGTCAGACTATATGCCTGTTGAGGCTTCACTTAATGTACAAGATGTCAGATGACAAGGAAATACTTTAAAAGTATCACGAAGAAAATTGTTTTTTTTTTTTAATATGTTTTGCGTTATTTCTAACAGTTGAGAACAAGCAAAAGGAAATGCAAATTTACCAACATAAACCACAAAATTTTATAAACTGTTTGTGATACCAAAAAATATTTCGTATTTCGTATCCACACTTCACTTCATAAGCAACACGATAATGAAACCGTTTATTCGGGTATAAATGTGATGCATGAATGCCTCTCTTAAAAATTACTGTTTTACGGTGTTCGAAAAAATTCTGCATCTTTTTCCTTAAGGCAGCCTCTGATGCGTGCTATAACGTAAATACATTAATGGTGTTTTCTTTTCTACAAAGAAAATGTCACCCTCTTACAAAGTGCATTAAACAAATTTTTGACCAACCCTGTTGTAATGTCAGTTTTTATTTGAGAAGAACATAACACAAATATTGAAAAAGGGTATGCCCTGTGTTTTCCACTTATAAAGAAAACATTGACTACGCTGAAATAAATTCAGTAATTTTTCTTCATCAGATGACGAAGATGATGCAGCAATGTCCATATTTATATTTTTTTCAAAAAGAAAAAGTTTTAGATTTAAAAATATGTATTTTTTGATTTGTTTTTAATAAAAAATTTAAATATGAGAAAGGTGTTGCCAGATCGGTAATTTTTCAACTTTATTATTTAGAGCTTTTTTATAACAAAAAAAAAAAATTTATCACATTGTTCGAACATTGAATGCAAATTTTATATTGCCTACCATGTCGCTTTAATAATGTAATGTTTCCTTAAGGTTACTCAACAAAACAATAAAAAAATTAACGTCAAATTGGATAACAATACCCGGCGACTTTTTTAGATTTCATCTGGTAGCCCTATAAATAAACAAATGTCATCTGGTTTATAGGGCATTATCAGCACTTTCGATTTATACAGGGCATAAAATGCAATGCGCTCCACCATTGGCAAGTGCGAATTATTTAGAATAATACAAACCACCCATTTAGAGAACGAAACATTTTTAAGAAACAAACGCAAAATGCAATTTTTTGGTAGAAAAGAAAACAATCAGCATATCATAGTTTTTACCTATCTACAATGTTCTGATCTATTCTGACCATTTTAATTGAATTGATTTCTTCAATCTCTTTAATCTTTTTCGTATACTACTGCCGTCAATTTTTTTATAATTTTTTATTTAATCTTTCCTTACGGAATGTACAATAAGTATTCAAATCTTAACCTAGAAGAAAAAAGTTGTTATTCCACTGCAACCGACACCTGTGAGTGCTCATTATACAAATAATTACCGGATCAGATCAGTTGTTTGAATCCTTGCAAGACGTGTGGGATGGTCTGCAATCTTAGTGACGTAATTGGTACTCGCTATTTTGAATTCCTCTCAAATTAAAGGTATTTTGAGATCCCTGTGTATATTAAGGTTTCTGGCGTACCATGGAGCTCGAGTAATTATTCTAAGGATTTTAGACTGCCGTCTTTGAAGTTTTTCCACGTTGGAAGGTGAAGCTGCCCCCCAACAATTGGATACCATATAGCCAAATAGGTTTCAATACTGCCTTGTACAAAAGCAGCTTAAGTTCTGAGGCAAGCTATTTTGAGATTTAGCTGGTTGTTTTGGCAGTTATATGTTGAGCCCACGTTAGGCGACGATCAAGGTGGATACCAAGATACTTCACACTAAAGTGTTCAGGTACTCTAACGCCGTTAATTGTAATAGGTGGACAATTTCCCCTTCTAAATGTGAATGTTAAGTGCACGCACTTGATACCGTTGACTTTTATTTTCCACTTCTCTAGCCAGTCCTCTAGCTCACTGACATGAGATTTGGGACGCAACAGCAGACTCTTTATGAATACTTAAAAATGCAGTATCGTCATCGTCAGCAAATGTAGACGTGTGAGTTGCTGCACTCGTCGGCATATCAGCAGTATACAATAAGTACAGAAGCGGTGCTAGGATACTCCCCTGAGGTACACCAGCATTTATTTTTCTACGTGAAGAGGTTATGGATTTTGTTTTTATTTGGAAATGCCTGTTCCATAAATAACTTTTCAGCAATTTGTGCACATTCACAGGCAACAATCGTGTGATCTTAAAGAAAGGTCCTTCATGCCAGACCTTGTCGAAGGCTTGAGATATGTCAATAAATAGGGCTGAGCAGTACTGCTTCTTCTCAAAAGCACTTCTTGTCAGATTTGTTATGCTGTGCACTTGTTGTGTGGTACTGTGTTTCTGAATGAAGCCAAAGTGATGGTCAGGAACTATAACGTTGGCATCAATATGAGTGACCCAACTGTCTAGCAGCATTCTCTCAAACATCTTAGAAAGTATGGGCAAAAGACTTATTTGACGATATGATAATACTTGCGTAACGTCCTTACTCTGTTTAGGTATCATTACCATATCTGATATTTTCCAAGAGGCAGGAAAATAACCTATTCTCAATATATATGCCGTATATGATCAAATAATTTTCATCAGTCGTAATTATTCGCATCAAAACAGTTTGCATTTCATTTTATTTTAACAGTGGTTATTTAATGGAAATTCAATCTTTTAAATATTCTATATGACATTATTCTTCTCGCCAAAGTTTTTTTATATTTTGTTTCATATACGTATTGTACTAGGATCGTTACGGTGCTTCACCAGTGTCTCTCTGGTGTGGGTCAGCGAAATTCCAGGAAACTGTAGGGCTGACGAGCTCACCAGAGTTGCCCTGCTCCACCGCTGGGCTAACCTGGCCCTTGATGGATAGAAGGCGTACAACCAATTACTTGGTCTTGGTGGTGACGTCATCTCGACTACAGTAGTCGTGCTTACAGGTCATTGCGTCATGGGTCATGGGCTCTCTTTTAACGAATTCTACCGTGGATGCAGGTCCACTGAGGAAGAGGAGACTGTTATTCCCTTTCTTTGTCAGTGCTTGTCTCTTGCTAGATGTAGATATCAGTTATTTGGCTCCCCATCCCTTGTTAACTTAAAGGAGCTATCATCTATTGTCATAAGGATATAGCTTCGTTCATCAAACTTTCTGGCTGGTTTTCCAGTGCGTGGTAGTAGTGCTTCTGTTGTGCAACCCTTGCGCTAACCAACTTCCTCCTTTTCTCTGACTTTGGTGGAACTTGGTCAATACAGGGACTGCGTTCATCCGTAGCATCACAATGAGCCGCTATGCGTGCTCAAGTGGGCTTTGTGATATCAGAGATACCACTTCGACCTAACCTAAGCTATGTATTTTAAAAATTTAAGATCTTAAATTTATCTATATAATTTATAAGTCATAACAAAGAGATCTACGTTAACAATTTTGTTCGTGTATTGACATGTTTTAAATTATTTAAGTTTTTCACACAACGATCTTCTCCGAATTTTTGCTAGACAGTTACATCATGTAACCTATCTGTGGGCCCTAGGTCTATACCAAAAGTTAATCGAAGTTATATGTCTTTAAAGCATGTACTGACGCATATTAATTTTTTTTTTTTGTTTCTTAAGTTTTGCTAAATTTTATCTTATAGTGTCATGTTTTTAAGTACCAATGAAGTTTAATTATAAAAAAAAAAGAATTGGAAACATTTTTCAAATTATAAGCAGTATTGATCTTGTTTATCTCTAGCTATGCTCTTACAGTGCCAGAGTAAGAACGAGTTTTTGTCATTGATTGATCAAACAAATTGATGTATACATACATACATAATTGGTCATTACAACCCATCAGCCTAGATTTTTGACCTAGTTTCTCGCACTTTTTATGTTGTGTGTGTTAATTTTATGCAAGAGTGGTGGCATCCACAGTTTAAAGTCGATTCCGAAGGATAGATTTTCTGAGAAATTTTTCATCGCAATTTGATTTTTACTTTCGGAGTTTTTGCCAGAAATCTGCTGAGAAGAAACCGCCGAAGAAATAATTTTTGTATTTTGTTTTGAAGTCTGGCCTGGGGCTACTAGACTGCGGCGACTTCATAGTATAGTTCAAACATAAACTTAACTTTAAAAGTTATAGGTAAAGATGGTCTTTCCTTTGGTTAAAGGCTCACTTTTATCTTATTGTGTAACATGTAATAATAAAAAAACAAATTATCTGCCCGTTAACATCCTGCTTTTAGTTAAAGGCAAATTGTAATAAAGGCCCGAAGACAAATAAATTCTATTCGCAATAAAAATGCTATGAAAACTCTTACATATGCTTGTACAAACATAAGTATTTGTCTCACCTCTGTAAAGCAAACAAAAAAAGAAAATACAGACATTGGTACACATACTAATGTACTCTTGTATGCATATATGTATGTATGTACATATGTACGTAAATGGTGCATATAATAGACAAAACAATGTTCATGAAGAATTTTAGTGTAAATGGGGTTTCTATCTTTATAAAACAATACGTTTTTAGAACAAAATCGTGCACTCGCACCCAAACCCACTAAGCTAAACAAAAAGTATGAAAAAGAACGGCTAATGAAAACTAAAAACAAAAAAAAGAACTTCCTAAGCATTCTCTTTGACACAAAAGTCATACGAAAATACAATTGAAATTGCCTTCATTCAAGCAACTAAACATATCCGTACATGCACGCATACATACATGTGTTTGCATATAAAACAAATACGTGAGAACGTGTATGCGCCAAATTAAGATGAAACACCCCGGCTGAAATATAAAAACAAAAAAAATTTAAATGCATTCAACAGCAAAACGAGAAGTGCTTCCTTCATATAAAAGAAATCTGCATTTTCATCTGCCATCATCATCATCGCCGCCGCCACCACAAACATACCAAAATGTGTAGCATATTTTGTGCCTCAAAAAAAATAAAATAAAAAACGTAAGAAAAAGAGGGTAAAATAAACAGAAAAGAAAAGTTTCTATCAAAACCAACAGCTACACTGCCAAAGGATCAGCAAAAACAACAATAGCAATAACAATTCTGTAAAGCGACCGAGTGAACTCAGGCAATATGCCTGTTGCGGTTGTATTGTTGTTATTATTGCAATTCTTGTTGTAAAGTTTGAATGCTTCGTAAGCCTTCATTCACAGCAACCATACAAGGACAAACGCCAATTTTTCTACAGTGTTGCTCAATTCAAGTTAGGCTTTTCTCTGTTTCTGCCATAACCACTCGATTTATAATCAATATCGAAAAGAGCTGCGTTCATTGTTCATCAACTTTATGTCAACATATACGGTATACATACATACATACTTGCGTATTTACATATTTATTTATTTAAAATTGAATTAATGCCAATTAGGCAATGGCTTATTCACACAGAAATCTAAATCAAATTCAATTAGATTAAAATTGTCAAAATTAAAAAAAAAGAAATAATAAAACAAAATAAAATAAAAATTATAAAAATAATAAAAAATTGCCTACATCTGTAGAATGTTTGCCTATTTTAAAATCAAATCCATTGGATTTAGGGTCTTTATTACAACATGAAGTCGCCGTGGTCTAGTGGGTAGTGTGTTGGCTTATTAGACAAAAGGCCCGGGTTCGAATCCCAGGTCAGACATCAAAACGAAAAATATTTCTTCGGCGACTTCCTCTCAGCAGATTTCTGGCAAAGACTCTGAGAGTAAAAATTGCCATGAAAAGCTTCTCAAAAATCTGTCGTTCGGAGTCGACTTTAAACTGTAGGTCCCGCCACTCATGTATAAAATTAACGCACACAACATAAGTGGTGTGAGAAGCTAGGTCGTAATCCTGACTGAAGGGTTGTAATGGCCAATTATGTATGTATGTATTAAAACATGCCGTTAAACTTGGGCTTAGTTAAACGTACTTTTAGCTAAAGGGAACTTATTTTCATTATTACGACTTACAAAAAAATAAATAAAATTAACTTTTTCAAAAATATGACAGCACCGGGTCGATAACACTGTTCAATTAAACAAGTTTTGTTTTTAAACGCAGTGGCAACGAATGACTTCGTTTATTGTTGTATATGCTCATATTTGAAGTTGCCATATTGAAAATAATACATAATATGGCAAATTCAAATATAAACTTAACTTTAAAAGTTACCGGTACCATGTTGTCTACCTATAATAATGAAAAACGATTTATCTGTTGGTTAAATTCTTCCATTTAGTTAACGGTATGTTGTAATAATGGTCCTTAATCTTAATATCCCAATATCCTAATACTAATATATATTATAAGTCTTTCTGTAAGTCTGTTTTTCTGTTTGTTTGTTAGCCAATCACGCCTGAACGCTTGGACCGATTTTCTTGAAATTTGGAATATAGATCGGGCTTTTGTCCGTGGAGGTTATAGGCTATAAATGTTTTCAAAATTTTGAACAAAAGGGGAGAAAAAATGGGAAAAAAATGTAGGTGACTTTTTACGATTTAGATAGGTTACATTTCCCAAATGTTTGTTGGTTTGTTCGTTAGCCAATCATGCCTGCACCGATTTTCTTGAAACTTGGGATATAGATCGGACTTTTGTCGGTGCACTTTATAGGCTATAAATCTTTTTAAAATTTTGACCAAAAGGAGAGAAAAAGTGGGACAAATGGGAAAAACTGGTAATAGGTATTCTTTTACGATTTAGATAGGTTAAGTTTCCCAAATGTTTGTTGGTTTGTTCGTTAGCCAATCACGCCTAGACCGATTTTCTTGAAATTTGGGATATAGATCGAGCTTTTGTCGGTGCAGGTTATAGGCTACAAATCTTTTCAAAATTATGACCAAAACGGGAGACAAAATGGAACAAAGGGAGAAAAAACGGCAAAAATGAGTACTTTATGCATAAATGCCGTATTTTATGGGTTTTAAAGGTATTTTTTTACGATTTAGCTTAGTTAAGTTTCCCAAATAGCTATTGGAGGTATTCCGTTTCTAAAGTTGAACCAAACGGGATCCAAAAAGGGGGAAAGGGGCGAATAACGGACAAATTGTACGCATTTATATTTAGGACTTAGAGTATTCAAAAAACTGTGTTGTTTAATAAACCGGTTTCCGAATAATTTGAAAAATTGCGTTTTTTAAGAAACCGGTTTCAAAACCGGATTTTTATTTATTATTATTTTTAAAACCCACGCAACGCCGGGTACAATCTGCTAGTGTTTCAATAAAATAACGTCAGTATTAAATAATTCCACTAATCCCAATTTTATGTACGTACGCAGTTAAAATCTGGAGATTCTAAGACGGCCTATGTAAATGCACTGTTCGAGTTCTTCCAAGTGCTGACCCAACGTTATAGTTTAATAATAGAATTGGGCAGTGGTGTTCTGTTCATGGCTGTATTTAAGAATGAAGCAAAGTGTTGTCAGAAATCTAAATTTTTTGCCCTTCGAACTTCTTGCACCATATTAACGTTATTTATTTTATGTTTAAGATCCAACTTCTGTGCATTGTTCTGCACACTAGAATAGTAAAATACAATTACCGACTTTGTGCAGCCATTGCGCTGACTAACTTGCTCGATAAGATTGGTGGAATTCGGTCAGTACAGGGACTGTGCTTACCTGTGGCGGCTCAACGGGCCGCTATGCTTGTTTAAGTGTGCTTTGGTAACCAATGTTACCACTTGGCTCTAATCTAACCAAACATTACTGATTTTAAATGCATGCGGTTACAGTTCTCAAACATTCGCTTTAACCCAATTAAAGATAAACCAAAACAAAAAATATCTTAAAAGTAATTTTTTTGAGCGCATATATGGTGGGTCATCTATCGATTTAAATTTGAACTATGGGTTATTTCGATTCTGGCAATATTTATCTCATTCTATTCTGTAACAAAATTCAGGATATGATCTCCATTGCATGGAATGAATCGATTTACGGTTAAGCAACATTAGGATTTATTTATTGAATCACGATAACCGATTTTTTACCCGTTCTTCATAATATGGATGTGAACGATGTTTGGTTTCAACAGAATGGCGCTACTTTCCACAATTGATTTATTGCGGCAAATGTTCGATGAGCGTTTAGTTAGCCGAACTGGTGATGTCAATTGGCCGCCAAGAAGCTGCGAATTGACACCATTCGCGATGCCATTGCCGATATACGAGAATTGATTCGATCAAATAACGTACTGTGCTGGACGCAGGACGAGCAACGGACTATTTTTGATAATTATTTTATAAAAATTTGCTTAGTTACCATTCATGCCGTTTACTTAAATGGCTGTCTGGCGTGAAAATACAGAACAAATTTTCCGAGTCCACTATACTGAAGATTTTAGAACTTTTCTGTAGAGTGGAAAACGAATGTTTGGAAAGACATACTCAACGAAGGGAAACATACTGAGAGTTTTATAAAAATATTTATGGAAGGCAATCGTAACTTTTGTAAGAAAATTCCAAAGGAAATTTGTGACACGCATCAGACTATTAAGGGATAACGTAAGACCACAGTTCAAACCCCTGGTTAAACATTACCAACAAAATAGGAAGAAAATATTTCGGCGATGACTTCCTCTCAGCTGATTTCTGGCAAAGCTCTAAAAGTAAATAAAATTACCACGAAAAGTTTCTCAAAAAACTGTCGTTCGCAGTTGGCTGGAAACCATAAGTCCCGTCAAAATCAACAATCACAATAAGACTGGAGTGAGAAGCTAGGTTGTAATCCTGATAGAAGAGTTGCAGTGGCCAATTATGTATTAGAGATGTGCACAACACATTCTGCTAGCTTAGCATTCACCGATTGCAATACTGTAGGGTATTCTTTTCTGTTGCTCTTGATTTTACGAGTGCACTGAAATATGTTGTTCTCATTTATTCAATGTGTACAACAGCACTCGTTTACACTGTGAAGTAACGGAACTATACTTTGTATTGTAAGAGCATATTTTACTACTGAAGCTACATTTTCAGTATTGCCATATGAATATCAGTAGTGTAAAAAAAACGTTTTCCCCAGAAATAAAAAGTTTAAAAAAGTTACTGGCAATGCTGGCGTCAACGAAGATGTCCGTTTGCCGAAAGCAAAAAAGAAATGCTTGTAGTGACTCTATTGAGAGTACAATATTTTTGTTGCACTCTTCACATAACTCTCTTTTATACTGTTGTACAATGGTTTACGAGTGCAGTTGTTTTTGTCTATCTATCTTTGCTTCACACTTATTGATATTTCCAGCTATAATCAATATTCGGTCTTGATAAAAATGCAATAGCGTGCAGTTTTATATGTCTTGTGCGCACCTCTATTATGTATGTATGTATTATCACATTATTGACCGACACTGTACAATTGGGCATGATGTGCTGATGTAAATTGGTGTGCTCATTCATTTGCATTAACTCATGTTTTATTTAGAACGTGACCATGCATTCACCAATCTAAGTTTTATTTTCCGTAAAAAATAAAAATTTTTAAGGAAATTTTTACAAAAACAACATAAGTAGCTAATATTAGAAAAATATTACAAAAATTTGATTAGATTTTTAGTTTTACAGAGACAGTAACATTTATCTGCAGTCACTCAATTACGCAGTTCAACGCTGTCTTTAGATAAAGATTTCGTTTTTCCAATGTTCGAAAAGCAAAGGAACGAAATGTTTTTCCATACAATTTCGACTTTAAATGAAATTTTCCTTTTTAAGGACAGCAAGTCATCAGTACGTAATTGGGTTTTAGATAAAAGCACAGAATAATGAAATTGTAGCAAGAAACTGATACCACATCGACACACAAAAATATGAAATAACTGTAGAAATACAATTCAGGGGGTATCGTTTGAATTCTGTTGGGAAAACTTTTACAAAGGAAATGTTTTGTGCACAATTTTGTGGTCCACACGAGTATAAATTATTCAAAAAGCGTAGGAACATTCTCTATGACACATTGAGAGTATGGATGCAGCTACAGTCTCTGTTTAAACCTTACAACTTTACAATTGTAAAATAAAAACATCATCAACAACAACAAGAAAAGAAAAGGAATTTAAAGAGATATTGGATAAAACCCCTCCCGGGATAATGCAAATAGAAACGAAAAGTTAACAATGCTGCAATTACTGCAAATAAATGTTTTGAAAGTTATTATTATTTTGTTCGAATATGCTTTAAACATGAAAAATTTATTTTTAAAGATACAGACAAAAGAAATTCAAATATTCCATGCAGATCGAAATTCTGGTAACGATCAAAAACAAAATAGTTCCGCAAAAAAATTTATTTTGAGGGTCTGGCAAACGACTCGCAATTGACTGTCAAATGCACAAGCGCTTATTAATATTTTCTAATATATTTTTTTTTTGTGGAATAAAATAAAATTAGGCATTAAAATTAGTACAATAAAAATCTAAGAAATGAAAGCGTTCGAAATAAATCGCTCTCTTACATGAGGATCATTTTGCTTTATAGAAAATACAAAAAACCTAAGGGCCATTATTTCAACTTGCCGTTAACACTATTTCTACCAAAGTTGTCATGACACCTTTTAAAATTTTAACTAGAAATTTATGTCAAAGTTCAATAATTTTTTCTCAGTTAATGTTTTGACAATTCTTGTAATATGTAGTAGTTAAATTTATTTAGCGTCATCATTTTCCTCCAACTCATTCTGGATCAGTATATGCATATATGATATACCTATTTCTACCATGAGGTGTCTTTTGACACCTTTACGATTTTTCTTACAGCATGAAATAAAAAATATAAAAAAAACTACACTAACATACATTTGGACTGAACTATAATTTGTTTTTAGATTTTTCCTCTTTGTATTATTATGCCAAGCCATGGAAATTCTTTGCCGTGTAAATTCTGTAAATTCTCGATACACTGAATACCCCGAAATAATTTTGGTATTCGATTGTTTTGAGAACAATAAGAATTGAAATAGGATTTGTTTTAATAATTATTTGCATTCAAACGCAAAGGTGTCAAAAACACCTTTTAGTCGAAATAGGTATACAGAAAATCGTGACAGAAATAGTATTAAAGTTGGGTTTAGTTAAAGGTAACTTTAGTTAAAGTGAACTTTAAAGTGACCTTTAAATTTTTTTCTTTATTACAACCTACAGATATGTAAAGAATATAAAGTTAAATTTGTAAAAAATGATGCAGTGCCGGAGCATTGTCGATAACACTGCTCAATTAAAGAAGTTTTTTTTTGACGCAGTGGTAACGTTGGGCTTCTTTTTTTTTTTTGTATACGCTCATTTTGTTTAATTTGATGTTGCCATATTGAAAATAATATGCATGTAAGGTAAGCTTAACGCTCACTTCTACCATATTCTCCACTTGTAATAATGAAAAACAATTTATCTGTCCGTTAAAATCCTCCCTTTAGTTAACGACAAGTAGTAATAATGGCCTTAAGGCTACTAAAAATACAGTTTTTTTAATTAGAGGGTAAATTTATTATTCTCCTTAAAAACTCTTGCCAAAAATTAATAATGATTGTATATCATATATTCCATATATAAAAAAGAAAAATATCTTATAAACTTTGGTTAATTATTATAACCACCTCCGTGTTACTTTATAATGAATAAAGTAAAGGCGATAATAATTTCTAAAAAAAATATATTCTTAGATGATTTTTAGATATGCAAGTATTTGTTTCATGACATAAATATAAAAAGAAGTCATCGTTAATGTTAAATGTCACTTGAAATGATTCAGAACTACTGTCAAATATGTAATACTTTTAAGCTTGACTTAATTGAATAATCTTTAAATTTGTCATATAGGATTCTATCATCAATTAGGTATTTCTAATAAATTTTATGTAGGTTTCTGTTTTAAATATATCATCCTTTTCCTTTATGGTAAAAAAAATTAAAATAAAATAAATGGTTAAACAAACTGATCGTTTTTCAGATTGTGTTCAAATTATAATTTTACGAAAGTCGCCGTAGTGTAATGTGTTGTGTAGTGTGTTGGATTATTAGACATGGGACGACATTTCAAATCCCAGGTCACCCATCTCCAATTAAACGAAATATGACAAAGTATCTCTATAGAGCCTTCCTCTCAACAAATTTACTAGCAATACTTAGGGAACAAATAGATTTCCTATAAAAAAGTTTCGCAAAAATTTGTCCTTCGGAGTTAACATAAACTGTAGATCCCGCATTCATGTATAAAATTAACACACATGAGTGGTGTGAGAAGCTAGACTGTAATCCTGGCTGATGTAATGACCAATTATGTATGTCTATATGTATATATATATATGTATGGATGTTGAAATTCTAAAGTAGATCCAGATTTCGAATTACAAAGCAATACCAGAGTATGTAATTCATCAATATCATCAAGTATTAAATTATTTTATATTCGCTAATAACGTCTCTCTTTTTATTCATCAAAAAGATTTACCAAAGACAGTGAACATTCCATTGTTTTAAATTTGAATAAATTCAGATTCACTCCATTGGAAAAGAAAACTCTAGTCATTTGTGCAAAAAACTACTAGTACAACTTTGTTACTTACGAGTTATGTCTTCCAAATATTGAAACATATTTGAAAATAAAACTCAACTTTAGATCACATTACTTCTGACTTGTAAAAATTAAATTATATCGAGAGCCCACCCTATTCCCAATTTAATTAATACGCAACGGTAATCAAAAGTGTTAAGAATCATTTTCATTTACTGTCTGCAAAATCTTTTTTCCGATATTATTTTTGTATGTTTGAGCAAAGAGAAATAGCAATATTTGCAGAAAACACAAATATTAGCCGACTTCTAGAAGTCATGCAAACGTGAAATTGGCAGATTTTGCGATAAACAATTAAAAATTCTGAAAATTTTTCAATTATAAGTTCATTTGATGAGATGACATACACATGCATATAAAAAATACAACACGACTGTTATACTATTTAAATAATAACTGGACTATATTCGTCCAATTTAATGAGAATTTAAGAATATCATATATATTATTTCTAAAACACTTTTTCTGTCGGTTGCAAATATTTTCCATACCAACGCATCAAATTTAATGAATGATATCTCATTTTAAAGCTTATGTCTAACACTAGTGATGAAAAATAATTAGAAATTGAAAAATTAATATTTTCATTGATAAAAATTATATTTTATATAGAACTGTATGATAATACTGTTGTCATTATGATTATATGTTTTTGTTCAAGAGTAGTAATACAGGGTCGCTTAATAGTAATGCAGTTCTACATACATAATATAGTATGTATTAAAATCCATAAAATCTGGCAATATCGCTACTTACTATATTGCCGTTTATTACTAAATCAGTTATGTATAATATGCATATTAAGTTGTAAAAAGCTGTTTTGGCAATACTTTCCAGTAGTTATTAGTTCAAGTGCGATAAACAGGTTCGCTTAATTGTAATGTTATTCCATATAATAGTATATAAAGTTGTAAAAGCCATTTTTGTAATATTTTATGAAGTGTAGTAATACGGTATCTTTTAATATATCCATATATATAGTGCCAGCTGATATTTAACAGTTAAAAAGGTTTTAAGAAAAATAAGAATAAAAATATTGTGCAACGTAAGAGTATAAATAACGTGCATTTGAAAAGACAAATGCAATTATAATGTTAATCAGAAATCTTAATGCTAAACAGGGGTTAATAATCGTAACAAATTTGGGAGAGCACATCATATCAGCAAAAATTATTCATACCGATAAAACTGTACTTATACCCCGAATCAACCTTTACACCTTCTGATCCAACTGTGCCTTTCCGAATGACACGAAAACAATTCCCTGTGAAAGTTGCTATTGCAATGACGATAAACAAAGCAAAAGGTCAAACCCTTTAAATGTTAGTATTGTATTTACCAGAACGGGTCTTTTCACACGGGCAGTTGTACATGGCTTTTTCTCCAGTGCGTAGGTTTAAAGTAATTTTTGTTTGTATTAAGGGTTCGTACGGGCAAAATGTTAACGATGATCATCGCATTACCTCTAACATTGTGTTCAAAGAAGTATTATAAAAGCATTTAAACATATCCTTTATTGCAACATAGCCATATCTCAAAAAATTAGAAATTTGTAGTTACTTAAGACCTTTTAGACCTTCTGTACATGTTGCAAAAAAAAAACTGTTTTATATCCCAAATTGAACCGAAGTTATAGCAAAAAGTGTTTGCGGCAATTAGATCAGAGGACTTATGTCTTGAAAACTTTAATCACATTTTGCCATGTTCAAGTTTTTTTGAGACATAACTATGTTGCAATAAAGGAGCGATATGTATTTGTGTATGAAAATATGTATGATTTCTAATATTTTTATACTTTTAATAAAATTTCTATTAATTGTTTTCATTTTATATTACAAAAATTACATCTAACGGTGCGAAATATTTGCACGGGTTATCCAGTTATCACTTATTTCATATTTTTAAAGTAAAGTTTGAAAAAATTTTTTTTCCAAGATTACCTCATTAAACCTCACACCATATTAACACGACTGTTATTTAAATAATAACTTTGGCAATTTTTGTCCGATTTAATGAAATGGTAACTCAATATCTTCACAAGAGAACAAACTTCAAGAACATTGTCACTTATCCCATATTTTTAAAGTAAAGTTTGAAAAAAATATTAAAAAAAAAATCGAATTATCCAAGTTTACTTCATTAAATCCCATACCATATTAAGTGGAATAATATATTTACGTACACCATTTTAAAGGTCTATCTCACCCCTTTCCAACAAGGTTTGGAAATTTTGGAAATCGGTCCAGAAATGTTTGAGTAATTGAGGAATTTTGTCCATAAAGTTAAAAAAAAGGTTTTTGTCAAATAAAACAAGTTTGAAAGGTTAGAGAAATATAAAAAAGATATTTTTGAGATCCATTTATTTAATATTTTTTTTTTTAATTTTTAATTTTATCGCATAGTGTTATTAAACAATGTAATTTACTTTTAATTTTTTTTTTCATTTTAATATTTGAATTTGAAATAAAATGTAAAAAATGTAACAAAAATTCGAAAAATAAAAAAGTCTCGACAACAGCTATTCATCATTCTCAATTGTATGCGTTGAAATGTAAATATTAATTCATATCGAATTTCAACTTTGCGATACAATATTTGTAAAAAAAAAAGAAAAATTGAATAAATATTTGTAAATTTTATTTATTTTATGATTTATTATGTCATTTTTTATTTTTCCTTTCCTGCTACCACTTTCATCATTTGTTGGAAAATGGAAAACTACTTGATGGTGAAATGACCTGCAGGTGATGTGCTCGTATTTAATGGTCATTTGTTTCATGCTCTAGTACCATCCACAACAGTCAGTTGCATTATTTAATTCAATTTTTGTTTTTTTGTTTAATTACGTACTTATTTTTTTTACAAACATACGTGCTTACTGCCGTAGACGAGTTTTAAAAGTTTTATTTTCGTAAATTCGTTCAAATGAAAAAAATAAAAAAAAAGTTTTTTTAAAACTTGTCGTATCATTTGGTTTAGACTATCAATACATTCGTATATTTGCATTTGCGAAAACATTGTTCTAGCCTTCAAGTAGAACATTTTATATGTACGTACTAAAGGTGTGGACAAGACATTCTGCTAGCTTACCCTTCACCGAACGCAATACTGTAGTGCACTTTTTTCTGTTGATCTTGATTTTACGAGTGCACTGAAATGTGTATTTCATATTTATTCATTGTATACAACAGCACTCGTTTGCCTGAGAAGTAACGGAACTATGCTTTGTGTTGTAAGAGCATATTTTACTACTGAAGCTACATTTTCAGTATTGCCATATGAATATCAGTAGCAGAAAAAAGAAATGCATATTTTGACTCTATGAAGGGTACAATATTTTTGTTGCACTCTTCACACAACTCTCTTTTATACTGTTGTACAATGGTTTACGAGTGCAGTTGTTTTTTTGTACTCAATCTTTGCTTCATAATAGTGTACAATTTTATATGTCTTGTGCACACCTCTAGTAAGTATGTACTGTTTACATGTATATAAATTGAATAAAATGGCGATTTATATCACATATACATGCACAATACAATACGATTGATTAAAAAAAACCGATTATTTTATTTGACAATTTTTTAAGAACCATTTTAAAAGATTTTGATTTGTTTTTTTTTTTTTTTGAGCAAATTTTCGTGATAATTTTATTTACTCTTAGAGTTTTTGCGAGAATTCTGGTGAGAGGAAAACGCCGAAGAAAACTTTATGTATTTTGCTTTGTTTTCCAACACTGGCTTTACGTCTAATAAGCCAACATATTACCTACTTGACGACGGCGACTTCGTCTCTTATGTATAAAATAGATTGAGCTGGTTCGCCATCTTTTTTCCTTCGCCTCTTACATCCTCTCTTTCCTACCTCTTCTCATTTTCCAATTTTCTAATCTCCTTCATTATCCTCTATCATCTTTTTCGGACGAATTTATATCGGTCATTTTGGCCTCTGTGTATTATGCTTGTTCCAATGATAAGTAAATGTCGTCAAACCTAACCTGACCGAACTAAAGATGATAAGGATATTTTATCCTTTTCATAAAATTATACAATATTTCAACTTTTATTTTACGTATTAAACCTTCGACACTTAAAATTACTACTTCACTCTTTTAAATTAGAATTTAATTGAATTGGATAAACAACCAAAGTTAATTTACGACAACTTTTGTACGTGGACGTATGCAGGCCTAATTCACATTCCTCATTCGCCTCGATGGACATGAGAAATATTTCAATATTTGGTTTCTCAAAGCCAAATGGAAAGTTAATGTAGCCGTAATAAGTAATGTAATGTAAGCGCCACGTGTTTAGTGCAGTACAGTTGGTAGTACTGTATTGAATTAAAACAAAGTTAAGTTAACGCCAATGGCCATCTTGACTCATTAATCTAGACGCTTCCTTTCGTTTCACTATAACTTGTTGTGTTTCTATTATGTTAAGTTTATTATCTCTTTCTATAAAGCGTATGCACATGCATGTGCATTCATCTGAATCTAAATTTGTATATTTATTTTTGCATCTGTATGGGTGTACATAAATACTTGTTTCTATAGAATATATTGGATATGAGAGAATATTCTTAGACATTTACTAGTATTGTACCTCGTTTATAAAACAGAACCCGAATAAAAATATTTTCGTTTTTTTTTTAATTTGTTAAACGAATAACTTGTATTGTGTGTTTGAATGTTTAATGTTTCTTGAAATATGTATGGGGAGGAAAGGAGTCAAAATAAATGCTGTACTTCGTATAGAGCATCTTGAGAATTTTTTTATGTGTGTGTGTGTGTGTGTGTAATGAGAGTGAGTAACATGTTTTTGTTGGTTTTATATTTGTATGTAACAATACTCCTTGGTAAAGAGTAAGAGTATTCTATTCTCTCATGTTAACATGATTTCATTTTTGTTTCTTTGCTTTCTTATTTCTTTTTGTTTTTTTTTTATATTTCTCTCACGCTCAGAATGTAGTATGGCTGAGTGTGTGCCATATTTTTGTAATCTGGGTCAAGTTAGGGTATATAACTGTATAGTGATGACGTATATATTTAAAGTATACATACACATACATTCACTGTTCTATACATAAATGTGTTTGGGTACATGTCCATTAATACTCTCATACCGGAGTATGAAATGTGTATCAGACTACAAAAAACTCTTTAAGGAGCTAAAACAGTACAGTACAGTACACCAGCAACAGTACATCAGTGTTTAAACGAAAAAAAAATGGATTCCCTTAAGAATAATTGTTGAACAGAAAGTGATTTATTTCATAAACAAATAATCCAATTATATATTACATGATAAATATAAGTTGTCACAATTATTAGAGTGAAACATTATTGTGATTATCCATTTAAGACATTTAGGGCCATTATTACAACTTACCGTTAAACATGGGTTAAGTTAAAGATACCTTTAACTTGTTTTAGTTATTACAACTTACTGATAAAATAAAATTAAAATATGCCAGTGCCGGAGCAAAGTTAATAAAACTGCTCAATTAAACAAGTTTTTTTTACGCAGTGGCAACAGCGGACTTTGTTTTTCTTTTTTATTTTTTTATTAACCTGCACTCCGGGTATGACCCCTACTTATGCAGTGCATTGTGCAGGTTTTTTTTTGGAAAGGTGGAAAGAGGGAAGATGCGAACGGTAAGGAAACGAGTTGCTGCTGGTGACTATAAAATGGCCAGTGCTATACGTTCACCATTAGACAGTCTACAGCAATCGTCCCCAAGAAGCCCACTTATGTTGTGTGTGTTAATTTTATACAGAAGTGGCGGGACCTTGTTGTATATGCTTATTATTTTAAAATTTGAAGTTGCCATATCGAAGATAGTATATAATATGGCAAGTTTAAACATAAAGTGACCTTTGAATGCTAAAGACAGTTGATCTTCCCTTTAACTTAACGATCACTTTTATCGTATTGGGTACCCATAATAATGAAAAACAATATATCTGCCCGTTAAAATCATCCCTTTAGTTAGCAGCAAGTTGTAAAAATGGTCTTTAAACCTCCAACAGTTTTCAGCTGGTTACGGAAAGTTCAAACACTTGTTTCATTAGAAAGCGGTAAAAAACCTAGTGTGAATAACATCAGTTAGGCATGAAGAAGAAGTTTTTGTAGGAGACTATTTGTGTGTACCTTTGAAAATATTTAATAATTTGTTATAAACAATTTATTGTAAAAGTTTATAACAAAACTAAAAAACCAACAAATTAAAATAACAACGAATGATACTAAAATGAATTGGTCTTAACGCAACTACACATAACTCTTTTTTTACACGGTAGATAAGTTCCTCCGTGTAGAAAATCCGTGTAGAAAACCCGTGTAAAAAAAAGGCGTTTCCTATAGTAAAATGGCGGATACGTTACATGTCATCTGAAAACCGTATAAGATGAAATATAAGGACTATATTTACTTCGAAAAACCGTGTAAAAAATGTTAAGAACTATAAAATTTCAGAAATGCATACAAATTGTATGTTCATATGGCATTTTATTGAGCATTAAAACTTAAAACACGTAGTTCATACAGGTGAAAAATTAGTAGAGCAAGCAAAAAACAAAAGAAATCTGTTAATCCAGAATTAAGAAAAAAAAAAATTAGAATAGAAATAAAGAAAAGATATTTACATAGCTACATAATTATTCGTCGCTAACATAAAACTTGTTGCGATGAAATGGACTAAAGTCAGTATCATTACTGGAGATATCCATCAAATAATGCAATGGTGGCATTTGTTCGGTAATAGAGTCTTGAACTGTCGTACTACTTTCCGAAAGGTTTTGCTCCGTCGACTTTCTTAGAAAAAAATCTTTTATAGAATGTTGAACTTTTTGTACTTTTTTAATATCTCTTTCGAATTTGAGGGCACATTCCATATTAGGATAACTTTTTAAAAAATGACTTTTACCAAATGTTAGACAGTCATCAATTAATCTAGCAGTTAATTAACATATATCGGTCTACTCGGGGATTTTGAAACAACACTAAATTAAAATTTTTTAAAAAAATATTTTTTTTCAACCGAGTAACTTCAACTCCGTGTAAAAAGAAACCGTGTAAAAAAAGAGTTGGGTGTACTGTAAATAGTATTTACTACAGTTTTCATTTAGGGCTATGATAAATCCATAAAAATTCAATTAGGAATATACTAAAGCCACGACTTATGTCGTTAATGGGGAGTGGAGAATTGCGACGTTAATCGAATAAACTTTTTCTATACGAACGCATTGAAATTTAATTTATTGGGACCAGGAATTCAAAATAAATGAAGAAGTATGAAAACATTTTTCATTATTTTATTTACTTCAGTAAATGTATTTCTTAATTATTATAAAAAAAAAATTAAAAAGGAATAAATTAACAAAAATCAATAAAAGTCCATTCATATAAAAAAAAAAAATAATAATTAAAAGATGATAATGAATGCAAATTAACAGCTCTCCATTTGATTAAGTGGTCTTGCAATTTTGTTAACGAAACTGTCTGAAGGTTGTTGAATTTTTAGAAATTTTTTGTTGAAATATTTCCTTGTAACAACTATGTAATGGCCTAGTCAACAGATGCTGCTAGGCACGTGATACGATTTACGTCAGGATCGTTTTCAATAAATATATCCAGTGCATGGGAAATGAATTACAACTTATCATAACATCATCCTCTAAAGCATACAAAATATTAATGGAAATAATCCTTTTCCATTCCTTCAAATTCGGCCTCTATACATATATAATTGGTCATTACAACCCTTCAGTCAGGATATTTCTCACACTACTTATGTTGTGGGTGTTAATTTTATACATAAGTAGTGGGACCTACAGTTTAAAGTCGACTCCGAACGATATATTTTTGAGAAACTTTACACGGCAATTTTATTTACTCTCAGAGTTTTTTCCAGAAATCTGTTGAGAAGAAATCACCGAAAATAATACTTTTTGTGTTTTTTATTTTGATGACTGACCTAGAATTCAAATCCTGGCTTTATGTCTAATAAGCCAGCACACTACCTACTAGACCACGGCGACTTCGGCCTCTATGGCTAAATTTAAACGACTCAAGATAAAATTGCGACAACGCAAGCTGAGCTTTGTCAATTTTTAAAAAACGACGGGAAGTAGGATTGACTCGAATAGAATCGACGCAAGTCGTGGCTCTAGTGTAATCCTTTATCATTTTTTATAGTCTTGTTTATATAAATATCAGATGGACCAGTTATCGGTTTTCAATCATCGGTTATTTCAAATCTGGCAAGCTTTTCTATCACAAAATTCAATAAATTATCCCCTCTGAGCATAATGAATCGATTTCCGCTTTCGCAGCGTTGGGATTTATTAGAAATTTATTTCCTAACCAAAGACAATTGATTGGTTTTGAAAATTGACAAATTGCTCGAAAATGTCGTATATGGCATACGCAAGTTTCTTCCTAAAAATTATGACACTGGTTTCATTGTTAATGCACCAATACGTGAGTGTGCTCGCTCGTACACCCGAAAATACTGAAGCAGTAGATGAGAGTGTGCATGAGAATCCGTTAACATCAACTCGTCATCAAGAATTGCATATTGCACTCAACAGTTTATAGCGATTTTTGGGTAAAGATCTCATTATGACGGCTTACAAGGTTGAATTGTTTCAAGAGTTGAAGCCGCATGACCATCTGCTTCGTTTTCGGTTTGCTAGATAGGCCAACGAGAAACTGCACGATGGTATCGAATTTGGAAAAAAAAAATCATGTTTTCAGACGAAGCTCATTTTCATCTTGGTGGGCACGTTAATAAACAGAATTGCGGTATCTGGAGGTCAGAAACCACACACATAGTCTTACAGAAACCAATCCGTTTAGGTACAGTTTGAGAAGCGGAGGCATCATTTGCCCTTATTTCCTTTCGAAGACGGCGCAAACACCTCGATAACCGATTTTTTTGTTCTCGCTCTTCATGGTATTGATGTGAACAATGTTTGGTTTTAGCAGGATGGTGTAATTTGCTACCTGTTTTATGCCACAATCGATTTATTGTGTCAAATGTTTGATGGTCGTTTAATTAGCCGAAATGGTGATGACTATGGGGCGCGGCTAAAGAAAATTGTTGTGCCGACAAATCGGAGATAATTAAGGATTTGAAAGCCAGCATTCGTGATGCCATTCCTGTGTGTAGAAGAATAGCATATTCCTTGATTGTTTGATGTTTTTTTTTTTTTTTTTTTAAATTAATAGTTCCAAACGGATCATATCCTGATGCTCGAATCTTGCTGACGATCGTATTTCCAGTTTATTTACTTATTTATTTATTTATTATAATTTAACAAGATAAAAAAATGCCTTTCTTATCGAAAGGCGTAAGTTAGATTTTTGTTCATATTGTTACGAAAATACAACGAACTTGTTTTGCAAGTAAACTAACAACATCAGCATGAGAGAAAAGGGTATAGACAAGTAAGCGAACGCAACAACTAGTAAAGTGAACAAAATACACAAACAACTATGAAGGCGCGATAGAGTTCCCGAGAAAGCGAAAGCGCAAAAATTCTACTTCAAGTATGTTCATCAGAGTGTGTACGTGGTCATATAAAAAGGTTAAACTAGTTAGGCAGCGAGTAGTAAGAATACAGTCAGTCTTGTGTGAAGAATAGCGTACAAGCAATAACTGTTGTATTCGACAAATTGTAAACGGTTGCACACAAATTGAAAAGTTAATTAAAACTGAACACATATTTGTGTTTATTTTGCTTGCAATCAACGAAGTAATCTTTTAAACGAACTCATCTTTTTTAAAAAGGTAAAAACTTATACAATATATATGAGCGTATACAATATTCTCCCAAATAATTATGATGAAAACTAATAGGTTTAAAAAAAAAAAATTGTGTACAAATAATATTCATGTTTATCATCATTGCTATTAGCTCAGTTCTATCCAGGAAAATCAACCTCTTTTTGAGAACACGTATGCCTTCCGTTAAAAGTTCGGGAAGCAATAATATTTGTGATACGTGCCTCTATCCAGCATTCGTTAACTATTGTGTAGAAAGTCTTGTGTTAGTGTGTGAGTAAAGTACAAACAAAAATTAAATAACTTGGAAAACGTTCTAACAAAGTTACTTCATTAGGCTTTAACAAATCAAATACTGAAGGCAGTTTGATGGAAATCGCCCAGATGAGGAAAGAATAGCGTACGTAGAATGGAGATTAGTTATTTGAACTAAAGATCTTAATGATATAATACAATAGGATATATTTTTCGTTTTTTTTTGTTTGGTGTAAACATGATTACATATTCATTTGTATACATAAGTATGTGCTTATTTCACTCTTCAATTTTAGTTTCATATTTAAAACACAGAAAAGTAATGTTAATATGTTTTAACAAGATATGTTTGTACATTCATATATAATAATTAAGACAAAATAAAAAAAATAAATGATCCCAGCTAATGAGAAAGTATAAGTTGTGAGAAATATATTTTTTTTATTTCTAAATTTGTTAATTTGACTTTTTTGGATATGCGAAAGATGTAAGTATTCGTGAACCATTGTCTTCGTAAACCCTACGGCTGTTCTACCCAACATACAGTTTTTTATAGAACAGGGCATCAAATCTTAGCGAATGAAATAAGAGTTGAGGAGAAATGAAGGCGTTAGCTCAAAAAGAAGCATTGGAAAATATTTCAGAAAGTAAAATAGATAAATTAATAGCTCTAATGGCTCTTAGATGAAATGTTAATTTACAAAATATCGGAAATTTTATTAATTGTAAAATTATGCAAAAAAAAAAAAAAAAATAAATAAAAATAAAAAATGTTTAAAGGAGTTGCTTTAGTTTCTCCCACCTAAATTTTTGGCATTTTAATAATTATATTATTTTCTTCGAACTAAAAAGATTTATTTCAATAATTTTTTTTAGTAAGTTAAAAACCCTTAAAGATTTAAAGAAGCTATCTTTAAAAATTCTCAGGATTGTTTTTCACATGATTCATATGGAAATGTAAAAATATTAAGTCAAGTTGCTTTACCTTAGGCCACTAGTGTATGCGTATAGTATTTGACTTAATAAGCTATGGAGTTTAATGAGATAAACTTGACAAATGCTTTTTTCACATTTTTTCAAGTTTGCCCGTTCATAGTAGCAAACTTTAATTAAAAGATACGAAATAAGTCATGACATTCTGAAAGCACAGTATCTTGTGAAGAGATTGACACTTTGTGTAATCAAATCGGACAACAATTACCGTAGATATTATCTAAGGAGTCTAACAATCGAATAATATTTTTCATCTAATATATAAAATCCTCGTGTCACGGTGATAGCAGTTAAACTCCTCCGAAATGGTTCGACCGATTTTCGTTAAATTTTGTGTGCATATCGGTTAGGTCTGAGAATCGGACAACATCTATTTTTCATATCCATTTTATAATCACCAGCAGCAACTAGTTTCCGTTCGCATCTTCCCTCTTTCCACCTTTCCTAAACCTGAACAATGCACTGCATGGGTAGGGGCCATCCCCTAAGTACAGGTTTAATCAAAAAAAAAAAATAATAAAATAAACATCTATTTTTCATATTCCTAAATGTTAAAAGGGCATGGCAAATTGTTAAAATTTATTAATATTTACGCACATATTGATCGTCGACGAATAAAATTTGGTGGGTAAGTTCGCGGAGTCGATATCGATAATCCCACCAAGAGTGGTCGTGACAACCCTTCAAGTGATACCTATAACTCTTAAACTACTAAATGATTTTAACCATTCTTTTTTTCTTCGAAAACTTATCAGGTTTAGATGGATAATAAAATAGATATAGAAAAAAGTAGGCGTGGCAGACCTTTAAAATTGAATATTTAGGTACATAGTGATCGTACACGAACGCAATTTTGTGGGTAAGTTCGTAGAGTCGATACCGACGGGCATGGCAGACCTCCCCCTTTAAGATATACCTATAAGTCGGCTTATTCGATAGTTTATAACTACATATGTATGTACATATATAACATGCATGTCTGTTGGTTTTTGTTTTGGAGCGATGACAAGAACTACAACTTCGTCAACGCTATCCTTGATTCGGACATCTTATTGTTATTTTTGATTGCCTCACCTAAATAATGTACCGACTTTGATTAAATTTTAAACTAGACAGATCAGCGCTAGTAAGAATATAATATTTTAGTGTAGTAGTGCGACTGTTAAAACACCAAACTTGTTTTATTTGACAAAAACTGTTTTTTTTTTTTTTGGTATTTTCACACAAAATTATTGATTACTATATTATGTTGATAACAAGAGATATATTAATAAAAATTATTTACACAGAACCAAAATTAACATTTTCCCAGTATTTTTTTATGACCAGCCTTTTTTTTTTGTTTAGTCCAACATTTTAAAACCCAATGTCCAGCTTTTTGCAAATCGGAATCTGGCTACCCATCATCTTTAAAAACCAATTGACTTAATTAACGTGAAGAATTTTAACAAATGTATTGATGAATAATATTCAATCGTTTTCTGATTTTACTTTTGTAAACAAAATGGTAAATATATTGTAAACCTATTTTAAACCTATGTATATACTCATCATTCCTTCAGTGGAAATCTGGGCGACATTTTTACTTGCTGTACTTATACGTCATATTGATAAAATTAAAATTTCTTGGTGAAAATATGTTATTGATCTGATTTATCAACAGTCTTCCAAATTTAATGGCAAAATTAAGCTGTTTTTTTATTTAAATTATCCGTTCAATAAAACAAACATATCTGTTCAATAAAAATATTTTAAAAATATAATCATTTATACGTACATTACGTATGTACATATGTTAAAGGGAGTATTACATATTATTTTATTAAAAGAGCATTAGACTTGTAATGGCAAGTTATTTTAAGCCAACGTTTATTAACTGTAGCACCCCGTCCACATCCAATTCTCCATGGAGAATGGAGACATTAAAATTCATTGTGTGTATATTTGTTGTAATTTTGTGTGTCTCATTTCGTTTTATTTGTAATATCCGAGATAAAGTTTCATTTCGGATTACGAGTATTTTCGTTTTAATACATTTGCCGAATTGTATGAACATGTGTAAGAATATTTTTTTTTACACTTACACATACATATATATGTATTGCTTTAATGTGTGTGTTTTTATTTAGTTGTTAGTTTTTGTGGTTTTGTACAAGGTAATGTTATATGTCCTAAGGTGTCCTTGTGATAATACCATTATAACTGTACACTCTTGCGCTCACATTTTATTGTACCATATTGCATTGGCATAGAATCGTACTTAGTTTGGTATTTTGTTTTTTGTTTCTTTTTTTCTTAGTTTTTCTTATTATTGTTCTACTAACCTCTGCTTCAGTGTAGTCCTTTTATCGTTATTTTGGTCACACAGCGTGTTTTTCTTAAGGAATGTTCAATGTAACGAATAAAAAATTTAATAAAACATTTTAAAAGAAAAACTTTTATTCAGAATTTCAAATGATGTTTTACTTGCATAAATAAATTCGCAGTTTGAGTTTGATTGAAAAATTTACTAGAATTATCAAAACGCTTTGCTTTTCATCATTATAAGTGGACAATAAGATAGAATTGAGCGTTAAGCTAAAGGGATGATCATCCTACATTTAACTTATACACTTAATTTTATTTTTACACGCTATCATCATCGGATGTGATCACTTACATAAAGTTGGTAGTTTCCGATTGGACAGCACTGCGTTTAATAATAAAATCGGTTATTAGCCGTTGTGATTCAGTTTTTGTTTAACTCATAGTAAAGAACCGAACAGGATTTCAGATTACTTTAAAATTTGTATAAACTTTCCTCAACCGTGCTACATCAAATATCCCCGTGTAAAAACAAAATTAATTTTATATTCTTGACCGTGATATTATACAACGGTGTAAAAACAAAATTGGGTGTATATTATTTTCAATATGGTTAGGTTAGAGGACGTGCACGTGTCGGTCAGGACAAGCACAGTACCCGGAAGTCGAAATTGACCCATTGTACATTAAAACAAAAAAACAAAAAATAATCTGGCAACTTTAAATATAAACAAAATGAGCAAAGAGAACTGCAACTGCGTTTGAAGAACTTTTTTAATTGAGCAGTGTTATCGACATTACTCCGGCAGTGTCATATTTTTGAAAAAGTTAATTTTATTTTATCATTAGATGCAATAACGAAAAGAAATTAAAGTTGACTTTAAAGTTCACTTTAGCTAAATTATCCTCAAACTAAATCTAACTTTAACGGCAAGTTGTAATAATGACCCTTAGTTTACATTTCTAGATTATCATTGGAAAAATTTCATAAATTGATAGATCTACCATGGGTTTTTACGAATTTATACTTTCCTCCATTTCTCCGATAACATACATACATACATAATTGGTCATTACAACCGTTCAGTCACGATTATTGACCTAGTTTCGCACACTACTTATGTTGTGTGTGTTAATTTAATTCATAAGTGGCGAGACCTACAGTTTAAAGTCGAATCCGAACGACAGATTTTTGAGAAACTTTTCATGGCAATTTTATTTACAATCAGAGTTTTTGCCAGAAATCTGCTGAGAGGAAATCACCGAAAAAATACTTTTTCTATTTTATTTTGATGTCTGGCCTGGGACTCAAAGCCTGGCTTTATGTCGAATAAGCCAACACACTACCTACTAGACCACGGCGACTTCTCCGATAACTCAACTGCTTATTCAATGGAATAAAGGTTAATAATAGTGCAAGAAATTATAGATTATTTTAGCAAATAAATTTAAAATTGTATACAAACTTGACAGAATTTACCCCTCGATGAAGGGGTAATCCCATGGAGGGGAAGGCTTCGAATCTGCACTAACAGTCCAGATAAATTTGTAAAATATGCTATTCTCAATAGAATAATTTGCGAATCGAAATATTTTATATTTGCAGTTTTATTTTATATTGTGTAAACAGTGTTAGTTTGGAAAACACTATCTTGAAACTTTTGATCCATATAGATACAAACATATGTACTAGAGGTGTGCACAAGACATTCTGCTAGCATACCCTTCACCGAATGCAATACTGCAGTGTACTCTTTTCTATTGATCTCGATTCTACGAGTGCACTGAAATGTGTATTTCTCATTTATTCAATGTATACAACAGCACTCGTTTGCCTGTGAAGTAACGGAACTATGCTTTGTGTTGTAAAATCATATTTTACTACTGAAGCTACATTTTCAGTATTGCCATACGAATATCAGTGGTGTAAAAAAAGATTTTCCCCAGAAATAATAAGTTTAAAAAAGTTACTGGCAATGCTGGCGTCGATGAACATGTTCGGTTGCCGAGAGCAAAAAAAGAAATGCAAGTTGTGACTCTATGAAGAGTACAATATTTTTGTTGCACTCTTCACTGAACTCTCTTTTATACTGTTGTACAATGGTTTACGAATGCAGCTGTTTTTTTTATACTATATTTGCTTGACTCTTATTTATATTGCAATATTCGGTCTTGAGAAAAATGCAATAGAGTGCAATTTTATATGTCTTGTGCACACCTCTAACATATACCGATAACCTTGTGTAGAATAATGGGTTCTAGATGATTGTTACACAAGGTAAAAGTTTTCGGGACAATAAGATCAAATCGGATAGTAGCGATTGTCTTAAGAAATATAAAATTACGACATTGGGAGGCACGTTACAAGCCAAGAGGTGAAATTATAACACAAGTATGGAACGGTAAAAAAAAGCATCAAATGATCTCTACTGTTTATAATGCCAACATGATTGATTGTAATAACATCGTTCGAAATAGCCAACTTTTCTTCAAGAAACCGCACTGTATCATTGATTACAATCAATATATGAATGGTTAGACATTCCTACCTATAACCCCAGCTTCAGAAAAACTCTCAAATGGACTTAAATATGTCTTTTTCTACCTTCTTTATTGCGCTATTTTGCCAAATACTGAATTCGCTATCAACAACTAGATTTCACGATTTCATGCTGATTTTAGTGGAAAGTTGGGCAGAAAATAGCCTAATACCTAATATTCTAATACTAATAATAAGAAACAATCAATGAGCTTTCAACTTCTACACGAACGATCCGTTTTAACTCAACAAAAAGGTTATCACGAATTAGTGAAAATTTTGAGGAACGGTAAGATTGTGAAAAAAGATGTCGTTTATGTTATTCGCACAAAATATGTCGAGATACGCCGTATACAGTGAAGGCTACATTGGCGGACAGCTCTAATAGGCGGACATCTCCGCTAAACGAACGATTTTCTAAGTCCTGTCAATTCGGTTGTATTTTAAAAGCAAATAGATCTCCTCTGGATAGACGATCCCTTGGACGGACGCAGACACCTGTTATTCCAAAATACATCTCCCATAGGCCGACAAATAAATATTGCAAAAGATAAAGCTGAGCAATTTTATTGTATTTCGGTTTATCTTGCTTTTATACTATGCGCAATATGTAAAGATTACATAAATTTTTCTTTGTTGAGTGAGTATTTTTCTACTTAGGGCCATTATTATAACTTACCTTTAACAAAAGGGAGGATTTTAACGGAGAGATAAATTGTTTTTCATTATTACGAGTACCCAATAAGATAGAAGTGACCGATAAGCTAAAGGGAAGATCATCCTACCTTTAACATTTAAAGGTCACTTTCTGTTTGAACTTACTATATCATATACTATTTTCTATGTGGCAATTTCAAATTTAAACAAAATTAGCATATACAACAACCAAAACGAAGTTTTCCTTTTGCACTGCGTTAAAAAAAACTTGTTTAATTAAGCAGTTTTATCGACTTTGCTCCGGCACTGCCATATTTTTGAAAAAGTTAATTTTGTTTTATCGGTAAGTTGTAATAACCAAAATAAGTTAAAGGTACCTTTGCCGTTCACTTTTGCTAAAGGTACCTTTAACTATCGACAACTTTAACACGTTCCCTGCCAAGCTGTTTTTGAGAAGGTGTCATTTCTAGGCCACGTGTACCATTTTCGGTACACGATAACTACTTTCAGAAATCTATAAAAATACATGTTCTTTTTTTATTTTTGAAAAAATTTTTGTTATTTTCAAAATTATTACTATTCAAAGGACAAAATGCACAAAATAACAACATAAAATTAAATTTATTTCATATAGAATAAGGCACATAAGGGTAATGTACAATAAAGAATACATATTTTACTTATGTTTGATTACATTATTATAATTTTTTATACTTTCTGCATACCATGGAATGGCTGCATCCTTTTTACTAGTCTACCTTTACAGTTTTGTAACTCATGGTGTAATTCTAGAAGATAGGACATGGTCATCTTCGTCAGAAATACATTCTTATTTGTCTTACATAAATATGAAATCAGTAACATTCTATATTTTAAAAGGTTAAATTAAACTATTGTTTCTTGTATTATATAAAATCGATGCAAATAGAACTGTCGTATTCAATAAAAATTCAAAAGTGGTCCGATAACTAAAGACCACGCCACGTGTACCGTTATCAGTACATCACTCTAAAATTGCTCTAAACATCATTACGTTACATAAAATAGTCCTACTAATAATTAAATTTTGGATATAAACATTTTAAATTAAAAAGTTCAGCTTGGCGTAGAAATGAGGTTTAGCGTGCACCGAAAACGGTACACGTGGCAGGGAACGTGTTAAAGCTAAGTTGTAATAATGGCCCTTAATCAGATTATGTAATAATGCGTAGTACGGTGATTTTCCGGCTTACATTGTGATTCCCCTTTTTATTTTGCTTTATATGATAACCGATGGATGGTTATTAAATATGATGTGAAAGTTTAAAGTTAGTGTGTTTCAAAATCGCAAGGTTCTAAATTTTCTTTCTTTTCTTTAAACATTCTTTCATTGAAAGAAAAAGTGCCTGAGAAAAAGAAAAGTGAAATGAAAAACTTGACGTTCGAGACGTCGCAAAAAGTTTTGTGTATTTCAAATTTTGAGTAGGTCAGCCTTATTCATCCTTGTTTTTTTAACAGATTTAGTATGGATTTAATACATGTATTTATGTATTAAATTATTACCGAAGAATTTCAACAAAATATCCCTTGAACGGACATCTCGTCTAAGCAGACAAAAATGCCTCGTCAGTCGGTGTCCGCCTATGGGAACTTTTACTGTACATAATTATGTATGTGTAGGAGCTGTAAAGTTCCCCTACATATTGAAAACTGCTTTCCAGCATACCATACAAAAAAAGAATACATACCCTGTAGGAAATGCCGATAGTGAAACTTTACTGACTTACTTTTGACATAGTCACCAGTACTAGTGACATTTTATACCCCTAGCCAATGTTATTTACTACAGAGATTTAACATGTGCGTGTCATTGAAAATCTACTACTGACGTTAGTGCTATTTTCTATATAGTGAATAGTTACTCTTTTTGGGACCATATGTAGACATTGGAACCAGTGAATCAATAGTACAATTTAGCGTTTCTAGTCTACACTTTTGGTACTTTTCTGTAGTAAAAGACGACAGTATAATTTTTTATTTTTTTAAATATTTGATATTTTATTAAAAGAAAATAAAAAGATACGATTTCATTGTTACAGCCTTTTTTTAAATTTAAATATGAAAACTAAAAACATATTATTAATTCAGTCGCTCTTATTTTTATAGGAACATCAAAATAACGTTTTTGTTTTATTAAAATTTAGTAAAATTATTAATCCCCTTTTGGGAGAGTCGTCTTCTTCACGATTTATCTACTTTTTGGTTTTGCTGCGACCCATTTCTTTGAAATATTTTTTCATTTGGCGCTGAAATGCTGCTCTAAGGTGATTTTACATCTGGATATTAAAAAAACGAAACAAATTGTTAAAATTTTAGAAATAATTATGGGAAGACAGAAAAGCATGTATTACCTATTAAGGCTTTAAAAGCATTTGCGAAACTTATTTATAGCAAAAGAGCCATCGACATTAAAATTCATGTTAATATTTTGGTGAAATATTTCAGGAAGATTTCTTTCTGTATTACCCGCAAGGGTAAACAAAATATAAACATAATAAAATACAACTTTATTCGTTGAAGTAGTTCCACAATAAAAGTAATTACTTACGTATGGATCTGAATGCCTTTTCAAAATAGTATCAAATTCATTCAGGTTTTCTTCAGAGTCGATAGAGAAAAATTCCATAAGATGTGAAGCAATTTCATTTTGTTTAAAAATTGTATCCAACATACTAATTTTTTATCTTCTCACGCAAACTATATTTTGGAAATCAACTTTAGACGATAGACGACACAGAATATTCAGGCTCTACAAAATTTTCACAATTCACGCTTGGACTTATAATTGTCTCATTTTCACTACTTTTATTTTTATATAACATTGATTGTTTTTTTTTTATTAAGCGTTAATAATTTCTTGACAATTTGACGATTGACAATTTTTTTTCTAATCAAAATAAAATAATTGTTGACGCTTCGATCACAATGTCACCATAAAGTAACCAATATAGTCGACAAAACTGGTGACTTGGAGACACTTGTCGAGATGTTTCCTTCAGGGTTCAAACTCTCATTTTTGTGTATAAACAATTCGTATAGTTCATTCTTTGAAGTCGCCGTTGTCTAGTAGGTAGTGTGTTGGCTTATTAGACGTAAAAGTCAGAGTTCGAGTCCCAGGCCAGACATCAAAATAAAATAGAAAAAGTATTATTTCGGCGATTTCCTCTCAGCAGATTTCTGGCAAAAACTCTGAGAGTAAATAAAATAGCCATGAAAAGTTTCTTATAAAACCTGTCGTCCGGACCCACTTTAAACTGTGAGTCCCGCTACTCATGTATAAAATTAACACACACAACATAAGTGGTGTGAGAAACTAGGTCAATAATCCTGACTGATGGGTTCTAATGACCGATTATGTATGTATAGTCCATTCTTTAAAATTTAATACCAGAAATATTAATTACATAAAAAGCTGTTAATTATGTAAACGGTACCGTACCCACAGTAAGCGAAGCCAGCAAAGCTTCGCCGCGAATGTGTTAATGTAAATATACGATTTAATGACTAAGTTTGTTCAAAAAGAATTTCTTAAAATTTAAACATGATTTTTAATGTGAACAATTTTTATAAGCCCTGCTTTCGTAAACAGAATTGAAACAATTTTTTGTTCTCCTTTTTGCCGAATCAAATGACAACACTGTCGCTGTGCTGTTGTTGTAAATGGAATGAATGTTTATATTTATATACATACACACACACACACACACACACACACATTTGTTTTAAATGGATTTTTTTAACTATATTGGTATTGAGTACATGTGTGAGTAAAAAGTACTTTTTAGTATTTTTACTTGTTTTTTGTTGTTGTTTTTTTTTAATTTAAAGGTAAAACTGAGTATTTTTTATTATTATTTTTTTTTTTGTACAAGTACATGGCGGTTTAAAAAGCACTTTAAGTTTGATTTTCCATTATTTTTCTTGTATTTTATTTCATTTTGTTTTTTGTCATTTCGTTTTTCTTTTTTGGTGAAACATTGAAATAAGGCACCGAAACAAAAATAGAAAATCACTTTTTTTTTTTTGATTCCTTTTTTTCGGTGCTGATTTTTAAATGAGTTTTTTTCTGTACGATAGACTTGTCCTTGTATTTGGTTTCATTTTCCATGTTTTCGTTGGCAATACGGAGTAGTTTAGTATTTCCACAAATATTGTTACACGCTCCCATTGTTATTTGTATTATTTGTTCAGTTTTCTTTCATTTTCTTTTTTTGTTTTGTTTTGTTTTGATAGTGAAACTTAAGAAAAATAATCGATGATTTTGATTGTTTGTTTGGCTTTTCTCTTTCGTGTGGTAATTGTTTTCTGAAAATCTTGTCGAAATAATGTTGCATGTTGATGAAAAGAAATTCTTATCCATTTCAAAAGACTCTAAAAAAATAAACAAAAGTACAGAATTCGTCAAAAAGAAAGGAGGCAATTTTTTCCTGAAATCCTTTAAACTGTAATACAGTCAAATAATTAACTAAAATGTCAAGCATAAAGTAACCATGAAAGATTATATACATACGTATGTAATTTCCACATTCGTACAAAGTTAAGAACATTCATTGATGATTCATTCATTATTCCTTTGATCAAATCAGGAAATAAATCCGATGTTACATATTATCGTGGTATTGCAAAACTAAGCATAATTCCAAAACTATTTGAAAAAATGATGACTGATGGTTTAAGTTATTAAGTTTCTGACTTGATATCTCCTTTGATGTCCTTTCTGGTGTACCACAGGATAGCCATCTTGGACCGCTTCTGTTTTTATTGTTTATTAGCGGCCTACCTGATATGATTCGCTATTCCAAGATCCTAATGTACGCTGATGACGTAAGAATTTTCCTAACTTATCGCCAAATTTCCGATCAGAAACTTCTTCAAAATGATCTAAATTCGTTTCATTTATGGTGTAATACAAGTTTAATACAGCTTAATCTCAAAATATTTAAATACATAAGATTTGTAAGAAAAAATCCGATTCCTGCAAACTAATCTTTTGATGGATACGAGCTTGAGCTTGTACATAACTTCCTGAATCTAGGAGTTCTACTTGATCTTGGTTTTATAAAACGGTAGGCGAAAGAATTTAACGATTCATATGTTACAAATCGATCTACACATCTCTCTATTGTAAGGTCAATTCTCGAGTATAGATAGATCCATAATATGAGATTCTCTATGTAAAAAATGTTCCGACGTCATCGAATCTGTACAAAATTAATTTCTGTTGTTTCGTCTCCGAGGACTCAATTTTATACCTACAAGTTTACCTTCTTATTTTGCCGGACTAGCATTAATCCAACTTCCGACACTTAAAAGCTGCAGAACTATGTTAAATATCTCATTCATATTCTATTCTATTCTAAGCATGAGATTATCCAAATGCAGAAATTCTATCGAAAAAAAAATTTTTTTGGGGATTTAATGAATATTTAGGTAGTCAAATAAAAGGCATTGTTTTAGCATTTGAAAACTGCCTGACTAAAGGTTTGTAATAACCAATTATGTACATATGTATTGTTAGACAAAAACTCAGTATTTGGCTTAGCCAAATGTACTGATTTCCATCTGATCCATGCAAGTTAAATTTACTCTCATATGTAAAGATTATCACGAAGGTACTGCGTTCGCAGGTTAGATGGGGATGGCAGGTCTGCGCAACTTTTATCACTTTGTTAACAAGCTCCCTAACTTAACGTTTGCTCATGTGACAAGAAAAGTGTGGAAGTGACAACTGAATCCATGAACTCTATGTCTTACGAACCAGGTCAGCGCTATGTCCACGTTTTCCTCGCTTCCAGAATCTTTGCTGGAATGTAAATATGAGAAATCAAATATGAATACAGTAAAACTTAATTATGTAACATAGAATGGATTTTCTAAATATATTTGAGGAATGGTGTCTCGAACGACTTCTATCTTTGTATGCAAGGGAGGGTTCTATATCATCCATTTCCTTCTGTAAATTTGTCTAATCCAATTATATTTCTGTTTCTTAATTCGGTTTGTATTTAAACCGGATAGTTCCTGGCCATAAGATTGTAGACATAGGTTTACAAATGTTTGCAGCGCAAGCATTAGAGATCTTTATTTGTGCCCTATATTTCATTGTGTTACATCGGCAGGCAAAGCTGTGCGAAATAACACCATTGGATAGACTTATTGTACTACCTAGATACCCACAGTCGTCGACAACTTTGGATGCCATTCCTTCATAATTTTTAAGTGCATGAACTGATACCCAAACTTATTTATTTATTTAAGCTATGCCTTTGGTTCAGTTTCACAAACACGAGGTCGTATACCATAAAAAACAATCCTGCTCCATAAAGTGATAAAAAAGGGGCGCTTAACCTGGGAGGTGGATTTTATGACATTCTTGTAATTGATTTTTATCTGTTCAGAATACTTTTTCAAAATCTGAAAAGGCAATACATACTAACAAATTGGACGCTATATATAGTTCCCTTTGTATTTATTTCCAAGTTATTAAAGTGATTTATATGTTGTTCAGATATACATAGATATATTGAGCTCAATATTCAAAAAAAAAGTTTCAATGAGTTATTGCGCAATAAATACGCAAATTGTTATAATATTAACATGCAGCACTGTCATAAAGGTATTTAGTGAGCATATTACAATTAATCGAACATTTCTGTTGGTATTTAACAACTCAAATCTCAACAGCAACAAACAAACACTAATAAACTAACCAGCGATCTAAACTAATTTTCGCGATAAAAATAAAAAGAATTTTGTTATTTACCACTTATCAAATGAATTTTGAGTAAACCCAATTACCAGTATATTAGTATGCCTGAAGTCGCCATGGTCCAGTAGGTAATGTGTTAGCTTATTAGACGTAAAGCCAGGGTTCGAGCCCCAGGCCAAATATCAAAACAAAAATACGAAAAGTATTTCTTCGGCGATTTCCTCTCAGCATATTTCTGGCAATAAGTCTGAGAGTACTTAAAATTGCCATGAAAAGATTCTCAAAAAATTTATCGTTCGGTCTCGACTTTAAATTGTAGGTCCCGCCACTTATGTATAAAAATTAACACACACAACATAAGTAGTGTGAGAAATTAGGTCAATAATCCTGACTGAAGGGTTGTAATGACCAATTATGTATGTAGTATGCCTGAACACTTAAAATATTGTACTCAATTAACCGAATATTGACTCAAAGGCATGCATATCTGAACATAGTATAATGCACCATAATACTAGTCAGACATCCGACTTTTTCATTACTTACTTAGTATTTTTATGTAGGATGGTAAAGAATTACAAAAGTACTAACGGTAGGCGATCCGTACTTTTATACTTTGATGAAATATATTTTATTTTAAAGACACTGGAAGTTATGGGTGCAGAGGGATATCTAAAAATTGTTTTAAGGGGACAGAAAATGTTAGTGATGACGTACTTGGAAGAATGTTAACATGCATGCATGGCGTAGTAACAAAACAATGAAAAAATGTTACTTATTCTGCTGCTGTTATATTTTGAATTGCCCACATATATTAAGTACGTGTATATAGTAATCAGCAATTATATATGACCTTAACACATTGAGTCATACCATCCAATCATGCTATTAATACTCATTGCACTTATAGTCGTTTATTCTCTCCAGCAGTTTTTCGAGTATACATTGTATATGACATGCGAAATTGTATGCAAAGGGTGTTTATTACTGCACAATAACACATTTTATATTTAAAAACTTAATGTTAACGGTACTATTGTTGTTTAGTTAAGTTTGTTTTATTATAATTAATTGGCTTTATTGAGGATCGAAAATAAATCTCTTTCGAAATACTATTTTGCAAATTGTTCGCTTTTTTTTTTTTCTTTTCCATAACTCTTTTAGTAAGCATATGGAGTCCCCAAAACATATCCATCTGACACGATTCTCCGGTGATGTCATTAGGCCTTAATTCTTGTGGGACCGTGAGTGTCCAAGTGGTTTTTGGTTTGCCACTATTTCTTGAGCCCTGGGAATTCCACTCTAGTGCCATTCTTGTAATACTGACGGGCTTCTTTCTCAATGTATGGCCCATCCGTCCCCATTTTTACATTTTACCCTTTTTATAACGAACCCACAGAAATAACTTTGAAGTATGGCAATAGTCTTTACTGTTATTTAATATGACAGCATAAAATTATAACTCAGCATCTTTAATCAGCTGATAAATAAAACGAATTAATACATATTTTTGGATTCTAATAAAAAAAATACTTTTTGTTTTCAATAAATGAAAAAAATTCTTTGTATTTTATATTTTCTTCTATGACTTCACCCCGTTTATTACGAACTTTGTCTATAACGAACTATTTTTTCTGGTCCCAAGGAGTTCGTTATAATCGGGTTTGACTGCATATGAGCTTCTCCATACAAAGTGCAGTCACCCGAATCCTGCTATCGCTCTATTGAGTCGGTTAACTACGTCTGTTTCTGCGATACCGTTTGTTGTCATAGTACTACCTAGTCAGCAGAAGCTATCGACGTACTTGAATATTTGGCCCTGTTGCATGTGGTCTTCTGTGCAAGTGTTGTTAATTCTCATGTCTTTGGTTCTCTGGATATTTATCTGAAGTCCAACGTCGCGAGCCTTTCTAAGTGTTCGAGTTTTGACTACATGTCGGAGACCTTGTACGAGATTAAACAAATACCATCTGCATAATCTATATCCTCGAGTTGGAGTGAGAGACACCATGTTATTCCTTTTCTCTTTGGACAGACTTCGCTCATGATTTCATCCAGCATGATGGTAAATAACAGAGGCGATAGTGGTCATCCTTGATTGACTCTAGTGTTTGCTTGAAACGGTTGATTGACGATGCCGTTGTGTAGAACTGAGAGGTCTGCGTTTCCAAACATAGCTCTAATTATTTTGACTATTTTCTGGGGTAAACCTTTATTATTCAATGCTTTCCATAAACATGGACAATAAATTAGCACAAAAATTTCTCATTGTCATTCTAATTTTTTATGGTATTTTAAGTATATTTAGAAAAAAAATTTAAACATATTCTTCTTTAACCCTTAGACATTTCAACATAAAGGACGGAGTGGGGTAACTAAGGTCCCCAAGGCCTTTATGTTAGCATAAATGTACTAAAAATATTATTTTGAAAGTAAAACATTAGTATTTTATTAGTTTTCAGTTTCTATTTTTAATTATCTCATCGAAACACATTAATTTAAGATAGCAAAAAATTGCGTATTTTCTAAATTATTGAAAAAAACGCAGATTGGGGGACCTAAGTTACCCCACTCCGTACTCTAAGGGTTAAAGCAAAAACAAAAAATTTGACTAAATTGCCGATCGAATGCTAAATTTTAGTTGGATAGTAAAATAGCACAAAATTAAAATTTGTGAAAGTAAAAAAATTATTGTTTATCGTTTACTTGGTCAATATTTGGTAGAAAAGCTTTAATTTAGCTTAAAACACCGCGTGGCACCAACGGGACATGCTTTTAATCAAATTCTGGCAACGTTGGTTGGAAATCGAGTACTAAGCGTTCCATGTTCCAAGCCACAAATCGTCCTAATTTTTGTTACTTTTGTTGATTTCACATCGTACCAGAGGTTTTCAATCGGGTTTAGGTCAGGACTTTGCGACGGCCAGTGTAAAACGCGAATGTGCTCTTTATAAAACCAATACTTTACTAGCTTAGACGTGTGTTTTGGATCATTGTCTTGCATAAATATTAATGAAACTGGCATATTTTCAAAAGCATATAGTTCCATTTTGTTCTTCATAATGTCCAAACACTGGTAACGATGCATTTTCCCAATAATTTTGATGATTGGACCCAAACCATAATGCTTCCTCCACCATGCTTTATGGTCTTTTGATTATAACATAGAATAAATGACTGACATTTTGACCGATGTACGGTCACAAACGATTTATCTTTGTTCCAAAGTATTTTTTCCAGAATGAGAGGGCTTTATCCTTGTAGGAAAAAAAATTATAATTAAACTATAAATGGATTTTGTGCTAATTTAATGCCCATAGCTGTATCAGTTCGTCCGAATGTGTTGAAGGCTTTCTTATACTATGTTCAGACACGCACTTATATTGAGAAAATCGCAATAAACGGCATTATTGATTTCAATATTTCATACAAAATTTCAATTAATTATTGGTCAATAAATTCATAAGTTGTTATAATATTGATTAAAACTATGAATACAACACTGTCATAAGTACGTTCAATAAGCATATTACATTTTACCGAACACTTTCTATTGATATTTGACAACTGAAATGTAAACATCGACAGTGCCATAAGCAAAAGCTTTCTTTTCTACTAGCTATCCAATATTATCAAATTTTTATTTCTCATCCTTCCAAGGAAATCCATTTTGGAGTCACAAGTAGTCCCTATTAACCGCAACAGCTCGGCGTTTCGGTTAATCATTAGCAATACATTTTACCCTACCAATGTTAAATTGTTTTCCATTTTTTGTAAAAAATATTTTTGACACTAATTTTCGCGATTAAATTAAAAGCAATGTTGCTGAAGCAATCAGCTGTTTTGCGTACATGCTGTCAAATAAATTTTCTTATATTATATGTCTGAACGCTAAAAATATTGTGCTCAATAAACCGAATATTGATTTAATAAAAGAGCATGTCGGAACATAGTATTAAAGTCGAGCAGTGTACGCCATATGGTGTTTGCCAGAACTACGCAGTTGCTGTTTGGCCGGAAACATGCCTGTACGTCTCCCAATTGGCTTTCAATTTTATCTCAAAACTTTCCAGTTGTTGCAGTCTTTCAAGACGCCGCTTTTTGGTAATGCCGTTATGATATGGTGCCGTAGAAGTCTTGCTTTGGTTTCGATGCCAATCTGCAGAATTTTTGCGAATATTCAATAGTTTGATGGCCTGTTGTATCTCGTTTAGAATGAGATGGTTGCATGTTATTCTTAGGTTGTTTTCTACTGCATGGCTGTCTGTTGCGATGTCTTCAGCATTGTCTATGACAACGTTACTAATCTCTTCGAAATGTTCTCTCCGCCTATTCGTCTGTACTTCATTGCTCGTTAATATTTGCCCATTTTATGCTCAACTAAAATGTTATTCAATTGGAATAAATATTGAGAATTCAAATAGACATTCAGAGAGATATCCCCTCTTGCTATTTTCTTGATCTCTTTCATCAACATTTACTCGATGTTAGGTTTTAAGGTACAATTGTTTTTTCTTTTCAACTTAATATCTTTTTTACTTAATTATGCGGTTACATTTAAGTGGGCTTGTGGTGGTTATAATTTGGATTTTGCAGATGAAATTGTTTTTGTTTTTTTTTTATTTTTTAATAAAACCAGCACTTAGGGGATGACCCTTACTCATGCAGTGCATTGTGCAGCTTTTTTAGGAAAGGTGGAAAGAGAGAGGGAGATGCGAACGGTAAGGAAATGAATTGCAGCTGGTGACTATAAAATGGCCAGTGCTTCACCATTAGACAGTCTACAGCAATTGTCCCCAAGAAGCCCGCTATTTCTCACACCACTTATGTTGTGTGTGTTAATTTTATGCATAAGTGGCGGTAAAAATCAATAATAGAATTTTAAAATGAGTTTTTGTTTCCTTTTTCTCAATTCAGTTAATTCTTTGGTACTTCTTTAATGTTTATTTGTTTATTCTGCAATACTTTATTGAATTTATTACTTGCCTTAATCTTTTTCACTGTTTTTTCTTTCTTTTCTATCACGAATTTAATGACGGTGATATTTGTTGCAATTTAGTTTTGAATTTGCAAAAAACTTTGCAACTATCGAGTATAAATGTTTTGACTAAAAATAGCATGAAGGTTAATGTTTTAGTTGCTTCACTCCATTGCTGGTGCCGTTGTCGTCAGCATCGATGCAACTTTTTTTTTGTCAAATCAAACACCAACTGAACGAAATTAGAAAAACTTTACGTCTGGCTCAAAGGAAGGTGGAAAGGATTGTTCAAATTTTTTGTTGTCATGGTACAAATTTCTAAATGCTTTTATATCTAGGTCAATTTTGTTTTTTTTTTTTTTATTATAATAAATAAATTTTGGTACAAACACCAATCAAATCATATCACTCGAAACCCCCTACAACTTAACCCTGCTGGTTCAATGACATGCCATTTCATGACAAACCATTATCAGTTAAAATCATTCTTTATTTTGTTTTCATTTTTCCGGGCCCTTAATAAATAATTGTGTTGGCCTCTAAAATAAGAGAATAATCTGAAGAAGTTTTTTATTTAACAAATTATCAAACAATAAACAAAGAAAAAAACGAAAAACAATATCGACGCCTCTATTCTATAAAATTCTAAGTGTGCTTAGAATGCAAGAACATTCTCTAACTTAAATACTGTCAGAATTTGGTTAAGATGCGCAGATCCGTTCCGAAGTTAGAGAGCAAAATCTACTTAGAATACACATATAGTCCTAAGTCGCGTGAAAACTTTGAAAGCTCATAACTCAAAACACACTTTTTCTACTTAGAATATTATAGAACGGGGGCGTCTATATATTATTCTATAATTTAGTACATCAAGATTCATCTCTAGCCCAGATTATACATTTCTTGATCGCTATTATACCCGCTTGGAGTTCGGGATTATCGTCCGGTAGCCGAACGTAAACTCTGGTTTGTGGCTCTTCTATATGGAAATCCATATCCATCCCATCCCCACGTTCAAAGAAATTCAAGTAGCAACAAATCTTCATCTACATCTTTATTGTTGATCGATTTAACTCAAAAAGTCGATTTAATACCAGAATGATACAATTTGTTGTGATTGACATGTTAGTCGGATGACATTTCACATGGGATTCCAATTACAGTCTGGTGATACGATTTGGGTCTCTGCTTTATCCATTCTTCTGTAGCCGAGAGATGATAAGCGTTAATTGCCGCTTCAAATCGAACCCACTTTTCTATAGTTTATACCATAAGCATTGTTTATAAAGCTCGTGTGGTGCTATTCTCTTCGCAACACTCTGAATTATGCGTATGTAGCACATCCTATCCATTGATATCCATCACTCTACTGAAGCATTAGTGAAATCTAACTACGCTTTGTGGAGCCAATGTGTCACTCTCGGTACGAGGTTCCAAATATATTTCTATTTATGAAGATAAGTGGTCCTCGTAATTCTTATAAACTCCTTTGTTGTGTCCAATTATATGCTGAGCTCAGATAGATAGTGTGGATTTCTCCCCATCAGAATTGCCTATCTAGTGTGTTCCTTTCCTCTTATTGTCCTTATAGTTAGGACTTATTCTCTGGAACATATCGATCTATTACTTGGCATAGAGTCCATCCAACCGATTAGAATCTGTTCCACCCGAAACTCTTTTAAGGGTTATATTATTGTATCGATCTGAACATTATTAAATGTTTCATATATGTCAAGACAGGCTGTATAGGGACGGATCCTTCTTAGATGTAGGCTATCGACCATTTGGTTCATGCTTAAAAAAAAGGAGTTTCAGCTGATCGTAGAGCTTCTATTGCCAATAGTTTGTGTATTTCCTTATATTATGTGGCCCTGTCAGCTTAAAAGAGAAAAGATTTTAATCGCTTTTTTAACACTATTTGTGGTGAATGCTAGAATATTCCCTATTCTGTTGCTTACCGCCAATCCCATTGACAATATCTCGTTGGGGAGGTGAGGAAGTGGAAGTTCATCAACATATTGTATGTAAGAACATTTAAAATATGAGTTCGTAGATTGCAAATAGAAATTCATTTGTGTTTAATTTCAAATCAATTCTTTGTTGTTTGCACAATTCTGCATGTTACCTTTAACAATTGGTCTTAAACAATAACAATTTGTTTTAATTGTTCTTTACACTCTTCCGCGTACAAAATAACAATTCTTGAACGGATTCTTACAACGGAAGTCTTTAAATCGCGATTATTCTTTTCACATGCAACGTGTCTTCACATAAGACGGACTGAATTCTTTATGATATACGTGGCCTACTCTGTCTTGCCTTTTATATCGCAAAGTCTGATGAATGCTCTTGAAGGAAAATGACTTTGTCTTCGCGAAATCTCTACAAGTGTAAACACGTTGTTTACGTTATTATTGTTTATGTATTTTGTTTACATTTGTCCTTGCAGTATTTTTGTTAATTCGTTAATCTTCGAACGTCCCGGCCTCACACTAACATACCCTCACCCGACCACGGAGGGCTCGTCCCCATTACGTAGGGACACGTACACACTACAGTCCGGACGGTAGCGGGAAAGGGAAAAGTTATGGCAACGAGAACATAAAACAGCTACAGAACTTAATCACAAGCTGAATAAGGTAACAAAAAAAAAAAAGGAAACTATCTAAGACAAGAACAAAAATACATTTTTATACAATAATTTATAAATTAATGCGAGAATATAAGTTACGTTTTATATTACAAACACTACGATTGAAATCTATAAAATCATAATGCAAGTTAAAATCGTAACATAGTCTACGAAAAGGAAAATTACATCCATAGTTCGTTCTATAGACTTCTAAAGAAAGAAGACGATAGTGCCATGAAAATCTTGCTGGAATGCTGAAATTCAGGTTACAAAGCAAAAACTCAGAATCGATATCACCTTTAACCAGATTGAAAACAAAACAAACCCCTAAAACAGACCTTCTACGTTCCAAAGTTGGAAGTAAGCCACGTAAGCAGAATAATGAAAACTGCTTCTGCACAGAATCAATTGAATCACTATGACAACGATAGTATGGATTCCAAATAACAGACGCATATTCCAAAATAGGTCTAACAAGTGAAATGTACAGTATTCTTGTTGTATAAGGATCAATGAATTGTCTAGCCCATCTTTTCACAAAACCAAGAACAGCCCGAGCCTTGCCAATCATCAAACTAATATGATCAATAAAAGACAATTTAATATCCAATATTACACCCAAATCGAGAAATTTAGTCACAGTTTCCAACGGGCAAGAATTAATCACATAAATGGACGAAATTACAACCCCGCGAGAGAAAACCATGCATTTACACTTCCTCTAGTTAAGATCCATTAAATTAATCCTGCACCAAGTTACAAACAAATCAATATTTCGCTGAAGAACACCCTGGCCAAGATTATCATCAAAAGTATAAAATAATTTAACATCGTCAGCATACATTAGAATATTACAATCAGAAACAGCAGAAGGAAGATCATTCAGAAACAATAAAAACAGTAAAGGACCCAAATGGCTACCCTGCGAATGGCTACTTGTGCAAAGGAATTATAAACGAACTCTTCCAAATAGACGGAAAATGACCAACCCTCAGAAGCCTATTAATATAAAGGTCAAAAGACCACTCAAGACAACAGCACACTTTCTTAAAATACAGGCCGGGACTCCGTCAGGGCCCGACAATTATGTAAATTTCAGTCCAGACAAAGCATCAAGAACAGACTCCTCATCAAATGAGTATATGTTAGGAATAGAGACACTTCCCCCTGAATAAGGATACCCGCTACTCAGATCAGGGCCCGGGTCCGACTGCCTATAAGTAGACTGAAAGAAGTCAGCAAACATATTCGAAATATCAAGGTGACTAGAGAATGATACATCCCCATAAAACATCTCAGTGCGAAACAAAGATGATTTACGTTTGGCTCGAACGATGTCGTAAAACGACTTAGGATCATTAGCGAAATTCAACCTGACTCGAATCATATATTCCCCATAACAGTAATGATTCATTCTACGGTAATCCGCACGCGCCCTAGAGTAAAGAGCATAATCAATATCAGAACCTGATCTAACAAACTTTTTAAATACCTTCGATTTCCTATTCCTCAACCTTGACAATCTAGCCGAATTCCATGGAGCACCAAAACGCTCCAAACGACTTTTTACCAATGGAACACACTACCCAAAACATTTAAATAATACATCATAAAATCCACCCAAGATCCTGTCAAGTATAAGAGAGTCGTACGGTGGCGAGATAAGTACAGATGACCAATCAACAGAGGACAGAAGTGTATTCAAACGACTAAAGTCCGTACGATGGGAATTAAAACGCCTCTCATTACCAAATGAGCGATCAATTACAGGAGGTAAACAAAGATCAACTTCAATAGAAAGTAACGACGTAGGATGATAACTATCCTCGGGAATAGATATGGGATCAATGCGAAATAAAGAAGAAATACTTGGATCCTCCAAAAACACAAGATCCAAAATTCTCCTCATTGAATTAAATACACCATTAACCTGGAAAAGGACCTAAATCACACATAGCGGACAGAATTTCATTATAGAATGGAACTGAAGAACATGGCACCAATGACCCAGACTCAGGTGAAAAATTCCAAGATATATGAGGAAGTTTAAAATCACCAAGAACTACAATAATCCGCTCATGCCCCATTGAATCCATTATTTTAGAAATCAAATCGAAGTGAGCCCTATAGATATGAATGTCAGAACAAGGAGGAATATATGAACAAGTAATGTAAATAGACTTCCCACGATTATAGACCCTAACGCAAATAAACTCAATATCCTCCGAAGAACACAAGTCCATTAATTCAGATGAGTATTTAGAACAAATTGAAATAAGAACAGCACCACTATTGCTTAACTTCCTATCCTGTCTATAAATATTAAAATTACTAGACAAAATCTCAAATCAAAAATATCACAATTCAGCCAAGTCTCAGTAAAAGCAATTACATCAAATTCAAAATCAAAACTACTATTATAAAGCGAAGAAAGTTCAGACCTGAGTCCATGAACATTTTGATAAGCAATTCCGAAATTAAAAGACTATTTCGAAGCTAGTTTTTTTGAGAAATAGAACCAGGCAAATTAACACCATTCCTACGATGACCCAGCCTAAATACGAATTCACGTACCAATACATCGGCAACATATAATTTAAACGAAGTAATACTACTATCCAAGGATGGCCTCATCTTATAGCAAACAAACTCAAAAGGGTCCCTAATCTTCGATTTAACAAAACATTTTATATCATCGACCGAAATATCGCATGAAAGACGAGACACAAAAATAGTCCTCTTAGGTTTAACTACAACCAGTTCCTTTGGAGCAGAAGTATCTAAACTAGCGGACACTACAGATGAATACGAAACAAAAGACGGTTTAGAAGATGTCTGAGAAGTGACATCAACCAGAGGTAAAGGTAAAGGAGATAGGGTAGACCTTGGACTCAGTTCAACAAAGTTTGCAGTCTTCTGTATAGAACTGCTAGTTGGGTTATCACAGTAGATGGAGAAATGTCCACAATAGAAGAAATAGCGGACAAGGTACTGATTGTAGCAGACTCCCCTGGCACAGAAACTTGCACCACATGCCCAGGAGCCCCAGAAGAAGGAGGGCCAAGAAATTTCTTCGATTCGAGTAGCTCATTCAAAAGGCCATACTTTGAAAATAATCTCTCAAACCGACGGAATCTAGCAGAAAGAGATGCAAATTCAGTGTGCATCTCATAAACTCACGACGAGTCCCAATAAAAAAATATATAAAATTGGATACCCACCACCTTACATTTATCACAACACCAGCGAAGACCCAGGGAACTATCCACTAATTGGTCCGTGGTGCGAGGAAGCAAGCCAACACACTTAATAAGAAACAAATCATCACATAGCCAGCAAGAAATCTGGCGTTCACCTTCTTTCTTTACAATGCATTTTGATGCCTTACAAGTGTTCATTTTAGTAATAATTAAATTAATAAATAAAAAAACAGTATAAATTGATTATATAAAAAGAATAAAATGTAAAAAAATAAGTAAGAATTTTAAAAGTAAACAAAATAAAAAGCAAAAACAAAGAAAAAAGGAATAACTATGGAAAGATAATATAAAAAGAAACTGTAAACAAGAATACAAAAACAAAAAATTTTTAAAAACAATAAACAATTTTTGTTGTTGTTTTTTTTTTTTAAATGAACAATATTACTATTTAACAAATAAAACTTACAATTTAAGATATAGCTTCTATAAAAAATAAAGCGAAATAATAAAAAGCACTTTTAAAACACGAAAAACAAATTTCTAAAATAATATATTACTTAAAAAACAAAATAATAAAATTATAGAAAGAGCACTTCACAAAAATATAAATACTTTCAAAACAGAGTTGCCAAACTTTTGTAAACAAGTCCATTGTTTTTGTTTATCATTTTTATGTTGAACGGTAAAATCATTTCCATTTGCGTAACAATATGTACGGATTCAATTATTGTTTCCAACTGCTTGTTCGGACCATCCATTAAGTCAGCCTTGGGTTGTGGATTGGAATTTTTTAATCTTAGATACCACTTCGCAAAATAGTCTACCCCCTTTCAGAAAGTCATATTATGAAATACACAAAAATCTCATTATGTTATTTTCAAGTCAATATAAATGTATTTATAATTCACGATTTAGATTTATTCATCAGATGCTATTCATAAAAAAACATATGGTTAATCTAAATAAAAAATATTTGCCTGTATTTAAACTCAAGTCACTAAAAGTCTCATGAAAGTAATTCTAACACTGCGGACTTAATAATTGTTATGATTTTTAATATTTACTTCAAATTCAAATACGACGACCTCGAAAACATTCAGAATATCTAAATTCTCTTGTGGATCCAATAACATTTATGACATTAAATTGTTCGCAAAATTTTTAATGTGCATTATTAGCCTTAAAGTGTCACATATTACTCTGCTGGACCAAGTAATTACACTTGGGAATCAATTGCCGTAAGTTAGCAATTTTTCAGCCTTTTATTTCCCTAGCGACGATGATGGTCTAAAAACAAAGAATTTTGTATGTAAGAATGTAAACGATGACTGAAATTATTATTCTTGAGCAATTACATTCTCATACTTACAACAAAAGAAACAAAGAACTTTTCTGTGCAGAGACAGACAGACGGACAGACAGACAGACAGACATCACCTTAACAATTTCCCACAATCAGTAGCAAACATAGTAAAAGTTGAGGGTTTAGTTAAATACTAAACTAAAAACAGAAATAATTCAGCAAACACTTGTCACATTTGCCACATTTGTTGGCACAGTTAAGTTGTCATGTGCCTAGCTGCCTGCCACACGTTTCTATGCAAACAAACAATAAAGAAAACGAAAAATAACCAAAAAAAAAAAAACAAAAAACCTGAACAATGAAAACTCCAGTTAAACTAGAAGACAATAAGGACGTCATTGCACTGGGTTTTCCTTGTATGCGAATATTCCCAGTTGAACTGTGAAATTTATTAGCCTAGTTTAGCTCCACTATTTTAACAACCAACCACTTACTGACGCTCTACTTACAATTTCCCTATCTATGTACGTAAACAAGTTTTATGTTCCTTCATTCTACATACAGAAGTTGTATGAGAGCATTTTTTGCCAGCAGGTTTAATTAAGGAAGACAATCAAAGCAAAGTGTCTTCAAACGGTAGCAGCAACTTCTTAGAAATCTACATAGAAATATAGTTTAAAGCATAAGAAGAAGTATAAATATGTGTAGATACATATGTAAGTGTAGTAGAATATCTCTATTGGGTCGAGAAATAGAACAGTAATTGTAGTTTACAAAATTTTTACGAAGTTGTTACCAACAACTTCAATTTTTTACCCTTATCACTGTAGCAGGAAATTTCATTTTTAATATAAAAGCTCTGGTATTTGGTATTGCAAATATAATCATTGAATAAGTAATAGCAATAGACAGGTCAGAATTCAGGTTGTGCATTGGCTTATTAGACGTAAGGCCACCGTCCAAACCCCGGGTCAGACATCAAAACGAAATGAAAATATTTCCTTGGCGACTTCCTCTTAGCAGATTTCCGGCAAAAACACTGAGAGTAAATAAAATTGCCATGAAAAATTTCGCAAAAATCTATCGTTCGGAGTCAACTTTTAACTGCAGATCTCGCTACACATGTATAAAATTAACGTAAACAACATATGTGGTGTGAGAAGCTAGGTCGTAATCCTGACTGAAGGGTTGTAATGACTAATTAAGTACAGTTTGTCAAAAAAATCTTTGCACATAGAGAAAAATTAAGAAAACTTTGAAAAATTCATTGATTTCTAATATAAATAATCAAAATTTTAAATTTTTTCAAACAGGATTTTATAAACATATGTTTTGTTAATATAATAAGTAAAAAACTTTTATAACAATGACAATATTCTAATGTAAAATATTAAAAAATAAAAACAATCCAATTTTACAATGTTTGCACACTTGATAAAATATTACGACTTATGCAATTTTTTTAAATTTATCCTGCTAATATTTTGTGGGTTCGCTTTGAGCATCAATTACCGCTTGCCGACGCCTTCTCATGGATTGAATAAGCTTCGGAATGTCATATTCGCCGTGGTCTAGTAGGTAGTGTGTTGGCTTATTAGACGAAAGGCCCGGGTTCGTATCCCAGGTCAGACATCAAAACGAAAAATATTTCTTCGGCGACTTCCTCTCAGCAGATTTCTGGCAAAGACTCTGAGAGTAAAAATTGCCATGAAAAGCTTCTCAAAAATCTGTCGTTCGGAGTTGACTTTACACTGTAGGTCCCGCCACTCGTGTATAAAATTAACGCACACAACATAAGTGGTGTGAGAAGCTAGGTCGTAATCCTGGCTGAAGGGTTGTAATGACCAATTATGTATGTATGTCATATTCTAATGGTATTTTTTCCCACTCTTCTTTGATGAACTTTACCAAATCGTTTTTATTTGTAGGCGATTGATAAAACATTTCTTTTTCTTAAAGATGAACTCACAAATTTTCGATAGGGTTAATATCAGGACTTTGGGCAAGAGTATCAATAACTTTGATGCAGTTGTAAGGTAACCTAGAGTTACATAAATATGATTAATTTTAAGGATCATTATCATGATAGTACTTGTAATTAAATTTATTCGGATTAACCGGGTCAATAAAACCAAATTTCTGAATGCTGGCGGTCTGTACTTCCTTAGTCATTATTTCATCCAAAATCCTGATTGCACCAACTCCCTTGCTGGATATACAGCCGAATACCATTACAGACAGTTTTCCAAACTTTACTGTAGGAATAAGATTTTTATTTTCTAGTGCTTTCAAAGGCTTACGGTCCGTCGTGATACTAAAGCATTATTTTCGTCCCATTTGAGAAAATAACATCGTTCCAGTACTCCAGAGGCAGTGAAATGTATTCTTTGGCAAATCTTAATTTCTTTTTGACTTTTTGTGCTGACAGCAGGGGTTTTTTTCTAGTTATTCTTGAAGTATATTTTGGTTTTTGAAGAACATTTCCATTGGTTTCTTGGAAAACACGTAACCCAAAGTCTTTTTGCACTTGAAGAGCTTATCATCTCGCACTGGATTGCGGGCTATCATACATGGTTTATATAAAATTATATACATTCCTGATGTTTAGGGAGAACATATCGGCAATTTCCTTGGCAGATTTGCCTTTGAAGTAGTTGAAATATGCCAATTGTAGAATATTTTTTGAAACTCGTTTTCCCTTCATTACTAAAACGTTACTTACCCCTTACATATTCCATCTCATTTGCAAATAACGGCATATTTTTGTAATTTTTTTATTATCTTCATTCAATATGTAAAGATTTTTTTGACACTTTTTATATTGAGTAAAGTTCTTTTGTTGTTGTTATTATTGTAATGTGGGTTACTATTAGGAAACTATTGGTGCATTATGGTCGTAAACAAGTACAGTTATAGAATGTATGCAAAAATAAAAAAATTTGTAAAGATTCTGTTGTTGGAATTCTTAAATGAAGATCAAATTTTACATTTTTTTGACCTGTGCTAAGATTTTTTTGACCAACTGTATAGTAAAACGTGAATTTCGTGCAAAAAAAAAATTCAAAGAATTATAAATTAAGTGACGAATTCAAAAATACATTCCAAATGCATTTAATTTAATTAAATTAACTACATGCAGTACATATTTGCAATGTATTACTCACTCGTTTACATGTCAAAATACAAGGGGAGGAATAGTTTTAAACAATTTCACCAATAAAGGTTTAAATTTTTTACATGGTTCGCATATAAAAATAGATTTATTTTCAATATTTTTTTATTTCGATCGATAAACGTGCACGCACTTGCACGTTAACACATTAACCTGGAAAGAAGTTTTCTCCATAACATACGAACTTACATTTATATATTCATCACAGTATGGGGAAAAGCGTGCATATATACACAAGCATATAGTATGATTGACTTGCTTTTATATCTGCGCATATATATGTAAAGACACGCGATGTGTATATTAGTGAATGTTGATATCTACATGTTGACAACACTCGCAGGTTTATTTACAAACTTTCGTATACCGTAGATTGATTTGTAATGTACAGTATTCCCTCGATTTTCGTCGTCTCGATTAACGTCGTCAAAAATTTTGTTATTTTATTTAGCTTTTTTTTTAGTGTACATAAATAAATGCATCTGATAGTATGAGTTATTTGAAATTCGATTTACGTCGCCCTTTTTCGGAACACTCCACGACGTAAATCGATGGAACACTGTATACATATGTATGTGCATTCATATAAGCATTCACATTCTCTATTATCTAAAATTAATAGGCATATTCTGTCGTAGTTCTGAATTGTATGGAGTTCTAAAAATCTACAGGTTTGTCTAGTCTTATCACTGTATTCTAGTGAATATTTAGATTCTCAGTAGATGAGAGCTTTAAGGCTCAAATCTTAAGTTTGTCATCCTTAAAGAAAGTTAAGTTTGTCATCCTTATGAAAAGAGTATCTAAGTCTTTAGGCGATCTCTCCCAGCCCTCTTTTGGCATAAGCTCTGAGTGTAATCTAATTCCCATGATACGATTCTTCGTTAAACCGCTCTTTGATTTATTATTATTAATTTTTATTAATGCTCATAATACGGTGTTCAGATATGCACCTTTATTGCGTAGATTGCAATAAACGCCATTATTGAGCTCAATATTTCATATAATGTTTCAATTAATAATTACGCAATAAGTACGCAAATTGTTATAATATTGAGTAAAACTTAAAATGTCGCACTAGCATAAGTGCCACTTCTGTTCATATTCAACGACAAACACACACTAATAAACTAACAAACGACACCAATTTTCGCGTTCAAAACTTACTTATTGAGTAAGGTGAATTGCGTATATTATTATGCCTGAAAATTGTACTCAATTAACCGAATATTGACTTAATAAAAGTGCATATTTGAACATAGTATAGGATGGATAGTTTCTTGTCTACAGAATTGTAATGCCTATGTGTGATACATTTAGTGTCTTCTTAAAAGCTCCAATATCGCCCTACTGTCCCACGATAAAGAGTGATTTGGAACGAAGTTTTAAACCAAATTCAACTACGATAATATATCGTCTGCCTGCTCTAATTGCTAAAGAAATTTCGATAACAATAATTTAAATTTTTTTTTAATAAGTAAATATTTATTCTCTATGTATGACGTTTTGTATTAGAAGAATAGATTATCAGTAACAGCTGTAAGGCTGCATTATTACCAAATAATTAAGGTTTTAAGTAGAATTTTATTGTGTCCCTAATAATATGGCCAGCGACTGTACGTACAAATATAACTATTGTATACATTTTAGCGTTCAGTTCTTTTCCTTGTTACTAATTGAATAAAAAAAATCTGTTTGCGTATTTGAAAGTCGTTACACACGTTAGGTAATCGGGAAGTGTTAATGGTCCTTAAAAGCATCAAAGATTTTATGATCATTGTGCCTCTCCTTTACAACAAAAAATAAATAAAAATTAATTGACCAAATCAAATGACATCGATTTTGAACAACTTTCACCAATTCACCTCACAAATCTCTTCATTGAGTTAAGGAGACCAAATTACTTTAAGTTTTCATGTTTACTCATGACATTCTCACTTAAACTGGTAGTAATTGATAAGAAATCGTCGGTTTAGCAATTATCATTTTCTTTTACGTCATATTTCATACATAAAGATTTAGGCAAAGATTTGTTTTAGTGTAACACAACAGTAACATTTGCGGAATTTGGTTTTAATTTAATCCGGGTAATAATTGAGTTTAAATATTTAGTAGTTGAAGTGTATTTTTTAAATATATTTGTACTCTTTATTAACACTCCTCTGAAACACATTAGTTTCAGTATACCCTGAAATAAATTTGACGTTTTTAAAATCACTCACGATTTCAAATCGATCGATCGTCACAACATGCCTGATAGAAAGTTTCCAAAAAAAAAACATCCTTTCTAAACAGACTATGCAGCTGCAAATGCTAATTTGAGAAACTTAGATATACCAGATGTATCGGTATAAAATGAACGTAAAGATACAAATGTCTCCATAGGGAACTTTTTTCTGTCAAATGTAACAGTCAACCCTTCTGTAACGCGGTACTCTTACAGCTCGGTTTGCGTTTAACACCGTCCCATAAGTTGAGCAATTCTTGCTCGAAAAAATAAAAGTCAAAAATACCTGTTATTTTTGCTCGAGAAATAAAAGTCAAAAAATAACTTCTATTTTTGCTCGAAAAATTAAATGTCAAAACATAACTTTTATTTTCGGACTTATGCGATAAAAGTCATGGTTACTGTTTAAAAACAATTTATTGAATCAAAATGTTTTATTTTATTTTATAACAAAAGCTATAAATAGCACTAGAAATGCAATCCAAAGGCAACCCGATATTTTTATTTCCTACAAAGATATGTATGGAGGGGAGAATTTCAAATTTCTGTAAATTAATTTAAGTTAAAAACTTTTATTGAATTTGGAATGATTTTTAATTTTATCAGATTTAGGGCCATTATTACAACCTGCCGCTAAACTTGAGTTTAGTTAAACGTACCTCTAGCTAAAGGTAACTTTACAGTTACAGTAAGAGTTTTCGTTATTACAACTTATACAACTTACAAATAAAATAAAATTAACTTATTCAAAAATATGGCAATATCGGAGCAATATTGATAACACAGCTCAACTAAACAAGTTGTTTTTAAACACAGTGGCAACGACAGGGTAAATTTTTTTTTTGTTGTTGCAAAGGGTGTTTTTTATAGAGGTATAGAACTTTAAGTTGCAATAAAACAACGATGGATTACTCGATTGACATGAATTTTTTTTATCCGAAAGATAATCTTGTGGCATTACATTTTAAATATGATTTCTGGCATATGACTGCCACGTCTGGCGCGGATATAGTCCAATCTGGACGTCTAATTTTCGATGACTTTTTCCAACATTTGTGGCCGTATAGTCGGCAATAACATGGCGAATGTTGTTTTCCAAATAGTCAAGCGTTTGTGGCTTTACCGTATAGACTTATGACAATGACTTTACATAGGCCCACAGAAAGTAGTCTAGCGGTGTTAAATCACAATATCTTGGAAGCCAATTCAAAGGTCAAAACGTGAAACGAGGCCAAAACAAACGTGTCTTTCAATAAATCTATTGTGGCAGGAGTAGTGTGACATGTTGCGCTGTCTTGTTGAAACCACTTCTTCTGGACATCATGGGTATTCAATTCAGGAATGAAAAAGTTAGTAATCATGGCTTTATACCGATCACCATTGATGTTTTGGCCTTACTTGATGATCGTTTGGCTTCAATTCTTGCACGAGTTGGATTTTGTAAGCACGCAAACCAAGCTCCTTCCGCAAAATCTTCCATTAAGTGGATAGACACAGATCCAATTCCTGCGCTCAATGGCGGATGGTCTCATTCGGGTCTTCCTTAATGCTACGCTCTACAGCAGCAATAGTTTCTTCTGTACACATCATACGGCGTCTCTGGGGATGCGAGTTATCAATAAGAGTAAACGTGGTGCGAAAACGTTCCATGGTTAATCGAATTAACTGCTCTGATGGACGATTTTGTCGACGAAAAAACGGATGTAGTGCGCGATACGTTTTCCGCACAGAACCATTATTTTCGAAATAAAATTACACTATTTGCAAGCGTTGTTCAGGCGTGAGTCTATCCATGACGAATTGCCAAACCATACTGAGAATAAATCACTTGACAGCTGTTAAAGCGGTCGCCATCTTGATAAGTAATGCCAACTTAAAGTTCTATACCTCTATAAAAAACACCCTTTATATGCTCATTTTGTTTATATTTTACTTTACTATATTAAAAATAATATATGATATGGCAAATTCAAACTTTAACTTAACTTTAAAAGTTACCGGTATGGTGATCCTCCCTTTAGCTTAACGTTCACTTTTACCATATTGTCCACTTATAATAATGAAATGGAATTTATCTGCCCGTTAAAATTCTTCCTTTAGTTAAAAGCAAGTTGTAATAATGGCCCTTAGTCTTTGCAATTTTCCTTTGGCATTTGCAGTAAAAAGCCAAATTTTATTAGCTTGTCATTGGTACAATATCAAGTAAAGTATCAATAACTTATAAAACAATTTGCAATTCGTTTATTAAATTCACGATAAAATTTTCCATTTACAAAAATAAAAAGAAAAAAAAGTCGTTTCGAAGTTTGAAAAATTTTGCAAAATAATAAAAAAGAAATTATCTGATAAAAAATAGAAGACAATAAAGAGAACAAATTTAAAATTGCTTGAAAAGTTATTTTTATTTTGTAGTTTTCTTACCAATTTTCTTTCTTTCTTCCAGTTAGTTTTGTTAAATTTAGATGAAATGATAGTTAAAAGTAACTTTTATAGAGTTTTCGTAAAGAATTATAAAAAAACGAAAAATTTATTTCTTTTCCTTTATAAAACTTATTCAATGGAAACTTTTTATTTAATGTGGTTTTATTCAACGGAGCCTTAGAAAAATTTCGTTTTATTTCTTTATGAGATAATGTTGATGTGTCAGTGTAGCACATTGTACTTCGATTTACATTGTCGTTGTGCTTAATAAAATGCTGAAGTATAGAAAGATGAATTTATGTGTACGATTTAATGCTTCCTTAGAAGACTTTCACCATATTTACAGTAAAACGTAGAGATTCATGTAATTACTTATCCAAATTGAATTAATTTTACAAAACTTGACTTTGCTCTCTCTCCCTCTCTCTGTCTTTCTAACTCTATTTCTTGCTGTAAGAATACTGTAACTAACATCCAACTGACTTATGATACAAATATGTGACATCGACTTCTATCGTTTGTAGATATGTTGAAATATTCTGAAATTAAATTGATTTTTAAATTAAAGCACATACTTTATGTATTAGAAGAAAATTATTATTCATTTTGAAGTTGCAGCAAAATTTCAGTGCTTATTGGCAAACGAACGATTATATGTAGTAAGTGGTTGGAGTACCATGACGTACAGACGAAATAAATAGGAATACTAAATCCGTTAATCGGATTGTTAATGACCAATTAAGTAAAATTACGCCTTATAAAAATTACGCCTTTATTCCAAATTGATAGGACAATAAATATTTGTAGAGTTAATCTCTTTTGCATGTAGTTCAGTACCCGTCAAAGAAATTAAATTTTATTGTACCCTTCAAGAATTAAAATAAATTTTCAAATACAAATACGATTCACTTTTTTAATAGAACTCATAAATTTTATTAAAATATGTACTAAATTTTCTAAAATTTATGAATGATAAATAATTATTGTTCGATGACCGTCAGCCATGTTTGCTATACTGCTACTGCTGCTATATAAACTACATAAAAATATTTACCTATGAATTAAGTAAGACCCTAAATACGATTTTAGTCACTTTAAAAGTGGTACATACACGCAACAAAAGTAGTGTGAGAAACTCCGTGCTTCTTGGGGACGAATGCTGTAGACTGTCTAATGGTGAAGGTATAGCACTGGCCATTTTATAGTCACCTTGCAGCAACTCATTTCCTTGCCGTTCGTATCTTCCCTCTTTCTACCTCTCATAAAAACCTGCACAATGCACTGCACGAGTAGGGGCCATCCCCCGAGGGCTGGTTAAAAAAAATTAATTGCTTTCTATTGGCATTACATAAACTGTATTAAATTATTCTTCTGAAAAATAAGCCGTAGTATCCAATAGGATAGAAATATTATCGATTACTTTCTTGTAGAAAAATATATTAACATGATATGGAGATAGAATTGAACTTAAGGAATGTACAAATTAGATTATTTGCAAGACAAGACCACAAGACTTAACTATTCATTGTGCCAATTGATTAACATTCTTAAGAGAATTGTTTTACTTAATTAGCCTTTTCAAATATCTGCTGATATTTGATGAAAAGCATTGTTTAATTAGCATCACTAATATTTCAATTATTGGATATTTATCTCTTATTTTAAATATTGTAATGTCAGAACAAGATCTACCTTTACATCGCCGATGACGTGTTATATTCGAATTGGCGAAAGCAATTCGGCTATTTCTTTTTATGATAATCATTATCCTTTATACCTATATACTTATTTCTATAGTACACACAACGTATTTAGCATTTGACAAATGCACTTAATTCTTATATAAGTAAAACTCACTAGTGTTTCATTTCAGAAATCAGCAATGAATCGTTTTTCTGCTACTCATAATCACTCATGCAATTTTGAGTATGAGTGAATCAGCAGAATTGAAATTCAACTACTCTGATTCATTCGTACTCGTTACAACATTGATACATAAATAGAAGTAGGCAATGAGTAGAACGTTGACAACAAACTCACAACATTCGAAATGTGTTTAATTCATACGCCTACTCATTCTGATTTACGAATTTACATAAGTATTTATAATATCGCCGTGGTCTAGTGGGTAGTGTGTTGGCTTATTAGACAAAAGGCCCGGGTTCGTATCCCAGGTCAGACATCAAAACGAAAAAATATTTCTTCGGCGACTTCCTCTCAGCAGATTTCTGGCAAAGACTCTGAGAGTAAAAATTGCCATGAAAAGCTTCTCAAAAATCTGTCGTTCGGAGTCGACTTTAAACTGTAGGTCCCGCCACTCATGTATAAAATTAACGCACACAGCATAAGTGGTGTGAGAAGCTAGGTCGTAATCCTGACTGAAGGGTTGTAATGGCCAATTATGTATGTATGTATGTATGTATTTATAATATTTATAAGTCAATCGAGGGGCTCGAATCATTCATCAAAATTTACAGCCTTTGTTCTTGTTGCATATACGAACAAAGAAAAAAATGATAGACAAAGACAACAAGCAAAGCATACACACAATCTTCTTGCGAGCATAGTAGTGTTCGTACGCGAATTATACTTATTTTGTGCTTCGTGTAAATGTTAAGTAGAGACGAGTTGAAGTCAATGACATCAAGCGTATTGTTAAGTATCAATACGACGAGTACTTCCAACTTTGAGTATGAGAATCATATTAAAATAAGTATGAATTCGTATAAGTATCAGAAATTATAAGTATGTCTTGAATCTAATCATCGTTTTAAATACTTATTGCTGATTTAGGCGAGAAATGATAATCATTTGTTAGTTGACTAACTGCAACACGAATACAAGCAATTTTGGCTGCACAAGATCGTGAATACTTCTACCGACCTTGACGCAAAAAAGTGTCAAGTTAAAAATGAGCTCAGATCAATGTCCTTAAAGAACTGCCGCATATGGTCATGCTATTTTACGACTTCAAAATTGTTTAAAATACCTACGACATAGAGAATGTCATTCAACCAAACAGATCCATTGCTTCATAACCGACAAATTCAATTATTTTTTAAACTGCTGATATTTTAGTATACTAGGTAGTAGGTAGTATGTTGGCTTATTAGACGTAAAGCCAGGGTTCGAGTCCCAGGCCAGACATCAAAATAAAATACTAAAAGTATTTTTTCGGCGATTTCCTGAGAGTAAATATAATTGCCATGAAAAGTTTCTCAAAAATCTGTCGTTCGGAGTCGACTTTAACCTGTATGACGCGCCACTTATGTATAAAATTAACACACACAACATAAGTAGTGTGAGAAACTAGGTCAATAATCTTGACTGAATGACCAATTATGTATGTTATATATGTACACAATGACATACCTTTAGATTGATGTTCAGACCTCTGTGTCTAATTTTTTAAGTTTTCGAGAACCTGCTATAAAATTTTCCAATTTATACTAGGTAACGTCATTGTGTGTGCTTATAAGTTGGGACCATTTTTATTTTTATTTAATTATACACTTCGGGAACAATGTTGAACAACGATATTCAGACTTCCACCTTGATGATAACTGAAAGTAACCCGACTTCGGCAGGAACACTTTCTCAAAAGCTTAAATATTATGTACAGTGACTCACAGCTTATTTAAAAAAGAGTATTTGAATAAGAGTTTATAGAATACTAGCAGATTGTAACCGCCGTTGCGCGGGTTATAAAAATAACAATAAATGGTAATCCGGTTTCGAAACGGGTTTCTTAAAAAATGCAATTTTTCAAATTATTCGGAAACCGGTTTATCAAACAACCCAGTTTTTTGAATACACTAAGTTCTAAATATAAATGCATTGAATTTATAAACGGAACACCTTCAATAGCTATTTGGGTAGTCAATTCGATGGAGCCGTTTTCTAACTTTATGTAAATAGGCGGGGCAAAATTTTCTCTTGATGAAAACTTTAAATGGATAAATACAAACATTTGAGAGAAAAATTAGTCAAATCGATGCAGCCGTTTTCTGATTTTAGGTAAATAGAAAATGTGGGCGTAAAAGTGGGAGTGGCAAACTTCACATAAACCATCTACTAAGTAGTCCGAACAAAGCCTAAACATTTGGCTTGGATAGGTGAGCCCGTTCTTGAGTTATGAAATGACAACGAGAGGTGGCATTAATTTTTATATATTAGAGAAGATATTTAAAAATTAAACAAAAAGGTTTTATTCAGTCTCAAATTTATGGGCAATTTGTGATCAGAACATCCGTCAACACCAGGTTTCGAGCAGGAATGACCTTATAGCAGCTCTGATTAAGAAATGGGCAAAAATAACTCTTCAAACAACTGGAATGTGGAATTAATGCAAAAAAGACTAAAAGCTGTAATTAAGCAAAGAGGAGGGTATACTAAATTTATAAATTAAAACTATTGTTAGTTAATAAATCATTTAATTGTTTGTTAATAGTAAGTGGTTGAGATAAGTTTTTTTTTATAGTTTTGGTTTTTAGGTTGTAGGTTTACAGTTGGAACTGAATAAAACTATCTTTTTTTTTTGATTTTTAAACATATTCTATAAACTCTTATTCAAATTTTTTCAATATCTGTGTTGGTTGAAATAGGCTGGGAGCCACTGAAAACTATGTAAGCTCTCGACTTCCTATCGGTCAAAACAAAAATTGGAAAATGTTTTTAAACAACACTTACTGCTGCTTCAGTTGTACTTTGTATATTTAATAAATAACCAAGCCAAAGCCAATACTGTTCCAAAACTAACCTCAAAAGAGACAACAGCAGCAAAATCTGTTCAAAGAAATGCTGCGCTTTTTTATATCCGCATTTGCTATACATTTGTATCCCATCTTGTTGGATCTATGTAACGGCAGGTGCATATTCAGTGAATTATACGTACATATATGTACATGTTTGTATGTATGAACGTACAGCCACATAAATAACTTTTATTATCGTATAATTAACCTTAAGGCAATTTTTCAATGGCTATACTTAAATGGACAATTTATGAAACGTTCGCCCAATAAAATATTTCATCGCACAAGACAAACAACAAAAACAGTTTGAAGAGTAAAACAATCACAATTGAGCCACAAATTGACCAATTTGAGGTTGCAAGAAATTACCATAATATTGGCATGATTGCATCAACCACCACCACCAACACCAACACCACCACCACCACCCACACCCTTTTGATTTCTAATTTTAAATGGTGTGTGTGTGTTTGTGCGGTGTGCTCATGCATACAGTACTTAAGGCATGTAATAATTTTTATGGCTTTTGCTTCGTGCAGAAAATGTATACGTTGCTGTATAATTATTTCTAATCAATTACTTCAATATTGCACGCAATATTTTTACAGCACTGATGACATTTACTGAAATTATAATAAAAGTGAAAAACGTCAAAATGTTCTAGTGCTAGTTATCGAATTTTTTACCTATTAGGATTAAATAGATCAAAGATTCTTGCAATTTATTTTTAATTATTTATTCATTTATTTATTAATAATAATATTAAGAAGAAATAAGAATAAAAATAACGTGCATTTAAAAAGATAAACAGGGGATAATAAATGGTACCAGGCTAAACGTAGCAAACTTGGGAGAGCACATCATTAAAGCAAAAATTATTCATACCGACAAAACTGTACTCATACCCCGAACCTTACACCTTCTGATCCAACTGTGCCTTTCCGAATGACACGAAAACAATTCCCTGTACAAGTTGCTTTTACTATGACGACAAACAAAGCACAAGGTTAAACCCTTCAAAAGGTAGGATTGTCTTTACCAGAACCGGTCTTGACACATGGGGAGTTATACGTGGCTTTCTCTCGAGTGCATACGTTTAAAGATATTTTTCTTTGTATTAAGGATTCGAACGTACAAAAAATTAACGAAGATCATGTCATTACCTCTAACATTATATTCAAAGAAGTATTATAAAAGCATTTAAACATATGTATGTAAATATGTATGAGGATATCATAATTTCTAATATTTTTATATTTTTAGTAAAATTTCTATTATTTTCATTTTATGTTACAAAAATAACAACTAACGGTGCGAAATATTCACACGGGTCATCTAGTATATGAATATTCCTTGATAATTGTGCACATATTAATTAAATTATCAATATTTGTTAATTATTTTGTAAATTTAATTTGTGGTAAAAACAATTAATTTTAACATTTAAAATAAGATTCACTATCAGTTTTATCGTGGTATACTTTATGGTATTTTTAGTACAACAAAAGAAAACGATAAATGGAAATTTAATATCGATTAGTGGAGAACTTTATAACTTTTTAATCGGAAATTATTTTCTCATATTGCTTTAAACATACAGTGTCGGACAAAACTAACTGAACTAAATACCAATACATAATATATTAAATTTTTAACGAAATTTCAATCCATTAAATACAACAAAAAGATAAAAATAAAAGACTTAAATAACTCTTGTAACAAAAACATAAATGTATTTTAAAAATTCTTTTTTTTTAATTTATAACGAAATAAAATATTATTGATGATTATATATTCAAGTGTCAAAACAAACTGAACAACATTTCGACTTCAGTACTTAGTGGCAAAACCTTTGTTCTTGACAACCTCTTGACACCTTTTTGACTTTGAATCGAGAAGATTATCGATAAATTCCATGCCTGTTTGATGGCAGTAAATAGTTTTTCTGGTCTTCTCCCAACCTCACCCCGATTAATTTTTTTGATTTACTATTTCCCATAGATTTTCTATGGGGTTAAGATCAGGGGACTGTGCAGGCCACTACAAGACAACGACCTTTTGTTGCTCCAACCAAGTTCTTACAACTTTTGAGGTGTGTTTTGGGTCGTTGTCGTGTTGAAATATCCAGGAGCATAGCATTTTGTCTTCACCGTGCGGTAACATCACGTTCTGCAAAATTTCTCTCCATAATGCCATCGATTTTATGTAAGGGCCCTAAACCTTGCCCTGAAAAGCAGCCCTTCACCATTACATGGCCACCTCCATGCTTAACAATATCTCGACAGTATCGAGGATGCAAGCGTTTGTTAGGTGGGCGACGTACTCTTTTCATCCTATCTGAGCTTACGATATTAAATTTGGATTCGTCGGAAAACAAAACCTTATTCCACTGATCTCTAGTTCAGCTTATATGTTTTTTTGAAAATTAAATCGAGCTTTTCTATTTTTTTGTGAAATAAATGGTTTTTTTTTTGCTGATCTATACGATTTCAACCCTGCTGCCACAGCTTTTTAACGCATGGTTTAACGACGAAAGAAAGATTTGTTCAGTTAGTAATGTCTGACACTGTATGTATATGCGAACGTATACAGAGAAGTAAATATATGTACATAGTGTACATACATACGCTTATTTAAACCTTATTTGTGCCATCTGCTACAAGTTTTTTATAAATAATTAATTCAGATTAAACTGGAAGTTAACCTGTATTTTTGTAACTGGTCGATAATACAAGTTGACTATTAATAAATGATAAATGCACTGAAAGTATTAATTCAAGAAATAAAAATGGTGGAATAGTTTGGTACCTAATATATATTTTTTTTATAAGAGTAGTAACTGTCTATATACAGCCAACCCTCCTATAACGCGGTGAGTGCGTACCGCGTTATATGGAAACCGCGCTATAAGGAACTCGGATTTCAGGTACAAACCAGACTAATTGGCAGCGGGTTCTATGGAAACCGCGCTATAAGAAACACAGAATTAGTACAAATCACATCATTCGTACCGCGTTATATGGAGACCAAGAAATACAAAAGTCAAGATAAATTATAAATTATTTTTATTGAATTCAAGAGTTCATATAAGGATTGATAAAAAAAATGAAATAAGAATGAAATTAAAGGACTGGTTTCCAACAAAATTAGGAAAGACTTGTCAAATAATGTAATTTTTTAATATTTATCCTCACTTGGTTCATCTTCATTCATTGTTTTTTTAAATTGAAAATCCAACTGCTATTGTTTTGCACGGTACTGTATCTTGGCTGAGCTTTTGCGTCGAAAATAGAACTTATATTAAACATTCTTACAAAATCTAACTACTATTCATTCATAGGGTGTGCGGTCTACATTATTGCCGATAGCAATGGTTTTTATTTTTTTAGCCAAATTTAATGGCCTGAATGCAATTGTTCCCTTTATGTTTGATGTGGTATTAAATTAATTTCAATCGTATACAGTGACACAGGACGTACACCCTGAAAAAATTAATTTCTATAAAACCTTAAAATATTTAGATGAAAATTTAAACAAAATTCAATTTTCAGATTTTATAAAAAATCATTTTTTTTTCGGGGGTATGTTCCTGTGTCACTGTATATTGTTACAAAAATGGAAATAGTGTAATATCCTTTAACATTAAAACGATAAACAAAAGCTACACTAACAAATACATCGAACTTGTTATAAGTAAACCAACAACATCCGTATGAGAAAAGGAGATAGACAACTAAGCGAATGCAACAAAATACACAAACAACAATGAAGTTGCGATAGAGTTCTCGAGAAAGCTAAAAACACGAACATTGAACGTTCGTCAAACTATTTGCGGGGGCATACAAAAGGCCAAAACAAAGCAGGCAACAAATATCAAAGATTCAGTCAGTTTTGTGTGAAGTAGCGCTACGTGTCAAGAGAACAGTCGTGGTTTGAAGACCGCTGCTACATTCATCTATCGAACTAATGTTGTTGTTAAAAAAATGTTGTAAGCGTAGAGAATAACGAGCGAAACAAATTATTGTTGTATCATCAAGCTGAATATAGTGGCACGCAATAACGAATTTCATAGAAACCAAATACAAATTTATTTTTATTTTATTTTACATTCTTTTATACCTATTCTGTAGCCGATAGTGAAATCGTTACTTTTCCAGAGCTCAACGTCTTAGGTGCTTTTTAGGGTTTTTGAATTGCTACACTTATTTAAGTGCGTAATGGATTTTTCTGAGTAGAAAATATTGCCCACACAAATCCATGTGATAATGCTTTAAAAACTCTAACACGGCTTACTATGTTTCATGAACTACCTGAATTTATGCACGTTGAGCTGAACAAACGTCTTCTGACTTTCATAAAACTTTAAACAACTTGAAATCAGTTTCTTAGTTGCTGGTGTTTGAAATTTGGATGAAAGCTGTTTACATTTAGCTGACAATTCTCAGAAGAATTAAAGTGAATATTACTAGTGCGCTTTCAGGTCTTGCTGTCAATCAATTTTTATTTTATTTATTTGAAGGACTGATAAAATAGCAACAACTTTAATATTACAAAACACTTTCCAATTGCGCTCTTCATATGTAAAATTAACACACACAACATAAGTAGTGTGAGAGGTCAATAATACTGACTGAAGGGTTGCAATGACCAATTATGTATGTAATCTGTTAGACAAGACAGATTTGCAGTGTACATTTATTTAAAACTTTGTTTAAAAATACTTATGAAGGCCTCAAAGATTATATTTGTAAAGGCAATCGGTGTTTATCATATCAACTAGGTATACAATATTGGTCAACCTTGATTTTGCGAAACGCTTTGTATTAATTATGTAGCAAAAGTTAGAAATAGTGCCGTTTATTTACATGTTGAATAAGATCGATTTTCCTAAATAATGCATGAGTATAACTTTTCTAAGGACAAGAACGTAACTAAGAACTTCTTTAAATTTGACAGGAAATTTTGGTGGCAACCACTTTCCTACTGTGGTTTTAGACCATAATTTGGAAATATAAAGCATTTGGATTATATTGTAATCCTATTTCGGATGTAGATATATCACATCAATGCTTATTTCAGCAGGATAATATATACCATAAAGTGCACTAAGAAATGTTTAGAAGATATCGGGCTGCCGATCAAGAACGATATGAGGAAAGCTTCCTACATAATGTGATAGCCTATGGGAATTAATTTAGGGCGTGTGGTGTGTGATCATATGCTTAGACAATGTTAACCAGTTATAAACAACATCAGAGACAATCAGAACTTACATTGATACAAATGCATTATTATATCGTTTTTATAACTATTTCGAAAGGAAAATGGTATGTTCTTATTTTTTCGCAAGGTGACTTTTTACTGTAATTTTAATTTAATAAGACATTTTAAAATTAAAACAAAAGTTGGATTGAAACCACAATGGAATATGTTTTAATAACATATAGCGTTGCCAGAATGATGATTTTATCATATTTTTGATGATTTTTCAACCAAAATATGATTTGATGATTTTTTTTCTTAAATTATGATTTTTAATTTATAAAAATTGTGATTTTTTTTTATTTCAAGTGAGTACTAATTGCACTACTTACTGAAGTTTACCTTAGTTATTTTGTAAAGAGTCTATCAGTCGCGTGACACCTGTAGTCGGATAATATTTGTGGTTTTTGCAAATATTATTATTTCCTTTTGCCCAATCATTGGCCAACTTCTGATGGTCGCTCACACGTGAAATTGACACAAATTATGATAAACAACCCAGATCCATCAAAAATTCTAAAATTTTTTGAGCTAAAAGTTCATTTGATGAGATGATATATACAACAAATGATAACTCAATCTCTTCACAAGAGAACATTCTTTAGAAAAATTATCACATATCCCATTTGTTTTTATTAAAGTTTGCTACTATGAATGGATAAACTTTAAAAATATAAAAAAAATTCAAATTTTCCAAGTTTACCTCATCAAAACTCATAGCATATTAAGTCGAGTAATAGGTATATGTATAACCATTTAAAGGTCCATCTCTCCCTTACTAACAAATTTTGGAAATAGGGTGAAAAATGATTAAGTAATCCAGAATTTAGTGTGCAAAGTCAAAAAAAAAAATGTTTTTGTCAAATAAAACAAGTTTAGAGGGTTCGAGGAATATAAACAAGGTATTTTTCAGTTCTACTCAACTAACTGAATATCGTGGAGTAGGTATTTACTTGGGTGTATTTACACTGTCGCTCCGTGTAATTTAAATACTGTGTTAATATATTTTAATTAAATATTTTTAAATAAAAGTTTGTATTATAAAATTATGTTTTTTTTTTTGCATAAAATATGATTTTTTTTTCTGCATATGATGATTTCCTTCTCAAAGCTTCTGGCAACGCTGATAACATATAAGCTGAGAGCGATTACGTTTATTTATCATCGATTTTCTCATTTTATTTTTTCCAAGTGACATATTGGTGTCCTTAATTTTCACATGACTATGTACATATATAATAAAGACAAGTATTTATTTATATAAATAATAACAAAAATGAATATTAACATCAACTTTATCAACATTATTTTTCTGTGTATCCGCTATTCTGTAATTAAAGTTTCCTAGAAATATGAAATTATGTTTCAACGTTTACCGGTTTGTAAAATTTACAAATTTCCGATTAAAAAGTATAAATTCTCGGAAGCATATTAGAAGTATATGCACATAGATAGTATTATTGTATGATTATAATAAACTAAAAAAGGAAACAAAACTTTGTCATTTGTTGGTTAAAAACTAATCAGATAGACACTAATCGTATGTTTATTCAAATTGTGTACACAATTCTAGCACTTTTTATTTAAATTATTAACATAGCAAACATAATGCTAAAATCGTTCTATTTTTAAACAATAAAAAACTATTTTAAAACTTTTTTATAGAACAAAGAGCACCTGAAAACAATTTAAACCGGCTTCAATTTTTATACACACTAAAACATAGATGTACAGTACAACTTTAACAGTTCGTACATGCGCCAGTCCAGACCCTTCGGACAACTTGAAATCTTTTACCTCTACAATCCGGACAAATTTTTTTATGCAAGAAAAAAATTTTAATTCTCGTTTTTAACTCGCATGTTTTATTATTCATACTTTTATTTACATTTTGCTCTATCATTACTTCTGTTTCAGTACATTCTTTCGCAAGCGTGTTTGTCTAACTTCGTACCAAGTGTCATTCATGCCTTTAAGTAATAAACGCAAACATAAAACACTAACTTTAAAGGAAAAGTTTGATATTTTACAAAGTCTTGATGAAGGAAAAACTATCAGTCAGGTTGCCGAATAATTCCATGTTCCTGAATCAATGATTTGCGGCATTAAAGAAAAAAAAAAGAGAAGATAAAATAATTTATTTCGAATACCTACTTGTAGTGGACCTGGTAATGACATAACTGGGCAATTGATAAAAATGAATTTTGATTAGATTTTTCCGATGAAGAAATAATACAACACGCTAAATGAAAAGAATCGCCAGTGCTACTCACAGATTTTGAAGACGACTTTGTAGGAGTGGATGCAAAAACAAAGATTTCATTTTCAGTTTCTATTCAGTGGGCTGAAGTTGCCGTAGTCTAATAGGCAGCGTGTTAGCTTATTAGACGGAAAGCCTGGGTTTGTATCCCAGGTCAGACATCAAAACGAAATATGAAAAATAAATATTTCTTCGGCGAGATCCTCTCAACAGATTTCTGTCAAAAACTCTGAGTGTAAATAAACTTGTCATATTCTGTTTTATTTTCAATATATGACAACTTCAAATATGTATAAACAAAATTATCAAATACAAGAAAAATAAGAAGGCCGTCGTTGTCAATGTTCACGCTGCCATATTTTTGAAAGAGTTAACTTTATTTCATCATTAGGTTTTATAACGAGAAGAAGTTAAAGCGACTTTAAAGTTCACTTTAGGTAATGTTGCCTTTATCTAAACTCAATTTTAACGGCAAGTTGAAATAACGGCCCTTAAACTAATTTAAATAAAAATGAGAGGTTTCAAGTAAGACGGTTTACTTTAAATAGAATACTGGAAGACCCGTGCGAATATTTCGCACCGTTAATTGTCATTTTTGTAACATAAAATGAAAATAATTAATAGAAATTTTATTAAAAGTATAAAAAGATTAGAAATCATAATATCATCATACATTTTTACATACATACATACATATGTTTAAATACTTTTATAATACTTCTTTGAATATAATGTTAGAGGTAATGAGATGATCATCGTTAACTTTTTGCCCGTACGAATCCTTAATACAAACAAAAATATCTTTAAACGTACGCACTCGAAAAGACCATTTGACCCATTTGAAAAGACCGGTTCTGGTAAATACAATCCTATCTCTTGAAGGGTTTGACCTTATGCTTTGTTTATCGTCATAGCAAAAGGAACTTCCACAGGGAATTGTTTCCGTATCATTCGGAAAGGCACAGTTGGATCAGAAGGTATAAGGTTGATTCGGGGTATGAGTACAGTTTTATCGGTATGAGTTTGTTACGATTATCCTGGTACCATTTATTAACCCCTGTTTAGCATTAAGATTTCTGATTAACATTATAATTGCATTTGTCTTTTCAAATGTACGTTATTTATATTCTTACGTTGCACGTTATTTTTATTTTTATTTTGCTTAAAACCTTTTTAATTGTCAAATATCAGCTGACAATATATATGGATATATTAAAAGATTCCGTATTACTACACTTCATAAAACAAACAATTACCAAAATGACTTTTACAACTTTATATACTATTATGTGGAATAGCATTACAATTAAGCGCCTCTGTTTATCACATTTGATCTAACAACTACTTTAAAGTATTGCCTTAACAGCTTTTTACAACTTAATAATCATATTATATATAACTGACGTAGTAATAAACGGCATTATAGTAAATAACAGTATTGGCAGAATGGATATACTATATTATGTAGAACTGCATTACTATTAAGCAACCCTGTATTAGTACACTTGAACAAAAACATATAATCATAATGACAACAGTATTATCATGCAGTTCTATATAAAATATAATTTTTATCAATGTAAATATTAATTTTTAAATTTCTAATTATTTTTCGTCATTAGTGTTAGATATAAGCTTTAAAATGAGATATCATTAATTAAATTTGATGCGGTGGTATGGGAAATATTTGCAACCGACAAAAAAAAGTGCTTTAGAAATAATATAGATGATTATGATTATAAACGATTTACATTTACCATTTATTTATTTATTAATTATGTTTTATTCGATTAACTTTTCAATACTCAGACGACTGCATTTTATGATGAAGATTGTTAGATTAACTTATAAAATGGCATCGATTCTATATTTACATATACGAAGGCTTGTTGTGTTGTCAATTCCGAAAGAAACCGTGTTTGAATAAAACCTGTTTACATTTAATTCTATACTTTATCCATTTATTTACATTGTTTTCTTTTATGTTTTAATTTTTTTCTATAAAGTATTATCCTTCGCTAGTAGACAGGGGAATTTATAATGTTACCTACGTTCAGTCTCTTAGGAAGCTTCTTTATAAGAGACTAATACATGTACTTGAATAAATATGTATATATAGTATATATATATATATATGTATGTATGTATATTTAGTATGATGTGTGTGTGTGTATGTGAAACCATAGACATGAATTATTTATGGCTTATGTACATACTTACATATATTTACGCGAATATTATCTCTAAACTAACATTACGACGATATCAAGTATTTGGGTTAAATATCGTTTACAATATTTGACTCTTGCATCTAAACTAAATGCAGTGAATTATTTATTTTGATGTTGAAATTCATAAAAACAACGTCAAAATTTAACTTTAATGGCTGCACTTTAAACGTATAAAAAATAAACGAGAAAAATATTTATTTTTCATCTTTAAACGAATATCAGTCTAAGTTCCAACACAGTTTGGTTAGACACAATTTGCTTCCTTGTTATTGCTTTAAAGAGGCCACAAACATTTACATTCATAAAATAGGCGGAAAATACACTGCATTCCACGTGAATAGGTGCAGTGTTTTAGCAATTATTTTAACCTTGCTCCTATCGAAATAATCCATTGACAGGATTATATTGTAATTTCGATTAAAGGCCTGAAATAAAGACAAATAATGTCGGCAAAGAAAGTTTTAACAATTTCAGCTGGGTTAAATCCGCGCTCATTTTTTTAACTTGCAAAAAAAGCAGGATTTAATTCAGCTTCACATGAATAGCTGCGTATTAAAAAAAAAAAGGATAAACAGTAAAAAATTAAATAAAACGTGAAAACATAGAATTTTCTTTACTACAATATTTTTTTAATAATTTTTAATGATGTGTAATAATCCGCCTTTCGATAAAATTACCTCTTAAATTCTATTTGGAAGGGTGTTATAAAGTTTTGGTAAATATTGTAAATTTATTGCAGCAATTCAACATTTGAAATTTGAATAGAAGCTTTATCCTGTTGGGAAATTCATTGGATGGGTCAAAACAAGCCATGAAATTTCGGAAACGCCGTTTGCAGAATTGATGTAAAGAATTTGCTGTGATGAGATTTGGTGATGATTACGGGCAAAAAAGCGTTCTTCCTTTCTCAAATCATGAAATTGTAGATGAAGCCATTTGTTTCATCAAAATGTAACTTTTCTTCACCTAGAAAATACTATTTAAGTTCACTCCTCCCTCCAAGTCATATGCTCCTTGTAAAAACTTAACCGTAATCCTTACGGTACTGGTTTAGTGTTTTAGCTATTTCACTAAATTTATTATTCTTCTAAAGGAGGAAACACTAGGACTGAACCACTGTTTGCTGTAATTTTTACAGCAGAGTCGCTTAAATTGGAGGCTATTCTTAGAATGTTATTGGCATAATTTTCTCTGTCTGTAATTCCATACAACGTTAGAATTTTTTTTAGAAATTCCGCAGACAGACTGACCTTGATCGTTATAGGCGTTTCTTCCGCTGTTAAAGATTTACCGCGGTCTATTTTCAATTTGAACTTATAGAAAATCATTTTTGTTCGCAATTAAAAAATCTATTAACAATTGAAGTCGCCGTAGTCTAGTAGCTAGTGTGTTGGCTTAGTAAAGCCAGGGTTCTAGCCCCAGGCCAGACATCAAAACAAAATACAAAAAGTATTTCTTCGGCGATTTCCTGTCAGCAGATTCTTGGTAAAAACTCTGACAGTAAAAAAAAATTGCCATGAAAAGTTTTTAAATAAAATCTGTCGTTCGGAGTCGAATTTAAACTGTAGGTCCCGCCACTTACCTATCAGAGATCAGCAACGAATATTCAAAACTATAAGTAGATTCGAGTCATACTTATAATTTCTGATACTTATATGCATTCAGACTCATTTTAATATGATACTCACACTACTCACACTCAAAGTTGGAAGTACTCGTCGTATTCAAACTTAACAACATGCATGATGTTATTGACTCGTCTCTACTTGACATTTACTCGAAGCGCACAATAAGTATGATTTGCGTACAAACACTATACTCACAAGAAGATTGTGTCTATGTTTTGTTTGTTAACTTTGTCTTTCCTTTTTTCTTTGTTTGTATATGCAACAACAACAAAGCCTGTACATTTTGATGAATGATTTGAGCCGTATGAATCAGAATGAGTAGGCGTATGAATCAAACATATTTCGATGTTTTGAGTTTGATGTCAACGCTGTACTCATACTCCTTGCTGCTTATACTTATAAATCAATGTTGTATCGAGTACGAATGAATCAGAGTAGTTGAATTTCAATTCTGTTGAATCACTCATACTGAAAATTGCTTGAGTGCTTATAAGTAGCGCCAAAACGTATAAAATTAACACACACAAAATAAGTGGTGTGATAAACTAGGTTAATAATCCAGACTGAAGGATTGTAATTAATGACCAATTATGTACGTATTTATCATTTTCTAGTTACAGTTAACACAAACTCGCACAGCTTGCAAAGTATTTGCGATAATATTTGTGAAAAATAAATAAATTCGAAAGTCTTACTGAAATATTTTCCATTCATTTGTCATTTTTGTCTTGTTTCTTTTTATTTAAAATCAAAAATTATTTTCAAAGAAACATTGCGTACTGGATTGTACGTAATAATTTAATATTGGACTCAAACTAGTAGTAGAGATGAATTACACGGTGCGACAGTGAAAATACAGCCGAGTAACTACATAGTTTGCGTTGTTCAGTTAGTTGAGCAGAACTCAAAAATATAATTTTTATATTTCTCGAACCCTCTAAAATTGTTTTATTTGACTTTTTTTTTACTTTACGTACAAATTTCTGGATTACTCATGCATTTCCGACCGGATAAAAGATAAATCTTGTTGGAAAGGGGAGAGATGGATCTTTAAAACGGTATACATATATCGATTATTCGACTTAATATGATATCAGATTTGATTAGGTAAACTTGGAAAATTTGAATTTTTTCATATTTTTCAGACGAGAAATTGACATATTTTGTGATACACAATCAAGATCCATCAAAAATTCTGAAAATATTTGAACTAAAGTTTCATTTTATGAGATGACATATATAAAAAATAACACTCGACTCTTAGACTCTTTAAATAATAACTACGGTAATTTTTGTCCAATTCGATCAAATGGTCACTCAATCTCTTCATAACTGAGAAGATTTTAAGAATATTATCCCATATTTTTTTAGTAAAGTTTGCTACTACGAATGGACAAATTTGAAAAATATGAAAAAAAAATTCGATTTTTCCAAGTTTATCTCATCAAAGCAAATCTCTTAGCATATTAAAGGTCCATCTCTCCTCTTTCCAACAAGATTTCAATTTTGGAAATCTCTTCCCTTTACAACAGGATTTAGATTTTGGAAATCGTCTCAGAAATGTTTGAGTAATCCAAAAATTTGTGCGTAAGGTAAAAAAAGCAGTTTTTGTCAAATAAAAAAATTTGGAGGGTTCGAGTAATATTAAAAAAACTCACAAACTACACTATGGCATTAGCCAGGTGTATTGAATTTCATTTATTTATTTACCTTTGAACCTGCTTAAATCGCTCCTTTTTTTTCAGAAAATACTTCGCGCATAGCTTAAGCCATAACATGAACCAATGGTTCCGGTTGCTAAATAGTTACGAATTGTAAAATTAGATTTTGTTTTTAGAAAACTTGTTATTACAATCAAATTGGATTGTTAAAAAAAAAATTAATTAAAATCAAAAGCCATTATTATAATTAATAAAGCGTAAAACTCATGATTTTTAATTACAGACGACAACAATAACATGGGCTGTCCCTATGAGACGGCAAAACAAAAGATTCGAATTAATGAAGCATCTTCTTCAACAATAGTGAATATAGCAGTACCTACAACATCAACAAACCTTTTAAATTCCACGACGACTAGCAATTTTATACTTAACGAAGACAAGGAACATCAACACAATAACAACAATAAATTGAATCAAGATAATTTTGGAAACAACATCACTAACGACGACTGCCAACAATACCAAAAGCTACCGACTAAAATTAAAGCCAATAAGACTTCGCAAACAGTTATCAACAGTTGGAAGGAAAAAATTCAAAAGAAAATAAATTTTTTTAACTCAGAATCTCAGAAATTGTGCACACAAAGCAATTATTCTATTCACCTGGAAACGTTACATTTTGTAAAGCCAGAAGGTGTCACACTTTGGGAAGAGAACGAGAGCGACGATACAGTACTACCAGGAACCTGTATTAATTGTTATCCACTTGCCTGCCACAATAGGTATTGTTGTAAAAAGCAACAACAACTGCAAAAACATCTTGTTGTCGACAAGATTGCAGAACAACAACAACAACACGGACGCAACATAAATAATATTAACAACGGCACCGATTGTAACTTAAACAATTACAACTGGCGCATTAGTTCGAATCCAAATCGAGTCAACTGTAGCTGCAACAATAAATACTGCCGTTGCCATTTATCTTATTTCTATTCGAAACACACAAAAAACACGTTACGCAATGAACAACAATGCAAACCACATTCGTGTCACTGCAACTGTGTTGCCACTCAAACCAACGACTTTGCCACATTCGCTGACGCCTACAGTCAAGCAGGCCATTGTTTGCAAAAGACAATTTCACTTGCAAGAGCCTCCTTAACATCGAATGCCCTCGATTTGAAAAACAACCTAATAGAGGTGATGGCCAATTGTGCCCACTTAATGGGCATCGGTATCGGCTGCAGCAACATTGACACAAACGCAAACAACCATAATAAGTCTGACCCATATAGAGGATATTGTCAACGAAAACATCATTTCAATGTTCTTAATAATTCTAAATACTCCTCCTATTCTAATACTATTTCCTCATCCAATTCCTCTACCCCGTCATCCTCCTCATCTACATCCACATCCTCATCAACAAATTCATCCTGTTCCCTTCATAATGCCATTCGCTCAAACAGTAGTAGTCCACAGTATAACAATAGCAATAATAATAGCAGAGACATTAAAAATAACACTTTCAACAACAACAAACACAACACTACCAGCAGAAATGGAAACAGAAGCTGCAACAACAGACGTTACAATAAAAGTTGCACTAACAGCAGCAATTACAATTGCCAGGACTCATCTGTTCATACGGCGGCATTTAATTGTATCGGGCAAAATTATTTTAATTTTCTACGAAACACGATCAACTTCTATACGGCTTCGAGTGTTATATTGGTCTTATGTTATCTAACATCGACGACGTCCGCTGCAACAACAAAGTCGGATACCACATCCGTAGATAAACATCCCATGTAAGTTCGAAGTTTCGCCTCTCATCCACCCACCACCATCATCATTATTTTAATAAAATTACGCTTAACGATCTACAAAAATTATTCAAAATAATTACATTTCAATACAGAATACAATACGCAAAATGCTGAAACAAACTATTTATCTATCTACAGATTCAATATATGCATACAATATAAAACAACAACAATAAATAATATATTTAAAAGCATGATTAATGTGCCTTCGCGTACTTCTCCCTATATATTCTTTTTGTTTTATTCAAATATCTTTACACTTTTTCTCTATTGAATGTTTAACTACAGCGACTACTTAAAAACTACTGTTCAAAAGCACCATCAATGGAAATTAAAAAAAAAATTCATTTCATTTAAAAAGTCATAATTTTCATTTTTTATTTTTTGTGTCTCCCTCTCTCTCTCGTTGGTTTTCTTTTATTCATTTCTTAAATATTCTTTTAAATCAATTTCAGTCAAGGCATCGATTGGTCGAAGTAAGTGCACTTAATCAAATACTTTCAAAATCTTTAAAAACATTTTTTGCTCCATCTTTACGTTTTCTTTTTGCTTGTAAATTGATTTATGCACGTTTCTCCTTTTTTTTTATTTTCTTATTTTTTTACTACAATCAGTTAACGAGCAACTTGAGTTTAAAAAGCAGGGAATATTTACAAGTATTCACCGACATACGACCGAGATAGGTTCCTGGTCATCGGCCGTAAGTGTCGATTAAGGGCCATTATTACAACTTCCCCTTTAGCTAAAGTGAACGGTAAAGTTACCTTTAACTTATTTTGGTTATTACAACTTCCAGATAAAACAAAATTAACTTTTTCAAAAATATGGCAGTGCCGGAACAAAGTCGATAAAAGTGCTCAATTAAAAAAGTTTTTTTTTTAACGCAGTGGCAACAGCGATCTTTGGTTTTTTATGTTGTATACGCTCATTTTGTTTAAATTTTTATATTGCCATATTTAAATTGACCTTTAAATGTTAAAGGTAGAATGATTTTGCCTTTAGCTTACCGCTTATTGGGTACTCTCCGTTAAAATCCTCCCTTTAGTTAACGGCAAATTGTAATAATGGCCCTAAGTCGAATTTCATACAAAAAAACAATTAAAGAAAAAAATTACATACTAACTTTGAGGGCCAGGAGAAATATAACTGTCCAAAATTTATATTTATTTATATATTTAGGGATTCCCCGTAACAACATATTTGTCTTCTTTAAGTACATATTTCTAAGAAAAAAATTGAAAAAAAATGGTCGAAAGTGCGAATAGTCGTAAGTCGGGCACTACCTGTATTCCCATATTTTTGCTTGTAATTATTAAAACTTTTTCTTCGCTGAACTACCTTTCTTAAGAATTTTTAACAGAAAATGCTACCTTAAAGACATTCAAATATTTATGTCTATTTTACTTTATTGTACCATGCAATTGATTGTTCCCATCTCTTTTACGCATTAAGATTAATTTAAATTTAGTTCAGTACAACTATACAATTTTATTCATTAATTTATAGATTTCTATATTAATAAACGATACATTTACAAATTATATTTGTTTATTATGAGCTGGCCAGACAGGCATTTTTATTGAGTCAATATACGTTTATTTGAATACAATATTTTAAGTGTTCAGACACATAACATACTCAATATTTATTTGACAGTCGTAAACAAAAAAAAAAAAACGATTGTTTTTTTGTAGTTGTTAACATTCGGGTTGTCAAATATGAATTGGAAGCATTCGGAAAATTGACTGAACGTGCTTATGACAGTGCTGCATTTTACGTTTTACCTAATATTTTAACAATTGGCGTATTTATTACGCATTTAATTGATACTTTATATGAAATATTGAGCACAATAATAGCTTTTAGTGCGATTTATGTAATAAAGGTGTATATCTGAAGATCGTATAACTTCAAACATATGCTCGGTGTTGTCTAACAGATCTGGGCCTCTGGTGGGAATTAAATCCACGACTATAACTGTCAGATTTGACGATTTATCGCTATTTTAGGATTTTTGTGTTCCAAAAAGATCATATTTACGATCTGACGAATTTATGTCCTTATTTGGATGATTTTTAGAAATTATAAATGTATGACGTTTTTTTATTTTAATACTTTGAATCTGAACTTGTTAAACTTTGAAAATGTTCGAACTGAAAATGTTTTCAACTTTGGCAAAAATTATTCCAAAAGTATTAGTATTACCAGATCCTTCAGCTATTTAGCCGAGCAAGACTTAGAAATTTCTAAAAAAAATCATCTTTAGAAGCAGTTAAATACACAATAGACTTAGCAATTTAATACTTAGTAATTGTAACGGGACCTATTTTCCTAAAGGGACCTATTTGCCTTTGTACTTGACTTTTTAAAATACTCCCAGCTAATGACATAGTGTAGGTAATGAGTTTTGTTGAGTAGAACTCAAAAATATGTTTGTCATTGGTCTCGAACTCTTGAAACTTGTTTCATTTGACTAAAACTGGAATTTTGATTTTTTTTACCAAAAATTATTGATTACCCAAATATTTCTTAACCTATTTTCAAAACCTAAAGTTTTTTGAAAAGAGTACAGATGAGCCTTAAAAATGTTATTCACAATCATATGGTTCAAACTTATATCGCTCCTTTATTGCAACATAGTCATATCTGAAAAAAACTTGAACTTGGCAAAACATAAGTCCTATGGTTTATTGCCGCAAACACTTTTTACTATAAATTCGGTTCAGTTTGGGATATAAAACTGTTTTTTTTTTTTCAACATGTACAGAAGGTCTAAAAGAGCAGTTTTACTTAAGTAAATACAAATTAGGGCAAGGAATTTAATGCAAATGCATGTTTGTAGTCGGTAACTCAAAATCACTTTTGACAAAATATCTTTTCGAATCGAAGAATTTGCAACAAAATGGCATCGATTTGTTGTTGCATATAATAAATGCATATTTTGCATATTTTTCTTATAAGTGCATATATTCAGCATATTTTACTATTTTATTATATATTTAATTTTCTTTTGGAAATATTTTGGTGTCAAGTTAACAAAAATCTCATTTTACCTTCATTCAAATAATATTTTTATTTGTTCGTTAAGCTGCGTACACAAAATAAATTTTGTTCGCTATTTAAGGTACTCAGGTATTTTGACCCTTCAAAAGGTCCTAAAAAAATTATATACCACATGACTTCGATAATAGCTTCTTAGATGAGGAAAACTCCACTTCCATTGATAAAAAGTTATTTGATGTCATCGAAGAATGCAAAAGCTCTATAAAACGAATTAATAGGGAGGTAGTAGAGGATCTCTACTTTATATATATAAAAATGACGTGTATTCTCATGATCGCTAAAATCAAAAACTACTGCACCGATTTTGACCGATATACATGTCCTATGGGGCGTGAGGAATGTTTTTGTGTAATTTAATGTTCGTCCGACCGGTGTCGCAATATTTAGTTTTTTACGCAATATTTAGTGTTGCGTTGAAGACAGTGGCATTAATTAGCCCGATACCACATTGATTTTGATTTTCTACGAAAAGCATTTCAAAATAAAAGAAAAATTTTATCAAAAATATATAATTCCATTTGAACAATAATTGCTTTGTCGATTGAGTGCACCTTTCATTCTTCTTCTAAATATCATTCAGCCATGACTTAGCATGGAAACCAGACTTACAGTGAAAATAAAATTCGAAGGCAAAACAACGTTTGCCCGTGTCTGCTAGTTTATTATATTCATAACTTAAAAATATCCTTATATGTACCCATGACATATCCAAATGAATTATTTAATTTTCCTTTAAAAAATTACATTTAAAATCTTTTATGTTCCTTATAAATATAAAACTGTGACCTGAATTTTATTCTTTTATTTGTTTAATAAATATATTTCAAACAAATTTTTTTTTTTTGCATATTTTTAACATTTTAGTGTATATTTTCTCTTCTATAGTGCAAATTAATTGCGCATATTTTTAAGTTTTTAGTGCATGAAGTTCCTTGCCCTGGTTATGAGTTGTAATCGGTTAAACTTGGAAAAGATGATTTTTTCTAATTTTTTCAAGTCTGGCTATTCATAATTACAAAATTTAATTAAAAATAATGAAACATATGATGACATTCTGAAATTTGATTAGATAACATATACAAAAAATTTAACACGACTGTAATACTATTTAAATAATAACTACGGTAATTTTTGTCCTGTTTGATTAAACGAAGTGTCAATCTCTTCACATGATAATGCACTTTTTCATATTTTTAAATAAAAGTTTGCTACTATGAGCGGACAAACTTGGAAAAACCCCAAAGCGTATTAAGTCAAATAACAGAAACGTAAGTGAAAGCTCTAATAAACAGACACTAGAGGTTTGCACAACACATTCTGCTAGCTTACCCTTCACCGAATGCAATACTGTAGTGTACTCTTTTCTGTTGATCTTTATTTTACGAATGCACTGAAATGTGTATTTCTCATTTATTCAATGTATACAACAAGCACTCGTTTGCCTGTGAAAGAACGGAACTATGCTTTGTGTTGTAAGAGCATATTTTACTATCGAAACTACAATTTCAGTATTGCCATATGAATATCAGTAGTATAAAAAAAGTAGTAGTGTAAAAAAAAACGTTTTTGCTTCAGAAATAAAAAGTTTGAAGAAGTTACTGGCAATGCTGGTGTCGACGAAGATGTTCGGTTGCCGAGAGCAAAAAAAGAAATGCACGTTATGACTCTATGAAGGGTACAATATTTTTGTTGTGCTCTTCACACAACTCTCTTTTATACTGTTGTACAATGGTTTACGACTACAGTTGTTTTTTTGTGCACTGTCTTTGCTTCACACTTATTTATATTTGCAGCTACAATCAATATTCGGTCTTGAGAAAACTGCAATAAGTGTGCAATTTTTTATATGTCTTGTGCACACCTCTAACGGACACCTTCCGTCGGAGACTATTTTGTCCGCCAAGTGGCGAAGTCCGCTTGTTGGAGAGAAATAAAAAAGGAAATATTTGAGTATTATTTGACATTTATTGACTTATGTTTTTTAAAACAATACAATAGAAATAAAAAATCCAAAATTTTTTTTATTTTAACTTTACTTCCTTTTCTTTCATAATTTGCTCCCCATATTAGCATTCTAAATACTTTAAATATTCTTATGCTGTGTAGTCTTCTTCTGAAGACTTCATTAAACATCTAACTACTTCTAATGCTTCATTAAAAGAGGATATTTTCTAGAGATGATGTGTTCTTATACGGTACTTATGTCATTTTTTGTGAACTTTAATTCACTTCTTCAACGAAACCTTCTATATCATCAAATTTTATTAACCATAGATCGAGCTTTGTATCAATTTTTGAAGTTACGTAACTTTAATTCAGAAAACGTTACATGTCAGATATTTTAAACCACATAAAAACGAAAATTTCAAACTGGTCTTAAAAACTTCAAAAACTTCATAATTCTGGCTTAAATATCATTTTTGATACATACGACTTTCCTACAGATTCTTTGGTGTTGTGTTTGAAATTTGTTTAGATTTTCAAAGATTTTGTGAAGTTTTATCGTAATTAATACATTATTTATGGTATTTGAGAAGATATTAAAAGTTAAGTGTTAGAAGATTATATATGAATGTATGTAATATTCCTGCTACTGTATACTCTAAAGAAGAAGAAAACAGAAGCTCATCATATGGACTGACGAAAGTATTGATAGCAACAAACATGACAATAGAATATTTATCGCCAAAGATGATACTACTACTACTAATACATTATTTATGGTATTTGAGAAGATATTAAAAGTTAAGTGTTAGAAGATTATATATGAATGTATGTAATATTCCTGCTACTGTATACTCTAAAGAAGAAGAAAACAGAAGCTCATCATATGGACTGACGAAAGTATTGATAGCAACAAACATGACAATAGAATATTTATCGCCAAAGATGATACTACTTGGAACAAAGAACCGCGTACCTTTAGCAGTTTTGAAAGAAAAAAATTACCAACATTCACGGAGATTGCTAGGAGATGTTTCCTGAAATGTTGCAGAGTCTTTCTTACTGCTGTTCTCATATTTATCTCACGCGGCAGACAAACATTAGAAAAAAGTGTTTCAAACTATGTTTTATTTAATAGATATTACAGATTATAATATTTTGGTTAAGTACGTACGTATGATATCACAGTATCATTCGCTTTAATAACGTGCTACTAGAAAGTGATGAAAAATTTACACAAATTTCATATTTTCGAAAGCTGAACTGAAAGACTTTCAGCTTTTAATAATCCCAATAATTTTGTCGCTCTAGATTAGTAACTAATTTTATGGTCGATGTATTAATTTCATGGTCCACCGAAAACGAATTGTCAGTCTTTGATTCCAGTACATCCTTCATGTGTAACAAATACTTACAGCTGCATTTGAGAAACCTATATCCGGGAAATCAGAAAGGAATCAAAAAGAGAGCACTGTTATTGACATAATCGATGTTCAATTGCTACGGGGAAGTTGAAAACAGATTTTTCTAACGAAATATAACAATGGTTTGTTCCATCAGGTTTCAGCCAGCCCTCAATTGACAGAGTTACTGATGGGAGTGACAACAAGCTGTCCCATCTGAACAATTGGAAACTTTTAAATCTTCGCAAAGCAAGAGTGCTAAATGTCAAGTTATTACAATTTAAAAAAATTAAACCAAGCTGAAATAAGCGTTTGCTTTTTAATTTTATTATAATTTTTGAGTAAATTTCATAAAAGTTATAATAAAATGTAATAATATGAAATAGTTCTATTAAAATGATTTAAAATAAATCAGGATATTAAAATTTTTTAACAAAATCGATCAATAATCGTGTACTACAAGTATGTATCAAAAATGATACTTAGCTAGGATTATTCATCAATAGTTGTAAACTTAATACATTCTAAGTTTTATCTTGACAGCCTTGAAAGAAAAGACAAATGTATGTCATGATCTTCATCTAATTCTACAGAATTAAAATTTTCTATAAATCCTGCTTTCCTAAAACAATTTTTAATGGTTTCCCTTTTCCCATGATTGTTTAATAATTTACAAAGCATCCAAATCGTTAATCGTCTTTTGTCCTTTTTAAAGAATCATGCATGATAGCAGTTCCATAGCGTACCTTAAAGTTTTGAATAACATCTAATGGTTGCCAAACTGAAGTGGTATTCGGAGGCAAAAAAAAAATTTTAATATTTTTTAAGATTGTCTTTAGGGTGTCAAAAATATTTGTTTTTTCTCTTAACATTATTTTGTCAAACTCCATGAGCCATTCAGCTATAATATCGGCAGTCATCCAAGTCTTCTTATTATGCTTCCAGAATGCTGGTAAATCTTTAATTTTCATATTTTTAAATGCTTTAGGTCAAAGCGCTTTTCCAATTACCAATAATTTTTCTTTTTCCCCTATTATATTTACATAATTGGTCATTACAACCCCTCAGTCAGGATTATTGACCTAGTTTCTCACACTACTTATGTTGTGTGTATTAATTTTATACATAAGTGGCGGGACCTACAGTTTAAAGTCGACTATGAACGACAGATTTTTGAGAAACTTTTCATGGCAATTTTATTTACTCTCAGAGTTTTTTCCAGAAATCTGCTGAAAAGAAATCGCCGAAAAAATACTTTTTGAATTTTTTATTTTGATGTCTAGCCTAGGACTCGAACCCTGGCTTTACAGCGCACTATCTACTAGACCACGGCGACCTCCTATTATATTTACACAAAATAAAATTGTAAGCCCTTGCTTAGACATTTTTTCACCGAAACACTTTTCCGATTTCAATGCCATGGTTTTGTCTGGTAAAGCATAAAAACGAGCACTCCCATCAGCGTTGTAAATATCCTTGGGTTCATATCTACTTAGATAATATCGAAGGAAGTTTTTCTTTAAATTCTGTAACATCTGCCTGATTAACGCTTGAAGCTTTTTCAGAAAATGCACTTAAAATTAATGGAATGCCTTTCTGCAGCCATCCATCAGAAGCAGAAAAGTCTATTTCTGAAATCACCCTGAAAACAATATAGCGTGCAATTGTGCGAAATTTTCACTACCTTTTTCAACTCTTCGTGTTTAATTTAATTTTAATTTTTCCTAATGTTCGCTTATTAGAACATTTTTTTGCAAAGAAAGTATTTTTTTTCTGTCCGTGTAAGGTCATGGGGCGCCTGTTATAGGGAACGTAATTCGTTTGAATTTATACAAGAGAGTTCTTGAGATTTAAGTTTTGACCGTTTAATAGAGATATCGGCTTATAAAATCTGTCCACAAAAGGAGCTTTCGCTGTATATGTATATCGTTTTAAAGGCCCATTCGTTTCCTTTCTAACAAGGTTTAAATTTTGGGCATCGGTTCAGAAATGTTTGCGTAATCAATAAATTTGTTCAAAAAACAATTTTTATCAAATAAAACAAGTACGGAGGGTTCAAGAAATATAAAGAAAAATATTTTTTAATTCTACTCAATAGTTGGCTGTATTTAACTTTTTTAATTTCGTCGCATTACCTTTTACTTCAATAAAAGTAATCTATGAGGAAAACGTTGAATTTATTTTTACTGACGATTTTTTTACGATTTCAATAAACCACATCAGGATTTTGGACATTTTTTTCAAATATTCAAATATGGCCACGACCCACACTCTAGGTAGGTAGCTTAGAGATGTAATAAATTGCAAAACTCGATTTTATTATCGTTGTCTACACACAGAAAATGGGAAAACAGATTTTAATTTTCAATTAAATTTATAAAACTAATTGCAGTTTAAATCTGATACAGTACAATTTACTATTTTTACTATATTTTAACCAAAACCATTTTAAAATTACTTACTTTTACTTAATTGAACATAACCATTGCTTTGCAGCAGATTAGAGAAGTGTTTCCTCCACAACCTCAGCATCCCCTGCGGATCTGTAACCAGGTTTTCATTCTCATCCTTGCTGGAAAACGCTCCGGGCTTATACCCCTCGGTCAGACGCTTAACCTTTTGATAGAATTTTCGAGCGTCATTCCTACATCTGTACATCTCGACTTCTTCACGCTCACGCCATTCTTCTTGCATCTGAAAAGGCGTCTCTCATCCCTTCTCCTCCCTCTATAATTTTCGACAATGGCTCGCGTAGCGGCCGACTGCAACGTTTTTCTGTATGCGGCGTATTCGCTGCAGTGGCCTCGCAACATCCCTCATCGTGCCATTGATTTCCTTGGGGTGGGCGCTCGAAACCAAGGACTGTTTCCGCAGTATTGCGCAAGGAATGGGAGATGTTGGCCCACAATCCGCCAATGTCGCTGTGATTGGATGGGGAACGACGGAGCTTATCAGAGAGTTGATCGGAGAATGCCTCAGCTGTACTTTGTGATCGCAGCTTCTTAACGTCCAGCTTTCGCAGTGCACTAGAGCGCGCAGACCTCGAAGCACAAAGGCACACACGGAACTTGGCTGCGACAAGGTAGTGGTCTTTGCGCACATCGAGTACACTGGATGCATGCCTTCCGTCAATCACAATATAATCGATCTGGTTGGATGTTGATCAATCGGGGGACATCCAAGTGGCCTAGTGCTACATACTAGCATGTTACTGCGCCTCTGCGAAATCGATCGATCTTGAAATTAGTTTTTTAAAATAGTAGGAGTTAAAAAGTTAAGAATTCTATACAAATTAAAAAACGTTAAATAAAGAGGGCGCCAAATAGTTTTTTTTTTTTTTTGAAAATGCTTAAAAAAAAACTACCGAATATTTTCTCAAATTTCTTTTTTTATTCGAAAGTACTATTCTTCCGTTTAATAATGGAAAAAAATTCCATTCAAATGACTGCCTCGGCTAGTCAGGCAGTAGCCTTCACGATGGGTCCAATTTTGAAGTACATTATCGATTGTGTGCAGCTGAATTCAGCATTGCCAGAATGATGATTTTATCATATTTTTGTTGATTCAGCCAAAATATGATTTGAAGATTTTTCTTCTTAAATTATGATTTTTAATTTAAAAAATAAGAATATTATCACATATCCTATTTGTTTGCTACTGTGAATGGATAAACTTTAAAAATATAAAAAAATTAGATTTTTCCAAATTTACCTCACCAAATATCGTAGCCTCTTAAAGGTTCATCTCTGCCCTTTCCAACAAGATTTAAATCGTGGAAATAGGGTGAGAAATGTTTGAATAATCCCGAAATTTGTGCGTTAAATTAAAAAAAAAACGGTTTTTGTCAAATAAAACAAATTTGGAGGGTTCGAGAAATATAAAAAAGGTATTTTTGGGCTAACGTGGACTTACTCGGGTGTATTTTTACTGTCGCACCGTGTAATTTGAATACTATGTTAATATATTTTAATTATAATTTTTAAATAAAATTTTGTATTAAAAAATTATGATTTTTTCCACAAAATACGATATTTTTTCTGCATATGATGATTTTATTCTCAAAGCTTCTGGCAACGTTGGCTGTATTGGTGGCCATTGGTGAAGGCTTTCCGAATATTGTCCTTTAAAGCGTCAGTTGCCTTTGGCTTGTTGGCGTAACGCTCATCTTTGACGGCACCCCGCAAATAATAGTCCAACGGTGTCAAATCGCAGCTCCGAGGTGGCCAAAATACATCAGCTCTGCGGCTGATAGATAATACGATTTTCAAAAACAGGGCGCAAAACATTGAGTGTAGCTTCGGCTGTGTGGCATGTTGCGCCGTCCTGTTGAAACCAAATGTTGCCAATATCATCCTTCTCAATTTTTTTTGACAAAAATTCGTTCAACATGACGATCGCCATTGACTGAACCAGCCACTCCTTGCTCATTTTCGAAGAAAATTTACCAAAATCCTTACCAAACAGTGACTCGTTTTGGCTGGGTCAACTTTTCAGACGGTCAATTAGTGGTCGATAATATTTTAACGGATCGTACTTTACATACATTTATATTCGAAAGTTTTTTTTTTTTTTACCAGAAAGACTTGTCTTAAAGTCACCCAATAAATATTCTGATTGCTAAAATAATTTGAATTTTTAGAATGGATTTTATAATTTTTCAATCGCTTTAAAATTTGAATTTTATGGAATTTTTATGGTTTATTAATAATTTCATTTGTATATACGGTATGTACATATTTATGTATTGTGTATGCATTATTTTTAATTAATTGAATTGTTTTTGATTTTGTTTCGTTTAAACTATTAAATATTAAATATTGATTCAATTGCTTCTTTTTACGACTATTAAACTGGAATCACACACTTAACTTATCACATCGTTTACATTCTCAGGGTGGCCAGATAATCTTTCAGCTTTTTATACTGAAATATTTTGGAAAAAAAAATAATAATACAAGGCAATAAAATCTGTTTTATTTAAATTCACTTTTAGTATAAATATTGAAAATATTTTGATTTCAGTATTAAAAGAAAAAGAATCGAAAAATTTGGCCACCTTAACTGATTTGCAATTTTTTACGTCTCTCATAACAACTAACAAACACTACAATTGTTCAATTGTTAAGCTTTTAAAACGTTTTTTTTTTTTTTGTTCGTTTCATCACTAACAAAAGAATGAACTTTTTTGCCTTTGCCTTTCAATGATTCCTTTTACAGATTTGACGAGTCTAGTTCAGATAAAGAAATTTTGGATTTACTGTTGGAAAAGAAACGCTATGATAAACGATTGCTACCACCAGTAAATGGTAAGTTAACAATGAATGCTATTATTATTAGGCATTTAAATCTATGCTATAAGACATTTGAGATACTAAGGAAATAATAAAAACTACAACTGATATCATATGACAGCAATTAATTGTGAAATGTATTGTATACGCTGAAACTATCTTTAGCGCGCCCATTAAATACTTATATCATCATATACAGTCAACCCATCCTATAACGCGGTGAGTGCGAACCGCGTTATATCGAAACCGCGCTATAAGAAACTCGGATTTCAGGTACAAACCAGACTAATTCGTATTGCGTTTTATGAAAACCGTCTACCGCGTTGTATGGAAACCGTGCTATAAGAAACACAGAGTTAGTACAAATCACATCATTCGTAAAGCGTTAGAAATACAAAATACGAGATAAATTAAAAATTATTTTTATTGAAATCAAGAGTTCATATAAGGATTGATACATACATAATACATAATTGGTTATTACAACCATTCAGTCGGGATTATTGACCTAGTTTCTCATACTACTTATGTTGTGTGTATTAATTTCATACATTAGTGGTGGGACCTACAGTTTAAAGTCGACTCCGAACTACAAATTTTTTGACAAACTTTTCATGGCATTTTATTTACTCTCACAGTTTTTGCAAGAAATCTGCTGAGAGGAAATCGCCGAAAAAAATACTTTTTGTATTTTGTTTTGATGTCTGGCCTGGAACTCGAACCCTGGCTTTACGCCTAATAAGCCAACACACTACCTACTAAACCATGGCGACTTTAAATGGATTGATAAAAAAATTAAATAAAAACTAAACTAAAAGACTGTTATCCAACAAAATTAAGAAAGACTTGTACAATAATGTAATTTTTTAAAATTTATCCTCTCTTGGTTCATCTTCCAACCAACCAACCAACCAACTGCTATTGTTTTGCACGGTACTGTATCTCGGCTGAGGTTTTGCGTCGAAAATAAGACTTATATTAAAACCACTTACAATATCTAGTTACTATTCATTCATAGGCTGTGCGGAAGGAACAACTTACGGCATGAAGTTGAACGCAAGCCGCGCCATAAGAGTACCGCGTTACAGGGTAGGCTGTCGCAATTTCAGCCCCGCGTTATATAGAAAACAAGTTCTGGGAGTACCGCGTTATAGGAGGGTTGACAGTATTGGTATTGTTTGTCATGAAAGTTCATGCAGTTATAAAAAAAATGTCACTCGGTTTACTATTTCCTTGTGTGCATTATTGATATGCCAAAGGAAAAGTATTAAGTTCGTGTTAAGTACCGTCATGTTATCATACAAAAGTACACAAATAAAGTCAACACGGCCGTAGACAAAGACCAAGACAAATTGGCTAATATTACAGTCCCATTTGAGTATTAATAGAACTTTAATATTTGCTTTCTTAAACCAATTTTAGGTAATAAAGATTTACAATAGTTTTTCGGAGTTTTGTTGGGGGCAGCAGAATAAACGGAAGTACTGGTTGTGCTGAGTATGTTGGTAACTTTTGTTGCCTACAACATTAGCCTGGCGGTTACATGATTGTTTTTTTGCAGATCGCATTAATTTTCGAAGTTGAACTCAATTCTTATAAGTTGAACTCAGTTGAACAGGCAATACATTGCTTATTTGTAAAATAGCATTTTAAAACACATTCCTCTAAGCAGCTTTGCAGAAGTCGTAAAGTCTAAAGCTGCGATAAGTTTTAAACAGCATAAGGTCTCAATGTATCTTATTTAAGGTTTTTGTAAACCTATTGAACTGAGCCTAAAAATTTGTTCAATACCATGCCAAAAAATATACTCACACCAAAATGTTCTCGCCATTTTTGATGCTGCATCTGTGTTAAGATGTTGGTTAGCTGGGCGCCAAACTTACTCATCCATGTCATTTGATTTGCATACACGTAATGATGCATCATTAAAGTGTTGTTTAATAGTCCTAGATAATATACAGTAAATACAATATAATGACGCTAATTCAGCTTTTAGATGATTAGTGCCTTTAATATAGCACCTTCTGTGGTTATAGTTTAATGGAGTTTAAGGTCTCTGGGCACACAATTTATGATTTTAAATGTATAAAAATATTTCATTATATTTTAAAAATTTCCACTAGGGTAAACTTAGTAATGTCCATTTAAAAAACAACACTTTCATGAAAAGTCCTGTTCAAATATAAAGAAATCATCTAAAAAAACGAACTAAAGCGATATCATATTTGCGTTTGAATTAAATGTCCATCCATTCTGTGGACGTATTTCTGACTCCTTTACTTCAAGAATTTATTTTATATTTCTGAATGGCTCAGAAGTTACCGCAGTTTACTAGATAGTGTGTCAGCTTATTAAACGTAAAGACATGGTTTAAACCTTAGGTCAAACTCTGAGAGTAAATAAATTTTTCATGAAAAGTTTCGTAAAAATCTGTCGCTCTTAGTCGACTTTAAACTTTAGGTCTCGCGACTAATGTACAAAATTAACACAAACAATTTACGCCATGTGAAAAGCTTGGTCGTAATCCTGACTCAAGGGTAGTAATGGCCAATTATAAATGTATGTATGTGTGTATATTGGAGTACCAAAACTTGTACTGTCTACTATGTTTACTAATTAGTCAAAACAAATGTGCTTGAAATTGCAAAATTTTTTAAAAGAGCCCGTCACACTACCCGCTAGAATACGATGACTTCTTTTCGATAATGGTTTATTTAAAAAGAGCCATGACAAATTACTCCAATATATTTTGAAAAAAGTCTTCGCAGGCTTAATACTCTTGCACAAAAGCTCAAGAAAGTATTTAGGAAATCATTTGAAAGAAATTTTACGTAATCGCTAATACTCAAACAAAAGTCAATCGAAAAATTTGCTCATGGTGTCACCAGAAAGCACTAAACAAAATTTGTAAATTCAATTTCAAATGGGTTAAATGAAGTGTGTGGCTTTAAAAGATATTCTTTGAATTTTAAATTTACTCAAAGTTCTCCTTGGGGTATCTATGGAATCATCAGGAACGTTTCCTTATTTTTCTCTTGTTTTATGAAAAACATAAAAAAATTGTTGTGTTATAATAAAACAGAAATAAATTAAAAAATGAATTATAAAATCCTTAATTTTTTTATACAAACTCTTTGTTTAAATGAAATTGTCAAAATATACTGGAGTACTAAGACTTTTGCTGTTAAATATATACAAATTAATGCCACTTTTCGTTGTCATTTTATAAACCAAGAACGGCCTCACCTATCTAAGCCAAATGTTTAGGCTTTGTTCGAACTATTTAGTAGATGGTTTATGTGAAGTATGCCACTCCCACTTTTACGCCCACATTTTCTATTTATCTAAAATCAGAAAACGGCTTCATCGATTTGACTAATTTTTGACGGATGTTTCCTCTTAACTTCCCGATCTAATAGCTCTCATAGATTTCTATGGGGTTTAGATCGGGAGACTGTGACGGCCAATCTAAAACATTAACATCATTGTCGCTTAAAAAGTTTCGAGCTAAGCGATTTGAGTGCTTTGGATCGTTATCCTGTTGGAATATGCTACCAGGAAGCATTTTTTCCCGCAGATGAGGAAGCATGTGTTCTCCAAGGATTTCACAGTACTTCTTGGCGTCCATTTTTCCTTCGATTTGAGTTAAGGGACCTACCCCATCACGGGAAAACGCACCTGTAAATACGTGACGTAAAATCAATAATTTTTTTAAACATATCGTTCCTTACCCCACACCATTATTGATCCACCTCCATGTTTTACGATTGGAAGTTGATATCTTGGAGAATATCTCTGTCCAGGCGGACTTCGAACAAAATTTATCCCATCGGAGCCAGACAAATTAAATTTCCTTTCATCGCTCCACAAGACTTTAGCCCATTGTTCATTTGACCAATCCTTGTAACGTTTTGCAAATTGCCAGTCGCTTCTTTTTATTGATTGCACTGATGAGAGGTTTCTTTGCGGGTCGTCTCGCATGCAAATTAGCCTCTTTCAACCTACGGCGAACAGTGTGAACGCCTATAGAGACTCCCATTTGCTCATTTGCGAAATTAGCATCGTTCACTGCGGTCTTTCGTGGATCTTTTTTAACCAGTGCAATCATCTGGCGGTCTTGGCGAGAGGTAGTTTTTCGAGGATTACCACTACCTGGTTTCCTTTCCACACTATTTCTCAAGGAAAATCGAGATTGATTTACACCAAAGAGGTGTCCAACTTCACGCATGGATTTTCCCTCTTCTAAGGCTTTAATGATTGCAGTTTTGCTGTCAGCTGAGAGCTTCTTCTATTACAAAACACATGTTGTATAACTTATTTAAGAAATTTTCAATTATAATTAAATAAATAACTTACTTTAACTATTTTTTTATTATGTTGCATTTTTTTTGCTCGCTAAAAATTTGCACCTTTTTCACTAATTCAAAAATATTTAACTTTTTAAAGCAGAATTTGGAATAAACTGTGGTTACTTTGAAAACTTATAATTGAAAGAATTAACAGCAAAAGAAAATAGATAAATTAGTTACCGTTATTTTGAAACAGATCTTATTAAAGATCATATGGGACAGTGTTGCATTTTTTGTGCTCACTACTGTATATATCCAGTCAAACTCGTTTATAACGAACTCGGTTATAACGAATTGTTGGTTATTACGGACTTATTTTCAAAACCCAACGTTTTAATAACAATTTTAATACAAAAAACTTTGTTTATTACGAAGTCGTTTCTAACGAATTCTCGATTAAAAGGAACTACTTTAAATGGTTCCAGTAATTAAATTTCATACATTTTACCCTTTTTATAACGAACCCTCAGAAAAAACTTTGAAGTGTGGAAATAGTCTTTACTTTTATTTAATATGGCAGCATTAAATTATAACTTAGCATCTTTAATCAACAGCTAGATAAAAAAATTAACACATATTTTTGGTTTTTAATAAAAAAAATACTTTTTGTTTTTAATAAATGAAAAAAATTTTTTATATTTTATATTTTCTTCTATGACTTCTCCCCGTTTATTACGAACTTTGCCTATAATGAACTATTTTTTCTGGTCCCACGGAGTTCGTTATAACTGGTTTTGACTGTAATAATAAAATATAACAACGCAATTTGTATCGGAACAGAAAGATTGTGGATAACTAAGTCGATCTTGATTATTTGACTTCTTACTAAAAAATTCTGTCCTTTCCGGGTTTGACTGTACAATTATATATTATATATAATTTATAAAATCCAAAATAAGAATGTTATCAACAATTGACATTTTGACTGATATGTTTCTAAATGAAATTAATTTAAAAATCTACTAAAAAAAACTCTTTCTTCAACCTTCATCTTATTCTTGTAAAGTTCTTCTGTCGAAAATTAAAGTTTTTACAAAAGTTTTACAAGCGAAAAAACATTTCCCGTACATACTGTAGTTGAATTTATAATAAAAATCTTAAAAAATAAAAATATTTGTGTAAAAGAAGTTAAATTTTACAGATGAAGACTTTTGCTGTGGATTATCGTCACCCGATATGGCTACAGAACTAAACTCAAGGAGACCACACAGACGCGGTTTGTTTATTAAATTAAATATAAATTTAATATAAAATATAATAAAACAATTAACAAATCTTTCAATAATTCCTAAATTTTATACAAAAACAAAACCAAAAAAAAAAAGGATACAAATATGTCAATTTGTATTTGTTTCATTGAAATATAATTTTATCCATCAAATATTAATTTTTGAAAATTGTTTTCTCTATTGGTGGCGATTAGTTAGCTAAATCGATACATATGCATACATACATACATACATATATATGTATAAGTATTGTACTAGCATTCAGTATTGATTGATTTCTTTTGTTCATTTTATTTTTTCGTTTGTTTTTTTCTATTTTCAAATACTTTTGAAGTTTCTCTGTGTTTAATTTCGTAACATGAAGTTCTTGTTTCTTATTGATTTGAGTTTTGTGGCCAGCAACCGTAACAATTTAAATGAAAAATTTTCTTTTTAAATTTCAATTTAAATTTAATATCCTCATCCTTTATTCATACATAGACACATAATACATACAAATATCGACGTCTCCATTCTATAACGTTCTAAGTGTATTTAGAAGGTTTTTAATGTTCTTGCATAAATACTGTCAAAATTTGGTTTGGATGCGTTGATCCGTTCCGAAGTTATAGGGAAAAATTTGTTGTATGGCGCGTGAAAACTTTGAGAGCTCATAACACAAAACACACTTTTTTGACTTGGAATGTATAGAACGGAGGCGTCGATATAATCAACAAAAAAAAATTTTTTTTTTGTATTCATACATTCGTGTGTCCGTACTGGTTATTTTGTTATATCATACATACATACAGTGACGAGCAAAAGTGTCTGAATGTTGCTCAGTTAATTAATTTTTACGTAACAAAATTTTAGTCGCAAAATCGAATGGAAATGTGTTTTATTTTATTCCAAAATAAAAAAAAGTTGTAATACTGTCCAATGCGTTCGCAAAAGACTAAATATAGCTTCCAAATGTTTATCAAATGGACGTCCCACATTGATTACCAGCACCGATGTACGCCATATTGACAGACTGATGAATAATAGAGAAAGTAAATCGCTAAAACTAGCAGCTAGAGTGTAGTAAGTGAATAGACTGTCAAGCAGAAAAAGTCAACTTTGTCAAACAAGAATGCAAATGCACAACTTTGTAAAAATTATAAAAGATATAATATGGAATATGGAAGACTAAAAACGTGTTATTTGGTCCGACGAAACGAAAATTAATCGCTTTCGATCAGATGGGAAAGAATATTTTTAGCATCGTCCATATGAAAATCTTCAACCTCATCAAGTTAAACAAACTGTGAAAGATGGTGGTGCTGGTTTAATGGTGTGGGGCGGCTTCATATGGTGGAACGTTGGCCATTTGGTCAAATAGAAGGAGTAATGAGAACGGAAGATTACCTAAATATTATTTTATTTTTTTTTTACTTATTTATTATAATTTACATAGCCGAACAAGATATGAATCTTATAAGTGACAGTGCTATATTAGGAATCATTAAGATTTAAAAAATTAATATTGAAACCAAATAAATTAAATAAAGAATACAAAATTAATATAATTAATATTAAGTTTAAATATAAAGAAAAAAATATAATATAAAGAAATTAAAAAACTAACTTTACTGTAGAAGTAAATATTTTAGAAAAATCAGTCTAAAAAAACTGGGAATAAAAATATATCCGATATAGACTTATAAAACAAATCACAAATCGGAAAACATTTTACTCATGAAAATAATTTGAATAACTCCTTTTTGAACGGATTTGCTTTGCCTATATTCTGGATGTAATTTGGTAGGGAATACCAAAGACTAGTGGTATGTATAAGAAACTGTATCTGAGAGTCTAAAAGAGTCCAAAATCTTCGTTGAATAATGTTCCTACTCCGGTAGGATCTAGCAAATTTAATTCGACAAAATAAATATTCCGGCCGTCCCATGTAAATTATCTTATGAAGTAGAATAAGGCATCTAATTTTAGGGAGACTATCAAATTTTACATTAAGAATCCGGCAGGCCAAATGAGAAATGTGATCAGGACGTCCTTTCTGAATTACATATCTAGCTATGTTATTAAATACCAAGTTAAGTTTACGGTTATCATCACAATCACAGTTTGCAAAGATTTCACACCCGTACAAAAATACCGGAATTAAGTACGTTCTGGCAAGTTGCATACTAATGACAAAAGGAGTCGAATCAATAACAGTCCACAAGTTCCTAAGCATACTATAAATTCTACCTACAACGACACCTATATGGTTAGACCACGATAAACTGCCATTAAAGACAATACCCAGATTTTTTGCAGATTTGACAAAGTCAGTCTTATTTCCCCTGATGCACAATTCAGGCATGACAAATGATCTGTCGGTTCTCGAAGGATTGATGAAAGTCCATTGGCCGAAGCCCAATTGTCAATCCTAACCAAATCACTATTAATGTCATCTAAACAAGAATCCATATTCCCTCTAGGAGTGCTAGTCATCAGCATACAAATGAACATTTCAGAGAAGCAAGACATCCCCTGGGGAACACCTATACTAACATTAAGTGGATCTGAGATATTGTCATTAAGATGAACATTCGAATTTGCCAGCTTATGTGGAGAGAAGCCCATATATGTACATAGGACAATATGGATGGAGAAGCATACCGTCAAAAAAATTTGTCTTTCGATAACTGATAAAGTGACATTCACAAAGCGCGGATCTAAATCCAGCAGCATACGAAATTTCACCAAAAAATATGGAAGAACTTTGGGAAAGGGTCCGAAGAGAAGAGAATAATATTCCGAACGAAACTGTTCATAAAAATATATGTTAGAAATATAATCATATCACAATTTGAAGAGAAGTTTGGCAGTATACGAAATTTCTCCAAAAAATATGAAAGAACTTTGGGAAAGGATCCAAAAAGAATGGAAGAATATTCCGAACGAAACTGTTCATAATGTTAAAAAGAATAAGAAAGTGTGGATCAAAATATTAGAATATTTATGTTTGAGTTACATACATAATTGGCCATTATAACCCTTCAGTCAGGAATACGACCTAGCTTCTCACCACTTATGTTGTGTGAGAGAGAAGCTTTTTCATGGTAATTTTATTTACTCTCGGAGCAACATTCATACACTTTTCCTCGTCACTGTACATATTACATACATACCGTATTATTTTCCTTTAAGTTCTTTAACTGTGTCTGTTATTCATGAATATTTAATAGAAAAAAGTTCTATTTTTCTATGTTTTCTTTTGTTTTCCATTTTATTTTTTTCTTTTTTTTTTATCAACAATTGCAAATAATAACAAAAAATTAAAACAAAAAAACTGTACATTTTGTGTAGGTACTCTGACGGTAAATGTGAACGTATTACTACTGAGTTTAGCATCGCCCGATGAAAGTAGTCTGGTAACTATAATTTATTCATATTATTCATTTAAGTTTCATAGAAAAAAAATAAAAAAAAAAAATTAATATACAGAAATGTCAATAAAGATATTTTTAAAATTTTTATTTTTATTTAAATTTTATTTTAATTTTTGTCAGTAAACAAAACATTTTATTTAGTTCAACATTTTTATTCATTCGTTCGTTTCAATTTAGAAATATGAAGTGGAATTTCTGTTGAATCAACAGTGGAATGATCCTCGTTTACAATACGGCAACAAGTCACACTATGATTTTCTAAATGCATTGCATCACCATGACAGCATTTGGACGCCGGATACTTATTTTATTATGCACGGCGACTTTAAGGATCCCATTATACCCATGCATTTCGCTTTAAGAATATACCGGAACGGGACCATTACGTACGCAATGAGGTGTGTATTAAAACGCAAAGAATATTCTTCTACATTTACTTACATTTACATATCCATACATATGGTATGTATATTCAAGCATTTAAATTTCTTATAACTTATATACAGAAATACAATTCCAGTTTATTTTCAATATATTTTTTTCTTTTATTTTTTCTTTCAAATTTATGAGTAATTATTATATTTATTGTGAAAACAACAATAAAATAAAACGATTGTAACAACAACAAATATACAGAGTACAAAACAAACACAAAAAATAGCAAATATTTCCACACTATTCCCAAAATCCTTTGTCAGAATCTTTGTGACTTATGTATGTACATACTAGAGGTGTGCACAAGACATTCTGCTAGCTTACCCTTCACCGAATGCATTACTGTAGTGTACTCTTTTCTGTTGCTCTTGATTTTACGAGTGCATTGAAATTTGTATTTCTCATTTATTCAATGTATACAACAGCACTCGTTTGCCTGTGAAGTAACGAAACTATGCTTTGTGTTGTAAGATCATATTTTACTAATGAAGCTACATTTTCAGTATTGCCATATAAATATCGGTAGTGTAAAAAAAATGTAGTAATTTAAAAAAGGTTTTTCCCAAGAAATAAAAAGTTTAAATGGCAACGCTGGCGAGCAAACAAAGAGCAAAACATTCGGACCTTTCTTATTCATTGTTGGTTACGATTTTACGTGCGCGGGTGATTTATAGTCTGTTTTGTATGAATGTTTTTAGTTTTAATATTCTTATTACTTTTTTATAATTACACTACTATAATTTTGAAAAATTAAAATAAAATTGCGTTAAAAACAAAAGCATCCTTTGCTTTGGCCAAAAACTCAAAAAAAAAAAATTTTCCCCAGAAATAATAAGTTTAAAAAAGTTACTGGCAATGCTGGCGTCGACGAAGATGTTCGGTTGCCGAGAACAAAAAAACAAATGCATGTTGTGACTCTATGAAGAGTACAATATTTTTGTTGCACTCTTCACACAACTCTCTTTTATACTGTTGTACAATGGTTTACGAGTGCAGTTGTTTTTTTGTACACTATATTTGCATCACACTTATTTATATTTGCAGCTACAATCAATATTCGTACGTAAGAAAAATGCAATAGTCTGCAATTTTATATGTCTTGTGCACACCTCTGTTATATTTTCACTGGTAGATTATCGTCATCCATTGAGGAGCGAAGAAGTGAAAAATTAGTTGTTGGGTTAAAAATACCTCTCTTAATGGGCAGTTTTTAGAACAGATTCATTACCAATTTAAAATTTCCAATGATTGTGATGTGAACTCCCAAAAAGAAAATTATCTTTGTTCATTACAATCTTCTTCAGTCTAAACCCCACTTTGGTTAAGATATTTATTAAATTTTAATCACACTTAAGTACAATTTGTTTTTGAGATATCTATAACGAAAAATTAGCCACTGTGTATACATCGCACATTGCTAACTAGCAGACCGATTAAGCTTAACCGAGAGTTGGCCAAGATTTTATTTATAATGCAT